>JARHVA010001337.1:132500-265000 GCA_037957365.1 Torreya grandis | reverse complement strand
TTTTAGAATTTAAAATATTAAAATAATAATATAACAATTATATTTCAATAAATGAATCTATAATTTAATTAAAAGTAGTATTATATGTATGTATGTATGTATGTATGTATGTGTATTTTAGTTAAATCTGTGTAAAAGATGTCGAAAGATATCATTTTCAAGTCCTTGTTCCACTTAGTCACAAAGTTAACATAAACAAATTTAGAATAATATCTCTCGACATATTTTTCATAAATTTATCTATGATATATATGCATGTTTAATATTTATTCTATTAATTCTGTAATAAATCAGCATAATGTCTATATTTACATTTAAAACAATGAATTGTGAAATGTAAAGAACTTTATCATATAAATATAGTATGATTAAAATCCATCTTATATTAAATTTATTTTTGATTAATTTTAAGACATAATATTTTCAAGTTTCATGATACCTTTATTTATATAAATATTGTAAAAAATAAGTATAGAAGATCACTTTACTCGGTAATACAAATGATTTATAAAGATGATAAAATCTATACAATATTAAAAATATATACATATTTATCTTATATAAAAATATAAACAAATGACATATTATTAGCTTAGATTAATAAAAATATCATAAATATATTCTATATTATCAAATAATAACTAAAAATAATTACCTCTTCAAACTAAATAAAATAAAATAAAATATTTTATAATATAATTATTTATTAAATCCAGAACTAAGTTATTAAAATAAAAAATATATTTTTATCTAAAAATATGAAAATAAATACTAAATCATTATGTTATTGTATATATCAGATTTTATATTTAAATATAAAATTCCAAAAAACCCTATTAATTGTGTATTCTATTTTACATTAGAAACAAGTGTCGTGGAGTGCCCTGAGTACCTGACGATTAGAGGTTGGAGGGTTATTGTTGGTCGTATTAGGAAATTATTAATTGACTTTGCTGAAGCAAATTCACTTAGCTTTTATTATCCATTTAACAATAATAAAAATGCATTACATTGAAAGCTTAGAAAACCATAAGTTATCTACAATACCAATAGAAAATTGATGAAAAATTGAAGCGTAGTACATAAGAATTGAAAGTCATTTGAATTTTCCATTCGATAATAATATTGAAGTCAATTTGTTCGATTAGTAATAGTAAAAGTAACATAAATTAACATTAACAAAAATCTTACATGAGAAAGTAAGAGTAAAAAAAATCATTAAGTTGTAGTTGTAAAGTGCTATTGGAAATTATATTGTTTTATAAAATCTATTTGCATATGAAAAGTCAATCTTTTTGGAATTTGCTTTCGCAGTTGGCTTTGTCAACTTCATACTAGACTACGTAGTTGAACTGTACGAAGAGTGCATACCTTCACAGGGAGTGCGATATTGTCATTTGAGTTGAACTTGCATGGCTACTTTGTTGAGATAAAAAAATCCCTGAAGCATTCACAGTGTGAATGTGAGTATCACTTATAGAAATGAATTTATCTACTAATGCTATGAAATTTTCAAGTAAATATAACATTATGTAAATATTAAATGTTTAGGCAATTGCATACCTTCATTTTTCGAGTCATGGAACAATTTGCTTAATGACATTATTTTTATAAATTTAAAAAAATGCCTTGTATGGTAAGTTCTATAAGCAAATAAATCATGCTTTATTTATTTTGTAGGTATTTTGTGTATGTTGTTCTCCTTAGTGTAGGGATAAATTCATCTAGAACTTGGTTTTTCATAATGCATTGCAGATTGCTATTGGATTTAGTTTTAATATCGCATAACAACTAGTGGGATTAAAAGTATGGGCATTCTTTTTTATAATTATTTAAGATGAAAATTATGGAAAGCTACAACAAGGCCAAGATTTTTCTATCAATGGGTATGGGGTTTCTATTATAAATGAAAATCCCAAAGGAATTTAGCTCTTAACATGTTACTACTTGAAATTTGTTAAAATAAAATAACATTTAGCAAAAAGTCACCCAAGAGAGGGCAACAAGAATAAATAGTTCAGTAGCTGAGAGATTGAATGATGGGTCGAATCAAGCATGAACACATTTCCTCAACTCCAATAAAAGATAAATAAGAAGAAATACAAGAGATTAGATAAAATAAGACTATTTTGAAAGACTGCATCCATGCTTTGAAAAGAAGCATTTGTCTATTGAGCTCTGTGACTTTTTGAAAATAGACATGCTGGAATGTTAGGATGCAAATTATCAATATAAGAGAATATACCATGATTGTCTTGTCAAGGAGAGCTTGTAGACATAGGAATGAATTTTTTGCATTGGCAGAAGTGAAAAAAGTGGACTACGTGTTGTGCAGTGTTTTGTCCTATATTTACGTCCATTTCACCAGATTTTTAAAAAGGAAAATAGTTGGTTCCTTTTTATATATTTTTATTTCTATGTCATCATAATGGTTCATAGGAATGTATAATAAATATAGATATTATTTGAAAAAACTTGAATTATTTCTTTAAATGGGCAAAATGCAATGTGTTTTTCCTTATAAAATGACAAAACACAAATTTATGCTTACTTTGGCTATGCCACTTGTTAAATTGCCATCTATTATGTTGACAGTAAGTTGATTACCTATATTTTGTGTAGCTATACAAAAGGATACTATTATAGCTATGGCATAGCACTCTGTCTTGTTCAAAAGTTGTATTATGGAGTTAGGAATAAACATATGTTAGAGACAAACTTGACCAATGCATTCTATTATCGTGTTACTATTTAATAGAAATATGAAATTAGAATTTCCTCTATCATAATCACTTTTTAGAGTAATGGAGAAGACCTTAACATATATTGAATTTTTTGGGGAAATGATTTGTTCATGCTTCTTAATCCATGTATCGCCTACATTTAGTGTTATTGTCATTTCACCTTTGTTTTCTGACATGTCTATTCACAGTAGTTATTTTCCATATTACTTATTGAGCACTATTTTATACATGACAAGAATATCTCCTTGAAATCTTGTCCACTTCTGTAACTATTTATGCCATCTATCATGAGAGCCCTGTTGTCTATTTGCTTGGGCCTACATGATGTAAAAGTGAAGAACCTAATTACGTGTAGTCAAAGAATAATTTCCATTTAGTGGGAAATAAAAATAGAAGATTGTTGTAAATATCAAAAAGTGCTAAATTATTGTCTAGTGAATATCTGATCTAGTATGTTCCTACCAAGTAATAAGTAAATCAAAGCCCTTAGGGTTGAACATGGAGAATAGGCAGAATGTAACTTCAAGTGTATATGAGATATATGATATTTTATGATATTGTAATGTCTTTAATAGCGTAACAATGTAATATGATAGGAAACCACTAAATAATAAATAATATTAATGTATTACCAACCATCCCCATACAACTAACACATTATATCATCTAGGAAAGAGAGGTTGTAAGGAGTCAACCTTGGGAATGAATGCAAATGACTGTGGCCTATCACTTTGAGGTTTTATGTAACCCAAAATTTGCTAATAATGTTCAATAAATTTCTGATTTAATATATCAATTCTATGTATATTTCTACATACTTCTCTTTGGCTTTAGAATATGAAGCGACGAGGGGACATCTTTCCATCAGCATTAGACTAATTGAATGAATTGATATTTCTATCCTTTAAAAATTTCATGTTGAGGAACATATAAAGAACAACAAAATAGCCTAGAAAATTTGACAAACTAAGATTCAAGCAAAGATAGTATAGGATTTAGTTTGAAATTGAGTTCTTTATGGAAATTCAGTGACAATTAGGATAGCCTTTCCATGTTCATCAGTCATAATGTAGCCCAGGTGTTAGATTATCTCAATAAACATAATGGGTAGACAAAATTGGGAATGCATAGTAAATGTGAATGGATATTCTAGACAATAAGGAAGGATCATCTTGCCACCATATTTGCAAATGAATGAACTCAGAGGGAAGAGGTAGAGGATCTATTGAAGGGAAAGAAGACAATGTGTGCAGAGTAGCTACTAAAAAAACATTGACATTATAAGGTTTGTGATTCTTTTTCTATAATATCATCATCTTCACACAAATTCAAAAGAGAAGTATAGATGACTTACTAGAAAATTAAAAAATGCATATCATCTTCACACAAATGCAAAAGAGAAGTGCAGATGGCTTACAAAAAAATTATGAAATACATTGACAAAAGGCAAAAGTATGTACGACATAATTTAAAAAATAAATTAATAATGTTATTTTACTTGAAGATATACAAAATGATAAGCCTTTGACCTACATTTTACAACACATTTTACAATTTCAAAAACAAAAACTAAAAGTTACGGTTGTTTGAATCATTAGATGATTGATTATGTTGGTTCGAATAAAAACATTGATTAGAAAAGTAAATGCATACCTTTTTTTTATTGTTGATTTGCATCTGTTCTTTTGGTAGCTAAAGTCCTATAAGCCAAATTGCAAGGCATATTTTAACTACTTGAAATTTGTGTATAATTATAAAATAGGATTATAATAGTCAATTTCTAGATGCTTACCTTTTGCTTGATGTTCTTGTCTCATTTCTTGGAGATTTAGCTTCAGTTTGTTATTCTGATTTTGATGCCATGTGTTGTAAGTTCATAGAAGCAAAATGTAAATGAAGCATTTTTGAATCACACATTTCTAATGTAAATATGATTTATTTGTATGCCAATTGTTTACATTTAATATAATTTAAATTACATTGTCATCATTCCAATATGCATGAAACATATTCAATTATATTTTTTATTTTTTGATATTTATCCACATGTGGTCTATCATTTTACCCACCTCTATTATTGATGGATATTGTAGTAGGAGAAAATTGTGGGTTGTCATGAAGTGATGAAATTGTTGTTGGGTACTTTGATTTTTTCCCATGTCAATGTTGAAATCACTAGCTATGATGATTTTCATGTTTGGTTCTAGAGTCGATGTGATTTTATGTACAAATGTTAAAAGGTCTATAAGAGGGGATCTTGGCACCAAATAGACATTTGATATGCGTATAGACATATGTTAAAAAAATAAGTCAGTGGTAATTATTTCTATGTTCTTTGTCATAAATGTTTCAATACTTTATAGTGAAATAAATTTTCTAAAGCATGTCAATAGACCATGAATATTCATTGCAGCAAAACAATTAAAACTTTCAATGAGCAAATTTATCTTTGGGCTTGTCACCATTCGAGTTTCTTGTAGGCATAACACAGTTATTTCCATGAGTTGGTGGTCATGTAGTATATTTTCTAAGTAAAATTGTAAGCTCCTAGTGTTCAAAGAGTCTATTGTCAAACAATTACAAGTTTTTGCAGTAAGATCATATAGCAAATTCTATTATGAATTGTTTACAAGCCTTTACATTTCAATTTGAACTTCATCTGAGACTATGAAATTTTTCTTAGTTAGTCTTTCAACAAGGTAAATTGAGTCAATGGTTTTCACTCTAGACAATGTAGTATAAATAAGGCCATGATGGTTTATTCTATGGGGGTAACAAGACAAATCATTTAATGTTAGCCCTTGTGACCTATGAATTATTCTCACACATGCTACTTGGATAGGGAATTGCTCTCACATTGTTTTTTTTTTTTTTTTTTTTTCCATTTATTCTTATTGTAACTCTTGTTATAGGAGTCCATGATTTGTCTATTTTTGTACTATATAAGGAATCCATTATTTGTCATTGTAATTTTCCTACATTGGCATCACAGAATTATATCCATATAATTTATGGTGATGTGCTTTTGTAATATTGAAAAAAACCATTTGTACCATTCAGTAAGCCATCTTCTCTATTGCCATTTCCTATAGTTATTTCGACTATGATGTTTCTTTTCAGAGTTATTTTCCTTGCCAAAATTTTTTATTACTAGGTGTATAGTCCTTTTCAATTTTGTAAATTTCTATGTGGTCAGTTGCAACTACTGTATATGTTTCTTCTTGCAAAACATTCAACATTTTGTTGTTATGAATTTAAACATCTTTGTTTCTATGAAATAGGTATGGAAATATTGGATCAAGTGGAGGACGTCTATGGTAGTGTTGATTTTAGTATTTAATATATGTTGTTGTTATTGTTGTATTCATTCTTATGTTATTTAGAATCAATGAGAATCAAATATCTAGTTGCCATGCTGGTGTCCTCCGAGTTAGGTAGGAGGAAATTAGTTAGGGATTTTGAACTATCCTTACCTACCACATCAACCACATATGGTGATTGGCTTTTTTGGATTTTGAAAGCCATTCCAAGATAATGGGTTCATTTCCCCTTCTCTTTAATCCCTCATTAAATTCCTCTTCAAAACCAAATGTTTAGTGAAGGCTACGAATCTCATTGCCAATGTAGTTAAGAAGGGAAAAGAAATTGATTGAAATAGAAAACACATTTCTTTGAGGCATCACACTAGTAATGACTAATATATTAACAAATATTTTAACTAAACTTAAATCTTCCTTAGATAAATTCTTTAAGGTGTGAGCATCTAAGTGTTCCTTTGTTCATGCTTCGTAGTAGAGATAACCACCACAAAATTTTGAAATCCTCTCGGTAGGGCTTCTGGTTTTGTTCTAGTGTCAATAGTTGCTAGTATCTTGGAAGCATAATTTTTTTTATTTTTACCAAGGCTATACCCAATTATAAATAATGTCTACAAATCATATAGTATTTATGCTACCTATTGAGGCCCCACCATAATTCAGTTTAAGGTGTTTTACCTTTAGGACTTTACATTTATCCACTAATCTTGGTGGGTAAGCATCACTATCCCTTTTATCATGAGCCTAATTGAACCTATATTAATCAAGATAAATGATGGTGAATGTTGTAATAGTAAGGTTGAAGGTTGACATGTGCTGAATGTTGTAGTTATTATTATGAGCCCCTATGTTAAGTTTTGGGGATGGTAGAGATCTATCAAAATAAATTATAAGTTGATCATTATCTAATGTAAAAATGACTTCCATTATAGACATATGCCAAATTTGATAGTAAATGGAAGGCACATAAGAATTTTAATAATTGCCTCAGAGAAATGTGGTTTTAATAACTACACCCTATGCAGGATTTATAAAAATGATGTCATTGACAAGATATGGAGTTATTAAAATAAAATAAATTGGCAAGTGTATTACCAAACACAAAAATATTTTAATAGCTTTGTCTTGACATGTGTCAAAATAGGATATTTAAAATATAATGGAGATTCACCAAAAGTTAATTATAGCTTACCAAAGGCATAACTTTTTTTATAAACTTTGTCTTTGTTTCACCAAATCTAATGAGTCATTACTCTGCCTAATCAATTAACCTTCTATAGTTCTATCCCTATTTTATGAAAATGATCTCTCTATAATATAGTATGAAGGTCGATCAACAATATTTAAAGGCCATTCCAAAGTATCATTATTGTATTACTGGTGAATACTAAATAATTTGACTGCTAGGTATCATTTGACAAATGACTCGGTGGATGTCATTGCATAGAATGCAATCAAAGTTGGATATGAACAAAAAAGAATATTTTTAAACAATCTCTTTTGGGATAAAATGCTAAATTTAGCTAAATTTTCCTTCACCTTCTTAACATGTGCTAAAGTTGAAGCTTTGGGATACGGTCTAGAGATTCATCAATTATAACTGAATAGTTAAGAATATGAAAAAGTTGATGTAATCAAAAGGCACATAATTGTTTTGTGAAAATGCTTTACCAAAATGTGGTTCCTAGAGGAATGTTGTTGTCAATGATAAAGCATAAGATTCAACCTTGATGATGAGTCTAACATGAGGCTCAAAATGTGAAAATAAAAATATCACATGCAGTTGTAACCACAAACTTCCATCAGGATAATCAAGTCAAGATTATTGAGAAGAACAAAGCCTAATGCAACGTGAAGAGAGAAATGTTATTTTTTAAGAAAATTGTCTTTAGCTAGGATGGGAACATCTAATCAGAATGAGGCTGAGGATACTGATATGTTGATAGTATGCTCAAACTACTCTTGTTAGTTTTTTAAGGTATGTTTAAACTAGTATTGACATACAATGACAAGGTGCATTTACAATCCATGCTTGGGGCATAACATTTTTTAAATACAAAATTTGTTAAGTTTGATATGAGAATTCTAGAACTACAAATGCTTAGAGTGGGTGTGTCAAATGGAAAAAATCATATAGATTCTTCTCTACGGATAGTTGGTAGTTGGATCTCTTCAAAGATCTTCACTTACAGTGTTTGGTTCTCTTGACTGATATTAACATCCCAATATGAGCTTAAATTTTTTTTTGTAGGGTAAGATTCAGTCCCTAAGGAATAAGTTGGAAGGATGGACTATCAATTAGTGACTTTTTTTAGTTACTTTGAGATAGAATGTATTTACTCAGCCTTCAGATTCATATGTTCATTCATGACTTATGTCAGATGCTGGAATGGGGTTCTATACATTCATGGCATGGATATATTCCTTTGTTTTTTATAGGGTAGAGGATATAGTTAAATCTCATTAAAATTTGACTAGAAATAATGCCAACCCTAGTCTAATATACTATTTGAGGAGCAAAAATATTATTGGATACATATTATTGCATTCTTGAATATTTAAAATCAAAAATGGCTATAACGATGGCTTAGAATACATGTGAAATGACAACAACATGAACTACGATTGCAAAAAAATCCATTCCTTATATGTGCAGGTCAGCGTACTTAGGAAATTTACATCACAAATAAATATCTAGAGAAATTACAAAAGAAGAAGAAAGTGTAAGTCAAGTTGCTTAGGAAATTTATAACACTTTTATGTTTGCACTAGTAAAACCCTGAAGTAAAATAATTACAAAAAAGTAGGAGGAAATTGTTGAGAGTATGAAAATTTTCATATCCTAAGTAAGGATTAAAACATATTGTCACCTACTATAGTGAACCACCAATGAGAAAAAGTCTAATTTTAAAATCCAATAATAGAGACATGCAGCTATGAACATGACACATATTTCCACAGAGCTTCATTGCAGGAGAAGAGAAATCAAAAAAGAAGAAGATAGACTATAGATAGGGACATTGGGGGTTTTACTATTTCTTCCTAAATGTTTGTTACTAGTGGCCCCAATAATAATAAATAGTTTGATGGCACTAGCAAATGATATAAATTTGGCATGCACAAAGATAGGCTTTTGAGTGGTGGCAAGTTATGATGGCAGAGGCTAAGTGTTTAACCATTTGCTATAGGAGACAAAAATCTATTAAAACAACACTAACCCAAAGCCTAAAAGGAAGATTCAATTCTAAAAAGAACCTACCTAAATGTCACAAAGTTTAAAAAAACACTACCATCTGATTGCATCTACCTAATTTAGAAAGTAGAAAACACTGAAATGGCCCCTCTTTGCAGCATCAAATAAGACAGTGTTCATCTACTCTTCTTGTACTTCCATAAAACCATGTTTGCACTTGTTTCATACTATAGATTAAAAATAAACTAGCATAAAAAAACATGCATCCAAAATGACATATACAAAAACTAAATGCACTACCTAGCACAAACCTTCAGGGGAGAGCACCATTTTCCAACATGAAACACATGCCTATGATCCCTATCCTCCATAACCACCTAATTTTTTCCTACAAATGTCTAAGCAAAAAGGGTAACTAAAGCATACAACAAACCATCCCACTAGTTCTAACAGTGGAAACTATTAACACATTACTATTACTAGAAAATTATTATTTTATTGATCTATATAGAATTGACTTAGGCACATTGAAATCATATTCAAAAATACCCTCATATGATTGGTGGTTAGTAGAAAGTAGGTCCACATTAAATTTGTAACATGAAAACAATAGTATCATCAGGTACTAATAATGATTGAGGGTGTTGATCGTATTAAAAACATTACCCAAAGCTCTGAAATATTGAAACTATTTTTATTAATATGGCAAAGAGAGAAAGTCACACCTTTATAAATAAGTATTTCTAATGGTAATGTACTTGGGGAACATAAGCACAAATGCAAACTTTGTGCTTTGCATTCCACACTTAATTTTTTCCTTAAAAAAAAAGGCAGACTTTGTGAGATCGTAAAAATTTGTTTATTGTGATGGTGGTCTAAAAAATACTTTCTATTAAAATAAGTATTTTTGAAAGGCATACCCAGCACAATAAAAGGAAGAATAGAAATCTTGACATATGAATCTGTTCATTCTACATTACACTACTTTTATGTTAGGTTGGTCTTTTCAATTTATTATTTATTATTAAAAAAGAAATATATTTATTTATTTTAAATTTTAGTATAATTAATTAAATAAAAAATTTATAAAAAATGAAGTATTTATAACAATACAATATATTATTGCTATAACCTTCCCCTAATATCTTGTCCATGTCCATAATTTTCAAACTAAATTATATTAGAAAGTATCGTAAGAATCTACAGGCTACAAGCTAAAAACTTGGCTTATCATAACTCTTATCACATTGTTTTAACATAGTATTTAATGAATTATTAATATCACCAAATTAACACTAACTAGGCTAACACTCATGTTTAAGCTCATTAAGTCATTTTTATGTGCTGTTTTTTTATGGGAGCTATCAATTTTTTTGTAAAATTAAGGCTAGCACTCATGATTAAGCTAATTAAGTCCTTTGTATGTGCCATTTATTTATGGGAGCTATCATTTTTTTTAAAAACTATATATCTCTTCTAGTTTTATACATTGAAATAGCATTGTCACTAAGCTTATCCGATTTTTATGATATAGAATTACCTCAAATTACCTTAAAATGACACCAAATTTATGAGTTTAAGGGTTATTCTATATTCCATCATGTCATGAATTTGCAAACATAGAGAGATGCAAATTTGAATGGCATGGGGATTTGATAGTTCTAAGTTGCCTATAAATATGAATTTAAGTTGGCTACATGACATTTTTTCTCTTCATGTTTTTGTGATATTATTGTGGTTTTTTGGGAATCGAGACAAAGGATGATAGGATGTTATTTGTATTTAATATTTAATATTTGAGATATAATTATTGATATATTTTATATTTATATAGCTATACAAATAAATATATACAATTAAATGAAATGTGAATCCATGCCAATTTTTTGTTGGATACTATTTGTCTCTTCTTCTTTTTGGCAGTTACCATATTGTGACTGTGATTGTGATTTTACCTCCTCTAACATTGAATTGTCCTATGAATGCCTATTAAATGGCTCCTACAATAGAAATTTATATATTTAAAAACTTCTTTCCACTTCTTCAAATTATTCTTATTAATATTATATTTTAAATTTATTTGTTTTTTAAAACTTTATATATATATATATATATATATATATATATATATATATGTAAAGTTTTAAAAAACAAATAAATTTAAAATATAATATTAATAAGAATAATTTTGTATATATATATGGTTGAATTTTAGTTTATTATGTCAACCACTAAAAGTGAACACAATCGTGGACATTACAATGTTCCACAATCCCCAAATGCCCATGTAAGAACCATTTTAGTGTAATTAATAATTAAATAATAATAAATTACATATAAGTGTAACCTATAAATTGGAACCAATTAAAAGTAGATTTTTAGATTGTGTATTCCATTCCAAACAATGTCTAGACTAAACTTTCAACCTAGATGAAGTGCCCAAACTTGAATCTAACTTATATGTTTTGTTTGATTGGTTTCACCCTTTATTTATATTCCCTCACATCCTCTATTGTGATGAACATGTGTACCTAAAAATTATATTTTCTGCCCTGGAGTGTAATGTAACACATAATGGATTCAATTTCATGTGCTCAATGAGATGTTATTGTTTTATAAGGTATTAGGTGGGAGATAAAAATGTCAAAAATAATTAAATTGCATTAACTCAATAACTTTAAAACATCTGCCAAAATTTATCCATAGTAGATTTTAGCTAAATAATAATCGATAATGCTTGTGTTTCCCAATATGAGTTACAACACAATTTAAATCATAATAGTGAGTTTATCCTAGGGATTAAAAAATATTTCAAAAAAATGTTAAAAATTAAATGCCCAAAAATAATTTAAAAACTTCCAAATGTTTTGAATAATATAGATGCATTTTGTCTCTCTCTCTCTCTCTCTACCCACACACACACGCACATGTGTGTGTGCATATATATACATACCCACACACACACGCACATGTGTGTGTGCATATATATACATACCCACACACACACACACATGTGTGTGTGCGTGTGCATGTGTGTGTGTGTGTGTGTGTGTGTGTGTGTGTGTGTGTGTGTGTGTGTGTGTGTGTGTGTGTTTTATTAAGTTTTAGACAACTAAAATAAAGCTTTTTTTGTCTTGATCACTTTAATATTCATGGTCTCAAAATTCAAAAATATGTGCCACACTATTATGTTATCACCTACAATTTTATATTTATAGGTGATTTTGAATTCAAATTTCATAAAATTAGGAAAAAATCCAACATCCAATGGCTAGAAATAGGAAGGTGGGAAATGTGGAAATGAGCCAAATTAGTGGAATGGGAGAGTTAAAAACACTATCTTGACCACATACTTCAGTTTAAATAGACTATAAGGATCGTATTATACAATATAGATAGTGGGATAGAGAGGATAAAAAGAGAGAATGGATGGTGCTCTTAGGATGAAATAATGGAATTTAAACCTTTAGGACTCAACAAAATTATCAATATTTATTATTTATACCAAATTAACTATAAAAAATAACTATGTAAAGTTTACACTAATTAACATAAAATAAAGGCAATGGAGGCATTTTATGATACAAAATTTCCCCACTTTGAGGTGTGCACATAGACACCAAATAGGTGGCATATGCATGCATTTCAAATTAGAAAATAATAATAATAATAATAATAATAATAATAATAATAATAATAATAATAAAGTTATTTTGTAATGAAAAATTATAAGTTTTAGAACGTAAAAATGCAATAACCTGTACAAACATGGGTGATTGGGAGAAAATACTATATATGGAAATTAAATGTAACACAATGCATCATTTGGAAATAATATGAAACAAAGTTATCATGGGTGTGTAAGAACAAAGGTAGATGATAGGGTGAGTTTGGAACCCTATGTAATGTTTGATGGTGGGCCCTCACATCCACATGTATCTAAAATAATGGGTCACTAGTTACTGAATATTGGGAAATAAAGTTAGAACCTTGAGGTCACCTATTTTTTATCCTTCAATCCCACATTTTATTATTACTATTTCACACACACACACACACACACACACAGAGAGAAATGGTTTAATATGTAACATATATTAGTAATTTTATTTATAGAATAAAGGGGGGACAAATATAGTAGCTCAAATTTGGTCATGAATAATTGATCATGTTAATTTTGTCCCACTTTCACTTTAATTAATTTGCACACTTAATTTTGACCTATTTCACCACCTCAATTTATCATAAGATCTTATATTAACATATCCCTCTCTAAATTAATATCTTATGCTTACATAAATGTTACAAATTTCTAACAAATCATCTAAGCATCTGTACAAATATTCAAGATCCCAAAATTTTCATGTTTCCCTTTAAGACAAGATTGATCAGTAGGAGAAAATAGTGGTAAACCTTTTTATCCCTTATTGATCAATCCTATCCTTAACCCTTAAAAAAATCAATTTTCAAAATTAGACCCTCTCTTATAGATTGGTATGTATTTTTAGGATAGGTCATGTGAGTTTTTTTCCCTTTTCGATTGTTATAAAGACACATCTAATTCACATATTCTATCATTGTAGATTTTAATATCGAGGCACACTTACTTTTGGATTATTTTATGATCCAAAAGTTATTTAATTAATTTATTTTTAAGTTAAAATAAGTTAGTTCATAGGAATTGGTTACATCTCGTAACCACCTATAAAAGCTTATAAAGCTTTTACATGCATTGTAAATATTATCCCAAAACAATATAATTTTATATTATTATCAAATACTTTATTCAAAATGTAATTTCACTATTATTTCCCCTCATTCTTAGAGCCATTAGTGGTATCAAAGCCACAACAAGAAATTATTGAAAGAGTATAGAAGCATTTGGTTGTAGTCATGGCAAGTTGAAGACAAAGAGAAGAGAGAGACAATTATAAAATTATACGGCCTCCATTTTATATTGATACATCACATCCACCAATAAAAATTAATAGGGTTTTTTTTTTTTTTTTTAATTTGTAGATTTATTTTCTCAAAGCCATCCCACCAACATGGTATGATGATTCATAGTATTAATGTCATTTTGAAAGGCTTAAATTGCTTTTCAGGATTTTGATAGAGTCTACACTGAAAATTGGCATTAATGAATTTACTAATAAATTTGTGGCAAAAATAAGGTGGTAGTTTTGAAAAAAATTTCCCATTAAATATTTTTTCACTCACAGAGTTGTATGACAACCTGTATGACAATTTGATGTGCAAATATCTTCTGTTGTGCAGATAATTTTTTTTATTTCAAGTAAAATAAATCAACTCATTTGTACGATGCTTGAAGGTAGCTTCTATGCAAGAAAATAGAGAATTTTCAAACCTGTATGGTAAAATATCAAATTAATTTCATCCTATTTCAATGGTGCAAATAACCCAGAAAATGACAAAAGAGATCAAATTTGCTTGGAGAGAAACGACAGCAGATCCGTATGATGTTTAATATAGTGCTCCAAAAATTACAAACATTATAAAGATTCAAAATAATTTCATTTTTTTAGTGTAGGCTCCACTTAAACAACTCAATGCACAGGGTAGTGTTTTTTTATACATGGAATTTTTTTTACTATAAAGCGGTTTTAAAATTGGAGAAAACATGTGTAATATTTTTTTCATATCTAAGACAATACTCAGTGTAAGTAAAGTATATTTATCTTTAGTTATCCAAATTATTAAATTCAAGTTGGTTAGAGTTAATTTTTTGAATTCTTTGGGAGTTAGATAGGTCCAGGTTTCAATTCCCTTCTAACTATTGTTTTAAACCAAATCGATGACTTAAGGGTATAGTTTCTGCTTCTTGAAACAAATTTTTTACTAGTCATACTTTTATGAAAAGGAGGTCATGTGACCAATAAAACTATAGGTTTTTATATATTTTGGACACATCAAAATAGTTTGTTTTATGTTTTGAAGCTTCCATATATTATTTTTATGATAAAAATTCAATGATGTATAAAGGTGCATTTTTTATGGAAACCAACACCTTCCTCATAAAAAATTTCACAATATCACTTCATGCTTATGTTCTTGAAGATAATACCATCCATTACATGTCCAAATATCTTTTTGATTGACACATTCTAAGTGACAACTAGAGGTTGGAGGATCTGTTAGAGGTTGGAAGATAATTACCCTCTCTAGTTAGCTATTCTCTTAGAGTATGGGTTAAATGATTGAATGGTAAATTTTGGCTTGTGTTCTTACTTTTAGTTTTATTTTTGGATTTTTATATCTGATATTCATGTAATGGAGTGGATAGAGATAGTTGTTTTTGGTTCTCTCGATGCACAGTGTCTCACCTCTCTCCTGATAGGGGTACAAGATTTAGGCATTAATTAGAATTTGACCAGTCATAAATGATAGTATGAATTAATAGGAGTTTCTAGCATCTTTTATATTGAGTAAAGTTCATTAGCATTTGTTGGATATTAAGGATGGGTTATTTTGTGGGACTTTATGTGGGTTGATGTAGATGGATATCCTTAATTATGTTTTATTGCATTATGGTATGTTGATAATTAGGGATGAGAAGGTCTTGATCATGTTCATCAACCATTTTTTTCCACAACTCATAGGGGTGGGCTTCTTTATGAAGTGGCATTGTTTCTGGTCAGTGCTAAAGGTATAGTACACCACTTATAGTTACGATAGAGTTTCTTTTATGACTTTAGAGTCATTTCTCCAATTCATTCATCTATTATACCCCTTCGAATCAAGGGGGAGTTTGTCAGATGATTTCATGATCCAAAAGTTATTAATTTAATGTTTCTAATTATTTTGTTTTTGAGTTTAAATACGCTAGTTCACAAGAATTAGTTACATCTTGTAACCATCCATAAAATCTTATAAATATTTTATCTATATTATAAATATTATCCTAAAATAATATAACTTTATACTATTGTCAAATACTTTATTCAAAATGTAAGTTCACTATTATTTCCTCCCATTCCTGGATCCATTTCTTACACTATAACAAACTAAGAAAAGATTCCCTATTCTTTCCAAATATGATTCTGATCATTTGAAGCAACTCTTAAACATGGCAAGATCATTTTTCATCTAAGTCAAAGTAAATCATTATCAAGTATTCAAGTCATCTGTAGATACATACATGTAGTCAAAGAATAAAAATTGCATAAATCAATTGAAGTGGAAAAACTATGTGGGATTTATTTCCTTATTTAGAGTAGAGGATACATAGGTAGTAATTAGTCATCAGGGTGGTGATTGGGATAAACTCAAACCATTACGCTCCCTCCTTTTATATTTTTCTAGTTTTTAACTATTGTAATCCCTATTAAAGTTTCAACTTTGAAGAAGTCATTTATATGGATTTCATGTGCATATAAAGGTCAAAATCCATAAATATGTGTGTTTCCAACTTTCATAGATGAATATGCACTAATTTCCATTATTTTCATTAAAGTATAAAATGGACTAACTCAGGATAATATTACTAGTCAATCTTGTTCCACTTTTGACTATCATGTCTTTCATCAGTATCAGTAATAGTTCTTATGGCACTTGCATAATTAATCTCTATTTATTGGTTCTAACCTTTACTTAGTTTCCCATAGTCAAATCGTATACATTAAATAGATGAGTATTTTTTTGTATTCATAGTTAATCTTATTTCATTTGATTGTGATTTGTTGATTTGAGTACTTTTATTTCATTTTGATTGTCAAAAGATAGTTTTAAAAATGGATGCCCTTCTACTCATTTATCTAATTTAGGGTTAATTCATATATTAATTAAAATTTAGATAAGCATAATGATGTTCACTCATTTTTTAATTGAGCCTTACTTTAAAAAATTCCCAATGTTTAGATAAATTCCTAAGTATCTGACTCTAAAAGAATTTTATTTTGACCTTGGATCTAATATCTGACTCTAAAATAATTTATTTTTGATATTAGATTTAATATCTAACACGAAACACACTTTTTTTACCTTAGATCTGATATGTGACACTGAAAGCACTTTATATTGAATTTAGATCTCAAGGGAATTTACTAATCTCCATACACAAAATAATCAATTTTTTTAGGATCTTAGATTTTAGCTCTTGCTTTTTAAATTTGCAAATAATATATGGCTATATTAGATGAGCATTTTTAGCTTTAAGTTTTTTTAAAATGAACCAAATCATGTGATAAAACACAAGTAACATTAATGCATATTTTTTAAAGTTGAGTATGAGATGGGAACAAGTACATACATATATTCAAGATGCTATAAGTCCTACTCTATAGCCTCAAGTATCAGTCAATTCTTATTGTTGTGAAATTTTTCTGACCCTAAGAAATAAGTTAAGTCCCTAATAAAGAATAATGTGCATAAGTTAACAACAGGCAAATACAAACTAGATATAATAGTTGAGGAGAGGCGTGCACAATCCAAACACATAAACTTCATCCACACTAAACATGGACTATATGGTGAACTATTGGAAACCATGTCAAAATGTGCTAAATAATAAAATAATAGGATCCAAACATGCAACCACATATACCCAATAATTATAGTGGAGATCAATGTGGGGTAAACAATAGGAGTCAATTATGATAATTAATCTTGATAGACATGTGTGAAGAGATGGTGAAAGAAGATAATACATGGTACTGAGTAACATAATGTATTAACTACCAGGAGGGCATAATGTTGTAATAAATGTAAGGTGGTTGCATTTGGTGGTAGTAAAATATCTTAGGAACCTATTAAAGGAAAGAAAATATTAATAATAAGGGTTAGTTAATTATCAATTAATAGTTGGTTAATACTCAGTCAATAGTCAATTAAAATTTGATTAATAGCTGATTAATAATTGCTTACTAGTCATCTATTGAGACAATTAGTGTTACTTGATTAGATTTATAGGAATTTATTAATAGCTTGATTAGAGATAGGACCTATAGCTAATGTTATAGCATTGTAAGCACCATGAGTAATTTGTAAAATGTGAACAACTATGTAATATGGGGATAATAATCAATAAAGTTATGTTATTGATTTTATGATGGTTGTACATGTTTAAGAATTAAATAACACTATTTCCTTAATTAGAATTACTTGTTTCATAATGTATCGTGTTTTGTTGATGATTTATGGAAGTCTTATGGAAAGGACACATCTATGCTAGTGATAAGTATGACATTGGGAAAATCACATGTGTGTCAAAGCACCCTAACATATGCTCTCACCAACTTTCATTTCACATAACTAACCCTAGCCTACCCTTATCTCCCCTCTTTATACCTTGAGTGAGTGTATAAGATTACCTTACGTGATACATATGATGAATGATATGTGTTGTCAAATGTTGGATTGCATATATGGATGGTCATGTTTGATAAGTGACTAGACTTCAACACAATATTTTGGTTTTGTTACTAGGATTAGTTTCATTTTATCTTTGTGATGGTAACTAGGAGTGATCAAGATAACATACAGATGTTTGACTAAACCCTCACACATGTGAACTATATGAAAGGTTAAAGGTGAACATGGAATGGATTATTTAATGTAGAAAGGATAGTTTCAACATGGAGAGACCAAATGAGCACAAGCTTAAGAGGCACATATATGATGAGAATCAATAGAGGATAATGACTAAGATGGATCCTATGAAAATGAGGGAGTCTAACTCAAGAAATGCCACGAGGACCCATACATATAGATAAGGGGAAATGGAGGGCTTTTGTGTAGAGTATTTACACTCCAATGATTAAGAATTGAGGGCCAATGAGTAAGAATGTGACTTGCAATAAGCTAAAAGATCCCAAGATGGGGATAGATATGAGGAATCTAACAAAGGAGTGTTTGGTTCTCCTCAACTTGATATGTATGTTCATGCAGATTAATTTGAATTAGAGGAAGAATATTAGAACACTATATAAGTCAATGACATAGGAGGATTTTTCATGCATGCAAAAAAGGGTAGTCTACTAGAGTATTTATTAATATACCCATCATTTAACCTCATGGAAACATAACTAGTGCATCACGTAGATACCATACAATATGGTATGATAGCCATTATAAGGGCCATAATAACTTAAAAAAAGTGGGTCAACTTAGAGTGGATTAACAAGAGTTAGAAGACCATTAGAAACTCATAAAGTGTTCCAAATGTCTAGACGATACATGGTAAAATTGACTACAATCATTAGTGGGGCAATGCCACTAGATAGAGTAATTCGAGGCTCACGTGTAACTTTTAGTAGTATATGGGTAATGTAAGTCTCGTAGTAACTAGTTACATGTGTAAGTGTCCCTTAGGTCTACTATGGGATGACTTTGATCTTATCATTGTATCATGGGGTCGAGAACACCACTAAAAATGTTCACAAGTGTGAGATAATTTTTCATAGGAAGGGAGTCACTTTTCTTGATTGTGAAACAAGTTAGTTTACCGTCACTTTTTTGGATCATGCACATACATAGTATAAAGCTAGACCTAGATATAAAATAGTCGATTATGACTTCTTAAAGGATGCATTCTTGAGAGAGTTCAACATCCCTATGTTTGAATAATAAAGCATCATTAGGTTCAAGGTGGTAAAACAAGATATAAGGGAGATCATCCACACATATGATGTTAGGTTTAAAACACTCATGTCTAAGTTTTCATATTTGTTTCACCTAGTGTTAGCATGCCTAATAGTTTTTTGGTGGATTAATTATGCCAATTCAGTGTACCCTCTTTATGAGTACATTCTTCAAAGCTAGAAAGGAACAAAACAACACTAAGGGTCAAGACTTTTGGAATAGAAGACACATGAGTCACCCTAGCGATGGAGGTGTAGGTCACATAGATAGAGTTTATATTATAACAATTGTTATCCAACCAAACACATTACACATAGTCTAGTTTGTGGTTTGATAAATTTAAGGAGGAGAGGAGTAACTATAAAAATTCCCCAAAGCGTAGTGTGTGCCCCTTGGTAAATTCCTATGATATTTACCCTGAGGGCCATGATAACTACTACAACCCCCTTCTAAAATATGTGATTAAGACCAAGGTGTCTATGTATTATAAGATCTATGACACCTTAATTATTTTTTTGGGTGATCAATGAACTCTATGATGCACAATATTGAAGCATGTGATGATCTACTACATGATCCTATAGATTTGGACCAAAAAAATTTAGTTATGACAACTAAAGGCATTAATAAATAGATAGAGGTCATGCTTTGGGGCATGACAGATGAAGGTTTCCACAACACTATGATTATATATGTGGATTGTTAGCCCATTTCTAGAATGATTATCCCTAATATCTTACTTTTGCATATTATCCTAGTGCACATAAGGATGAGGAATGAATAGACCTATAAGTGAAGATAATGCAAAAGGGAAAACCTAAAAAAGGTCTTAGAATGATCCAATGTGTGTATAATAATAATAATAATAATAATAATAATAATAATAATAATAATAATAATAATAATAATAATAATAATAATAATAATAATAATAATAATAATAATAAAGTTAGATCTAAGGTCCAGGTGATGATGTGGAATAGTGTGGCTACAGAGCCAACAATGACTCCCACATAAGTGACTAGGCCAAGATGTGAGTATGAGGGGTTAGGATCTAGAGTAGTTTGCCTATAGCATGTCCTTTAAACATTCATTGAAGGATCATGAGAGATTGAGGTGAAAACTAGGGCCATGAATGTCACTCAACACTTGTATGAGCCATGAATGTCAGATTGAAGTTGGATAATATCATCCAAGTGAGTGTAGGACTACAAAGAGGAATCTTAGAGTAATAAAGTGTATTTTTCACTCCACAAATGAGCTTTGTATAATTTTTCTCTTGTGATATAGCCATAGTAATAACAAGTGAGTATGATTCTTTGTTTAATCTCTATATCTCCTCAAAATAATATCAAAAAAAGTGTGTGTTTTAGTTTTCAATCTTATATTATATGTGTGCATATAGTGGAAGGGTAAAACAATAAGGTTGTCCTTCATTGGATGTTGTATCCTTGACTACATCAATGTTATAAGATCCACATATAGGATATGTATTACTAATATTCATGGAAAATATTTGGCTATTATTCCCTCATATGTAATGTATTAGTGTTAAAAATACAAGTTTGTGTGGGTTTCATGCCCCTGTATAGAAAGGTAGATAGAGTTGTAATCAATGAGCCATGTAAGATAAGTGGGTATAATTCTCCTTGTTGGGAAAAAATATATAGATATAATTCATCAAGCTCATGATATGGTTTTCTTTTATGATGCCCTGAAAGGAAATGAGTAGAGTCCCTCATAAGGAGAGGATAATGATAGCAAGATGCCCTCATTGGCATAAGACATAGAAAGTGAGTAGTTCATGAGCTTTGTATAGGCATGAGGTCCCAATTGAAATATATAAATCATAATTTTGATAATGACAAGGATAAAATATACATCCTAATGTGTACAATATATAGCCATATATGTATCCAATATGATAACAACAATGTGATAAATTGTAAGAAGTACATAGGGCATATATGCCCTTTAATGTAGGATTACAAGGCATTATGGGGAAGGGATCTCCATTTAAGTAATCTATGATAAATGAGACTTAAGAAGAGTATATGGGTGTGAATATTCCCCCAAAGGAAACAAGTAATGTATATATGATAAATTTGTGTAGGGATAAATATCGTTAGCATCTAGTTATGTAGGAAGGCCCATGTGATGCTCCAAATGCCAATATTTAGTCAATAACTCAATAATGAAATGCAAGAATAATATTTGCTTATTTAAGAGTGGTATGTGTAAGATATATATAATAATAAGATTACCAAGGGTATGATGCCCCTAATTGAAATACAAGATAGGGAAAAGAAACACGCCCACTATGGCAATATGTCCCTAAGAGGGATAGAAATAAAATTAATACACATCCATGCATTAGTAGTAGCATGAATGAGATGGTACCAAGTCATAGTAAATATTTAAGTAAATTATCATCAGGTATGCAAGAGAATTAATAATGCATTTGTGTAACAATAATATGCAATAAAATAATGAATATATTCTTGTAATACACAATATGTAGATAAATAAAAAGAAATTTTTAAGCAATACAAGATGCTCTATATGATAAATAAAAAGTAGGAAGGATAGTATCATAAAAATTCATTGGGGAGAGATTCCTATGGTATAAGGCATATCACTAATGTGATAATTCCCCAGCATGAACATGATGAAAATGCATAGCATTCGTAAGTCTTTGATCATATGTAACTTGTATATTCACTACTACATCAAGTGCAATTTGTAGCATAAATTGGTAAAATTTTATGTTGTTTTTATTTCATTGAGTTTTCTATGTGTGATGAAAACTTGGAAAAACTATGGCTCAAAGGTAGCACATATCCAATATCCACATAATATAGCAATAAGGGATGCCACAAATTCATTTTACCTTTGTTGTGATAGTTTGCAATTTTGGTGGAAAATAAGAGTGATAAAATTCATATGGAAAGGTAGGAGATTGAATTTTGGGACAATAAAGTGAGGATTTGTTTTCATCACATGAATAATTTTAGAACTAATGTTTTCAAAGCTTACGAAGAATGTTTATGAATTTTTCTCAAACTCATTTGTTTATGCAAGGTAAAGTTAAAGAACAACCTTCTTGGAAAAGGATTTTTATTGAAACTTGGTATCTATTTATATTCATAACAAACACATACAATGTATGATGATTCATATGTTTTTTTAAAAATAAATTACTTATTTACATGTTTGATTACTAGGTCATACTCTTTAATACTTCAAAAATGGTTGTGTGGTTTAAAAATATGAAGAGGAGAAGACTAGTGATGAGATTTGAAAGATTGATTGGAGATGAAAACATATATAGAAACCAGCCCCACATGACCTACAAAAATTATTTCTAGACCAACCTACTCTTTAATGGATGGGTTCACATTTAGAGAGTCTTCATGCTATCAACCAGAAGATAGTTACATAAGAAGCATTGGACATAGTGGGAGGATGTGAATGATCGGTGACTTGTAAAAACATTTTTTTATATAAATTCATAATTTTTTGTTGTAATTGAATTAATAGTTATTTTTAAATGATATGGCTTAATTAAGATGACTAAGCATTCCAAAATATGGTCAGATGGAATATATTTTTGTGTCAAAAAAATCGACAAGAGAAGGGTCACTTGTTGTTATGAAGTTGTAGTTCCTTAAGTGTCCCTTAAGTTGTATTTATTATGTTATAAAACACTTATTTGTCAAAATCTCCTTATGCTGGTGAAAATCCTTTGTGGTTTTGGTTGCCACATGGATATGTGTTGGATATGAAATCAATTATTGTGGATTTTATTATGTAGCTATTGTTTAATTGATCTCAGCATTTTTTAAACTAACAGATGATTAGTTACATGGAATTCATTGATTATTATTATGTGATTGAATATAATGCATATGTTTTCTATCCTATCACAAAGTAACTACTCACATGGTTGTGATTAGTGTGTGTGATGGTATAGGTTTGTCATTTAACAAAAGGACAGTATTATTAGAGGAAGAAAGATATATCTGTTTCAAATTGCACAAAAGAGAATGTTGTGTATATAGATCTATGAAACTCTTTGTTTTGATAATGAACTTGTGCTTAGAACCCTCATATCACCTAGGAAGGCTAATAGATTTTCAGGAGCTTGTTTGCATTGTTTGCTTTATGGTTGTTCTCATAAGCTTGTGAAAAGTGTTGGTACATGGCTTTATTTGTATTAGGGTACATTGTTTTCAATTGAGTGGAATATTTTTGTCAACCCTGATGTCAGGTACTTTGTCTATGATTGGTAAGGTAAGTTTACAACGTATGAGACAAATTCAATGTGAATAAAGTAGTGATAATTATACCCATTTCTTAATGTATTTACATATAATGTTGTTTGTATAGGCTTAAGAAACCTAGTTGACCTTCTGGATCACAGAGAATATCTAGAATGGTTAAGAATAGAGTAAAGTAGTATTTCCCAAATTAAATATAAATAAATAAGGTATCATAATATAAAATAAAAATAATGTATAGGTTAATATATATACTTATGGGAATATTATAATTCCTAACAAAAATACTGAGGAAGAGGTCCCATGGAAGGTGGTTCCTAATTGTTTTTAAGGGGTATTGTAGAGTAAATTTAGGAGCATATATAGCAAAAGTGGTCCCATGGTATAAAAATTCTGAGTGTAATCTATAATTTTATAGGGGATAATATTTAAAATTATATATTTTTATTTATAATTAAATTTTAGACAAATTTTGATCACTCATCAATTTACATTTAGTAGAATATCTTCCTAAAAAATAAGAGCATGTATGGGAAACTCCAAGCTTGTCTTTTTCTCCACCCCCTTAAACTTTCCCCCTAAAAATTAACCAGCTCCTTATTTTCAAGAAAGAATTCTCTTTAATAACTATTTACAAGAGCCAACTCAATTTCAAAAATACATAAATATTAATCTAAAATCATAAATTAAACAAAAATATTGAAAAATGATTTGGGATAAAAAAATCTATGATTAATACAAAAATAATAAACTTAATTTTAATTTAAAATTAAAATTAAAAAAAGTTTACAGCACCATATTGTGAACAAATATAAAACTAAAACATCGTTTATAACATCAAACTCAAAATCAATGCAATGTATCATCTTTATAGAAGTATACATCTTTTTCATATGTTATTTTAAAATTAAAATGAATGTAGGATATCCTTCTCAACAAAGGGTACATATTTTCCAATATTTGCGCAACAGGACATGACGTCATCGATATTCTCCATTATCATCATGGGGAGATACCACACTCTGCAAACCACAATTTTTTAATCTTTCTCAACCCTTTATTTTCTCTTGCAACACACATACATACACATTCATATTCCTAATTTAAGACAAAAATTTACTTAGAAAGATGGAAAAACATTATTGACAAACCTGAAGGGGGCTGAGACGAGCTTGCATTCTTGTTTATAATGAGTGTTACCCTTGCAGATAAAACCACTGCAACAATAATTGTAGTATATTCCAATGTGAAGCAGTGTAATATGATACTCCATAGGCTTGTGAGTTATGGCCAAGGACTTACTGATCAACAATGCCTGGGCTTCATCAATATTTTCCATGGCAAACAAACCCATGCCATTCCCATTGTTCATCATTCTGATCTCCACTGGCCCAACGAAATCTCCATTTGGTTTGAAATTGCCATCTGATCGAATTTTAAAATCAACTCCAACGTAAATAAAAACAAAAGACCAAAAAATAATAATAAATCACATTTGTTTGGTGCGTGGGATTTTTCAAATTTTAAAATAAGAAGAAGCAGGATATTGTGAATTTAAAATCAAAATGGAAGAAAACTTTAACGGAGGTAACACAGTCACGACTAGCATGGACGTCGACGTCAACTGACTCAGGTTAAAATTTTGATCATTCATGCACACACTGGACATGCAATTGTGATGAGTTTGGTGGTGACTGCGGGTGATGTACAGTTTAAAAAGTTTGCAGTTTGAAAAGTCTTACTCAGACGAGCTGATGCCAACACACCCATAGTTTGTGCATACTGGTTAAGCTCAATCGTCTTGAAGAGGTCATCCATGTTATTTTCGTCGTCATTCCATGTCAATAGGGAGGCCTATCACTACCATACATGTGGAAGTTGAGGATTCCACGAATTCATTTGTACTGTTATCCACCTCTTTTCACGTGCTCCCAAGCAGACACACTCTTGTTCCACGCTTCCACTCCTTCCAATCCTGCCAAGAAGAAAATAATAGAACAAGTAATAAATCCTAACCATGCCATACATTTACACTAATATTTTAAGATGAATCGTGTTTCAATAAGAATCAGATTACCAAGAACTTCCTCCTGCAATTTTCCCAACTCTCAATTAATTTTACATAATGACATTGCTATAGTTTCACTATTCTCTACATTGTTGTCCCATCCAACTTGGAATAATTCTGTAATTTTAAAAAATTCAAACATGCCATATTAGTGAAACATAACGAGTTTATAACAATGTCTAAAAAAGTGTTAACTTTTTGAGCTTCCTGAATCCAGCGGGAAGAGTCAAGAATATCAAGCCGTTAAATACCAAGTTTTCCAAATATATGAACGCGCAGAACCCTATGGGAATATTTCTTAATCTGTTTCAATCTATCAACTCCAAGGTTTTTAATCCCGACAGTGCTATAAATCCATTACTCAACTCCTTCAATTTAGGGAAATTTCTCACAAACATATCCTCTAAAGAATTTAACTGCCCTAAATCTCTTAGTAGAGCACATAACTTAATACAATCCTGTAGAGTTTGAAAAACAAATAAAACTGAAAGATAAACTACTGTTTAACTGTAGATGAGCTAAGACCGAAATAATTAAGCATGCAGACTGTGCTAAGACAAAAGGCAGTGATCATGCAAACTGCATGCATGAGGGAGGCGAATTGGTAGTTGGAAAAATTATCTCCAATTTCTAACACTCCCCCTTAATTTCTACCAATAACTACTTCAACATTTACAATGCCTAAATTTTGTCTTAAATAATCAAAGCTCTCTTTTGCTAATGCCTTTGTGAATATATATGTCAATTGGTCTTCAGATCTGTAGAACTCCAAATGAATTTCTCCGTTGTTCACTAACTCTCTGATAAAATGAAATCTTGTATCAATGTGCTTGCTCCTCTTGTGAAAAACATGATTTTTTGACAATGCAATCGCTGATTTGTTGTCACAAGAGATTGGTGTTGACTCCTTCTGTACTTGTAATAAATCTGTCAATACTCTTCTCATCCAAGTTGTTTGACATGCTGCTAATGTGGTTGCTACATATTCTGCTTCAGCTGATGAAAGTGTCACTATAGGTTGCTTTTTGGATGCCCATGTGACCACACCTATTCCAAAAAGAAAGGCATGTCCAGAAGTACTCTTCCTATCATCAATGCTACCTGCAAAATCACTATCAGTATAACTAATCAAACAAAAATCATTAGTTATGAAATATAAAATTTCATATTCTATTGTTCCTGCCACATATCTCAATATCCTCTTTCCAACTTGTCAATGTGAGTCTTTTGGTGACTCCATGAATCTAGAGATTAAATTGACCCCATACATGATATCTGGTCTTGTAGCTATAAGATACATCAAACTACCAACTAGTCTTTTCAATGTTGTAGAATCAACATTAGACCCTTTGTCTTCTATGCTAATTTTGGTCCATGTAGCAACTGGTGTAGGTGTTGATTTACAATTCAATATCTTAAACCTTCTTAACACATCCTTTGCATATTTAGTTTGACAAATAAAAATTCCCTTCTCTAATTGTACAACTTTTATGCCCAAAAAGTAATTCATTAATCCCAAATCTATCATTTCAAATGCTTTCTTCATTGCTGATTTAAATGTGTCTACAGACAAATTTCTAGTGAAAATCAAATCATCAACATACAAATACACAATCAAAATCTGACCTTCTTTGTTGATTTTTGTGTACAATGTAGGCTCACTATTGCTTCTGTTGAATCAATTGTTTGTCATGTATGAATCAATCCTGCTATATCATGCTCTTGGTGCTTGATTGAGACTATAGAGGGCCTTCTTCAATCTGTAGACTTTTTCTTCATGTCCATGCACTTCATAACTTGGTGTTTGTTTCCATGTTCTTGTGCAAAACCTTTTACTACTAACCTTGCCTTGTGCTTTTCAACATTTCTTTCTGCATCAAATTTGGTCTTATAAACCCATTTGACTCCTATGCAATCTTTACCTTCAAGTAGATTAATTAGATCTCATGTTTGGTTTCTTTCAATGGCATTCATCTCTTCATCCATTGCTTTTATCCAATGTTCCTCATTAACTGCTTCTTCATAATACATAGGATCATGAGAGAAAAGAGCAAAATTTGAACATAAATCTAACTTCTCTTCTTCTTGTTTATAAATCTCATTCAAGTTTCTCATTTTCTTACCTTTAAATCTTGATCTTAAAGTGGCAAGAGTTGGATCTGATTCATCACTTGTGAATTTGGAGTAGGATGGCATGCATGACCAAATGATTCACCTTGTGCTAAGCTCCTAGGTGTTCTTATTAGAGTGTTTGTTCTTGCTTGTGGAGAGGAATGATCACCTTGAAAATTTTATTCTTCAAATTCTTATTTATTTTAGGGAATTGGTGCTCCAATTTTGATGGTTTTATCAATGCTACCATCCCATGCTTCTTCTTCTTTAAATTTCACATCTCGGCTAATAATCACTTTCTTTGAAATGGGGTTATACAACTTATAAGCATTTGATTCTTCACTATAGCCAATAAAAATATATTTCTCACCTCTATCATCAAGTTTTCTTCTCAATTTAAATGGTATAAGAGAATATGCAATACAACCAAATTTTTTGAAATGATGTACACTATGCTTCTTACCACTCCAAGCTTCTTGTGGAATTCAATCTCTGACACTCTTTGTTGGGCTTTTATTCAGAATATATACTGCACATGCTACTACTTCTGCCCAATATTCATTTGACAAATGTTTGGCCTTCAATATGCTTCTAGCCATCCCCATGATTGTTCTATTCTTCCTTTCTGCTACACCATTCTGTTGTGGTGTGTACCTTGTAGTCAGTTGCCTTTTAATGCCATGATATCTGCAAAAATCTTGAAATTCATTAGACATATATTCACCTCCTCTATCTGATCTAAGTACCTTGATGTAAAGGCCACTCTGCTTTTCAACCATAGCCTTGAATTCTTTAAATTTTTCAAAGGCTTCAGGCTTATTTTTGTGAAAATATATCCAAGTCTTTCTGCTAAAATCATCAATGAAGGTTAGAAAATAAGAACTACCTCCAAATAATGGAATTTGCATTGGTCCACATAAATCACTATGGACTAGCTCCATTAATACCTTTGCTCTATATGAGGCTCCTACTGGAAAGCTCTCTCTATGTTGTTTTGCCAGAATGCAACTTTCACATGAACTTCTTGGCTATTCTATTGGTGGTAATCCCTTCACCATATTTTTATTTTATAACAAATTCAAACCTCCAAAATGTAAATGTCCATACCTTAAATTCCATAGCCATGATTGGTCTAGATGCATGGTTTTGAAGTGGGATTCCTCTTCTCCTTAGATGCACTGAATTCGAAGAGGGAACATCTGATTCATGGTCATCTCCACTTTTCCTATCAACCTGTCATTTGGAGATTTGTCTAGTATTGTGCAAACATTATCCATAAAAGATACTCTGTAACATTTTTGTACTAACTGTCTAACACTCATAAGATTATGCTTTAGTCTAGGTACAAAATAAACATCAAGAATAAATCTTCTTTCACCATTTTTTGCCAAAACATTTATTACTCCTTTACCCATTACATCCACTTTGTTATCATTTCTTAATTTCACTTCAGATTTTGTGGAATCATCAAGACTAGCAAAGAATTATTTATTCCCTATCATATGGTTACTGCATCCACTATCTAAAAACTAAATATCTCTAGCATTTTCTTGAGCAACATGACAAGTGAGAAATAAGCTTCCAAAATTAGAACTAGATTCATTTATGTAATTAGCATTCTACTTGTCCACATCTCCTTGTTTCTTTCTGCATTCACTTGCATAATGTCCATATTTTTTGTAGTAATAACATTGAATGTCAGATTTATCAAACCTTTGTGAACTTTTTTGGAAGTGATTGTTGCCACATCCTCTATTGTTGTAGTTTTGATTATTATTATCACCTTGATTTGTATTGTTCCTTTCATTTCTGCCTCTGTCTCTTCCTCTGAAGTTTGACCTTCCTCTTTGCCAAATGATACCTGAGACTTGAAAACTTTTTTAAAATAAGTATTGTTATTCCTATTCATTCTAGATTCATGTGTTAACAAAGATCCCATTAATTCATCTACTAATAACTATTCCAAATCCTTGGTTTCCTCAATAGCTACAACTATTGCATCAAATTTGCTAGTTAAACTCCTAAGTATTTTTTCTATGATCTTCTGATCTGTTATTATTTCTCCATTAGAACTAATTTGATTCACAATATTCAATACTTGACCCATAAAATGGTCTATAAATTTTGAATCATTTATTTGCAAATTTTTAAAATTTCTCCTAAGAGATTGCAATTTAGCTATTTTCACCTTTGTATTACCTTTATAGGTAGTTTCTAAGATTTTCCATGCCGACTTGGATCTCATTGCGGCTATAACTCTAGAAAAAATGGATTCATCCATTGCATGTTAGATTAAGGATAGAGCTTTTGCATTCTTTTTCTTATTCTTTTTAAGCTCTTCCTTTTGTGCTCGAGTTAATGCCTGATGGGTAGCCTCATCTTGTGGTTCTATAAAGCCATTTTCTACCAAATCCCAAACATCTTGTGAGCAAAATAATGTTCTCATTTTAATTTCTCAAAAATCATAATTCTTACCATTGAAAATGGGAATCTGGAGCTGAGAAATGCTGTTGTTTATTGCCATGTCTCAAGACTTACAAGATTTTGTAGCTGCTGTAGTACTTCTTCTCCCTGGATCTTGTTTCTAGCTATCTCTACAAAAGAAAAAAATATGAGTTTGTCTTATTCTCTTATGCATTCAACTACTTTATTCACGGACTGCTTGACCTCCTTCTGTTCAATATCTATGATTTGTTTTATCTACTGGCTACTTGTTGGCAGCGACCTGATGTTAGTGCCACGTCCTCTCTTTTACTATGCTTCTTGGTTGTTACTATGAGCAATCTGTGGTGGTGACTGCTCTCCAACTATATTAGCTTTTGCCTGTTGCACCTTCCTATAACCTATGCTCTGATACCAATTTGATAATAGAAAATAGAGCAAAAATAATATAATAGAAAATAATACAAACACGGATTGCTACAACAATCAAGAATGAATTTTAAATCTTATTATTTTTTGTCTAACAATAGTGAACTGGGAAAACATAAATAGAGTTTGAAAAATAAATAAAACCAAACGATAAATTAATATTTAACTTCAGATGAGCTAAGACCTAAATAATTAAGCATGCAGACTATGTTAAGACAAAAGGCAGTGATCATGCAAACTGCATGCATGAGGGAGGTGAACTGATAGTTGGAGAAATTATCTCCAGTTTCTAACATTTATAACATCTCTAAATATTTCAATTGTGCAAAGCTATTGGGAAAAGTTATTAATGAGTTACATGATCTAAATTTTAGATACGTAAGACATCACAAGTTTCCAATGCCATTCAGAAGCTCTATTAAACTTAGGAGTAATTGAAGAATGAGCAACTCTATTTGAAGTTCATTTCTACAAGTTGATACATCCGATTAAATCCAATTTTTTAAGATAATATAATTTTCCAAATATTTGAGGTAGTTCCCTCAAATTCTCCCATGCTCAGCGCTTCCAATGCAATCAACTTTCTGAGTGGATCGGGTAACTTCAACAAAACTATGTATCTGCCTACCCTAATACAAGCCATTGAAGATAGCAACCCAAATTTTTATGGTAGGGAAGTCAACTTCGTATGGTGCTCCATGCTCAAACAATTCAATTTCCTAAGGTGTTGGAATCCTTGAGGCAATGATTCCAAGTCACATTTACCCAGAATCAGACACTCATGAATAGTTAGATTGTTGAAGTCTTTTGGTAAATGGCTATAGAAATTCAACTGAAAATATACTAGAGATGCAGGGAGCTATAAATCCTCTAAAAGTTTCACTGATTTCACCATTTTCACTATAAATGTTTACAAAGAAATCAGATTTTGCAAGGGAAGTGTTTCAAACAAATGACAAGCTAGATCTACTACTTTTTGAGAGATGACTTGCAAACTCCATGGAATCTATGTTACATCTTGATTCCTTACCAGATAAACTTGCTAGATTATCTGTGGATATCTACAGTTAACAAATTTAGATTTGGTTATATTTATGATGAAGCTTGAGATTTATGTTATTTCAAGATAATAGAATGTTGCTTAGTTAGATGATGATACATGATTGCTTATTATGAATTGGATTAAAGTATGTGTTCACATTTTTAAGCATATTAAAGTATTGATTCAGTTATATATTATTTCTTATGGTTAACATGTGAAAATATCTATGTGTTGTGAGGTGGATGGAGAATTATTCTCTCAAGTGTACAAGAGGGAGAGCATAATTGGAGAGGATGATGTAGATGGAGACATCACTAGTCAACAAATAGCTAGCGAAACCTTGCACACACCATGATAGTCATAGTAGAAAATATATTTTAAAATGATTGCATTGATGTTTGTTCAAATTTTTATTTTCTATGTTTGTTTGATTAGGTAAAACTACAAAAATAAATTCCCTTGTGTGCTTAGCCTAATATGCCATGAGTAGCATAGATGCAACTTTTTAAAAAAATGGGTAAAATTTAATGTGAGTTATTATTTATGGTTTTACAATTAAAATTGTTGAAGTGTAATATTAAATTAGTTTAATATAAAATTGGAATTTCATATAAAAGGGAATTGTTTTAAAAAAATAGAGAAATAAATTAAAATATGGAAAAAAAATAAGAAAATAATTAAAGGGCTTAAAATTAGCAAAAGTAAAAAGATAAAACAAAAAAAAGAAAGCCAAAAACTAAAATTAGAAAAAGAAATTTGCATATTTTTTCTATTTATAAGAAATATTGAAGGAGAAATAAAAAGGAGTCTATGTATTGAGGTAGGGAAGAAAATAAGTACAGAACGTTGAAGAGGAGGACTAAACCGAGAAAAAAATTGTCTAGATATTACCATGCAAGTTTATAATCTTACAAGATAGGTGGTGCCTTGAATTTTGTTGTGAAGTTTGTTAATTACTCTGTGTGTAATATGTAATCTATTAAATAATAAGTTATATGATACTATTATATCACTATCTAAAATAGCAAACTTATTAGAGGATAATATGTATGATCTAAGTATTGAGTATGAGTATTGGCTCTATATATTTGAGCGATCTGTATCATATAAATATAATGATTTAAATATACAATAATATCTATGTAAACATATATAAATATCAACATAAATATACAGTAATATACATTGAAAGTTATCTAGATTTAGATAAAACCATAAATATATCCAAACATGTATAATAGCACTATGTGTGTGTGTGTGTGTGTGTGTGTGTGTGTGTGTGTGTGTGTGTGTGTGTGTGTGTAATGAGGATTCAGGATACACCTATGTTTGTTTGTGAAAGAATAGTTTTAATATAATAGACGTAGAGAGGGTGAGCAAGGCTTCAAAGGCTTCTTCAAAAAAGTAGGTCCAAAAAAAGTGTTTCAAGAGTTTCAAGAGTTTCTCTAATGGCACGACAATCTTGGCATAACCTTGGATGAATTTATGATAATACCTAGTATGACCTAGAAAAGCACAAACGATGCACTAGGATGTCAGCGCTAGTAGATGGAGGATGTCAAATACCTTAGCAGGGTCTACCAAAAATCTATTTTGGCAGATATTGTGATTAAGAATAATGTTGAATGGTGTAGCAAAAAGAAATTTATTTAAATTAAGTGAAATTTTAAGAACTCAAAAATGCTCAAGGCATAAGCCTTAGATTAGAACAATGGTCTTTAACCAATCCATAAAATGTCTAATCATCCAAATAAACTTGAAGTAATTTATTTATGAAATCTGTAAAGGCCTCAACAACTATATGGGAGAATACAACAGGGGAATTTTTTTAACCCAAACAACATGATGATATATGTGAAAGACCCCCACTCAGTAGTAAAACTAGTCTTATGTCGATCCTCCTTTGTGATCTGGACCTGATGGTACCCAAAAAATCCATTTGTTAAAGAGAAAATTTCACACCCTATGACACCTTTAAGGTTTTCTTCTATGAATGGCATCAGAAAAGGATCAGTAATGCAATATACATTAAGTATTTGGTAATCAACACAAATTCTAATGCACCCATCTTTTTTTATACTTATTACTATGGGGCTAACCAACTTGAACTCATCAATTAGGGTTATAACTCTAGTGCATAACATAATATCAATTTCCTTTTTTACTCGTGAACGTAAATTTGGATTGATCTTATATAACCATTTCTTATACTGGGCAAGTACCTTCAACTAGTTTGATATGCATTTTTTCTAAGGATGGATGAACACCTTTCATTTTACTATAATTTCTTAGTAAAACTTATTGGTACTCTTTTAGCAATAAAATACATTCAAAATCTCAGTATCAAACCAGTAGTTACCCACAGTAGCTATCTTTGGTGCTTCTTCTATGCTAATGTTACAATGGATGGTTTGAAGAGGTTTTGAGTATGATTGATCTACATTAAATTTAGTATTATGAATAGTTTGAGCGCCATAGTCTATGCAAACATCCAAATGATTTATCAATGGGTCAGGTGGTTCTAACCCTTCACCTTTATCAATATGAAACACTATTTTTTGATTTCCTTTGTAATTTTCTTTATGATGTGCTTGATTAAGGACAAGTTTTTGGCGCAGGGAAGGACTGCATAGATGAATCATTAAAAATAACCAAGCCTTCTTATGTTACACCATGTATATGTTGTAGCCAATCCTCAATAGGACTAGGGTCACCAATAAATGCTTGACACATGGCTTGGTGTGTAAGGCACAAGTTCATCCTTATGGATGAGTAAGATAACACTAAGACCATGTTATTTTTTAACAAATGCCAGAAATGGGTACCTAAATATCACTATTTATCAATAGAACTTGATCTATCCCAAGTGCATAAAGTGTCATAAAATACATGTACCCACAGGTATTCTAGAAAGAAGGATTCTTCAGCCAACCACATAGTTTCACAATCTTTAAATTTTGGTTCTAGTGTTTGGATTTCACTATAACTAATTATACCCCAGATTTGGTTGACATGATGAAATCGATGATGTAAAGTAGAGTGTACTTGATCCTAATGAATAAGATGTTCATTATGTGTTTGCCACCACCTAATGGTTGTGTCATAAAAAATGTGAACCAATGAATGCATACGATCAATATCAAAGTCATATAAGGCTTCAAGTCATTGGATAAAGTCATGGACTCCATTTGCCCATGAAATTATATAGATTCATTAAGCCTTTCTAGTGGTGTAGGTACAATTGGTCCTCGCATGACTTATCTAGTAATAAGATGAAAAAATATATAGAATTTATGGTCCTAATATGAAATTCCTTCCTAACTACCAATGGCACTATACACTCTTTCATTAAGATCATAGTCACCATGGGCCCAATAATTATAAACATTACTTGTATTATTAGAAAATTATTGTGTGTCCATCCATCGAAAGACACCATTAAGATTAGGATTATGTGCTTCCCATCTCTTATTGTGATGTTGTAGATATAATTAATATCTTCATTTGTGTTAACAAGTTATACATATGGGGGCCCATGTGCCTGGTCTAATGGGATGACTATTCATTGGTCAGTATTTTCAAAACTGATATATCACTTTTTGAAGCTTAAATCAATATTGTTTGCATAGAACCAAGGATGAAATAATAGGGTTGGAAAATCATTAACTTTAACCAGTTTGAGAACTTCAAATTTAACCTTAAAAGGTACCCCAAGGATATCAACAGTTACATTTTTAAGAATGCCAATTAGTAGTGCATGGGTTTTATTAGGCATAAACAACATATGAGGCAATGGTTATAACACTAGGCTAGCCATTTTTTGCCATGCATATTTTGTGAGGGCATTGACCTTAGCACCAGTGTCAACTAAAATGTCTTGGATCACCCAATTGTAAATGGTAGAATTCACTAGTATTTCTTTGTCCTCTTGAGGGCTAGGAGGAATAGGAGTATCTTGTCGTCGAGCATGATTTAATTGATGATCTTCAATTTTCCTTCAAAAACTAGCTCAATATTTAGTTGGCCATGATGCTTGATGTTTAAGCCAATTACTCAATTATGGGATAATATATTTTATAGAAATCATCTTGTGTCATATTTGGATCTTTTGTGGCCATTTATAGATCATCACATTGGGTAGCTTATCGATATTTAAAAAATTGAATTTACCCTTGAAGTTCCTATACTAAGGTCATAATATCCTAGAGCACATCTTTCTATTGTTGGGCATCAGGATACTTAATTACACGAGGCTATTCATGTTGTATATTTTTAATAGGTGGAATAGATGTACACTGAGATTGTCCTCCACTGCATGTGGTGATATTAACCTAATGGGCCATCAGAGTCCTAGAGTATGATCACTAGTGAAGTTTCTCAATGTGAATCATATTATCACCTTTTTCAATTGTTTCCTTAGTGATGGTTACATACAAATCAAGGCATTCCTCCAAACGATACTCCTTTTTACAAAAAATGTACATGTTAGAGAAACTAGATAATTTTACAGATATTGATCTAAAGATCCACACTTATAGCATGTTCATGGTAGAAAATGGCCACCTCTTCATCCCCATCCTTAGCCTCGGCCATGATATCCACCATTGTCTTGATTTTTTAAGACATGGTTTTGACACATACCATGCACAAGTGCCTCATATATATCATGGATTAGTCAACAATCATTTATGTCATGGGTATAAGCATCACATATCTTGCAATAATCAGACACTCTAGAATGTGTTACATGTTATAATAGAGGACAAGAGTAGACATCGTGCTCTTTGTAAAAATTTTCAAAATACTGTGTTAGTACAACACATATGTTCTTGTGATGGCAATTGCTTCTATTATGAACTTCAGACTCACAATTGATACACTAAAGACCACTACAAGTGTTGTAAGTATTGTTTGCAGTCAACTTTTCTAATTGTGACGCCATTAAATCTATTTGAGCTTCCATAAAAGGACTGATTCTAGTACTAATACTACCAATAACTTTAGCATAGAGGGCACCTTCTAGGGCCTCACATGGGCTAGTAAAGGTCCTTTGGGATATCATTCATCTAAAGGGAATAAACAAGCCTCACATAAACCATTGGGCATGCTTAGTAGCATTAATCTTGAATGAGAGCTTAGACAACAGTGGTTTGAATCATGCATCATACTCATGTACACTTTCAGTGAGCTCTTATTTTATATCCTTTAGCATAACAATACTTTGTTGCTCAAATTTTGGAATATCAAACTCTTTTAAAAATGTTGTCTTAAGTTGCTCATAGTCATTTAATGCTTATTGAGGGTCATACTTCCTATACCACTTGTGTGCTCTTTCTAGAAGTGTGGTTGAAAATTGTGTCACTTTTTACTTAGAAGAACTTATACCACACACCCTCCAGATGAGTTCACACTTATAAACATGTTTTGTAACCTTTTCAATACATTGATATTTAGTTAAATGAAGCATCATTTCATAATACATAATTGACAGTTGAGGCACTTTTAACGGTGGTTGTTGAGAACTCCCAAGTCCTATTATTGGGGGTGGAAGTCCACCACTTCCTCCTGTTCTACCTCATAGTCTACCTCATGTGCCTTTAGCAATAGCACTTGAGACATTGGGTATGGTATCATGTTGATTTATAATACATGGACCAGTGTTCTATGGACTACTGATGTTGTGTACACTAGGTTTACCAAGTTGGGCCATGAAATTTCCTTGAAAAGGAAGAGAAAGTGTCAATTCACTATGAGTTAAAACATGCTTAGCAATATGTTCTCTTATGGGGTCTGTCTCTGATTCTACACTATCTATATCCTAGTTATGTATAATAAAATTGTCTAGCTCAAGAACATGAGCACACATTGTGGTTGGGAAATTGGGTTGGTTTAAACATGATTCTTCAATATCCATTGTATGGCTAGTTTCTCCCACATATGACAAAGCTAACATTGGTCATTGTCTAAAAGTTGGTGAGTCCTCCATGTATTCTTTCACTTCCTTGTGAATCCTAATAGCACTTATTGAGTCCTCCCATCCCCTTCTTACTCTGCTTCCACCTATAATCCTTTGTCAAAATTCATCATATTTATGCCTTCATAACTCCCATTGACTAGTTATCATTCCAAATCAACAATTTTTCACCAACACCCCTACATTCCCCTCCCAACTATGCTGCTCATGCAAGGATGGGTTTATCCCTCCATAGGTAGAGTTTTGAGTTTATAATCAATAAACACATTCTTTATCTCTAGTGGGAAGTGTCTAATATATTGACCACGTGGTTCTCATAGAAACTAGAACTTTGCTTCTTTAAGACAAGAGTAAGTGGTTACAACATATTCCAAGATGTATTTATTCAATACCCCTATCACCAGATATTAACAAATCATGTCCATAGTGTTCTCAAACATGTTAAAGCCTTCTAACATTCTATCATCCAAGCTTTCCTCCTTCCAAAATTTTGTGACTAGTTTTGAGCATAGGCAGAGAGCTAAACATGCAAATGAATAGGGAATTCGATAAAGAAAGTTTCATATAATGAGTTGTAGATATGTTGTTCAACCCATGCACATACAAAAACTCCTAGTTCGAGATAGGGAATTATAAGATTATCCTCAACCATGGTAAGTCATTATGAAATATTATCAATGGATAACCATTCGAGCATTTTCCATTACTATGAAATAAGTGCTACGGGTCCCAATAATGAAACCAAAATATTGAGGTTTTCTATCAACTTTTTCTTATGGCACTGAAGTGTCTAGTTCCCAATAAGCTAATGTGTTGGAGTTTCATGCAAGACTGAACTCTTACATGTTTGCTCAAAGCACATAATAAGAAATCAGTTCCTGGGTGTTATTTTACGCAGTAACATAATTATCAAATAATAGTGTTTATTCATATATCTAATTACTAATTACACATAAAATAAAATACAGAACTATGGACCTTGTTTCATCTATGCAAACTAACATGATTATTAAGATAACTGCCATGAGACTCAAATTATTTATTACATAACTTCATATAATGCATATTTTATTCATTATAGTCAAATACAAATCACATCTTACATAACAAATTTATTTATAACTTGATGTTGTAACTTAACTAACAGCATATAGCATAACATCATAACTATTAGTAACTTCTATGATTTTTCTATTACCACAATCAATCGTTACATAATACTAATGTTCAACCAGCCTTACACATCTCTACACAAGGGTATTTATACTTATTTTCCCTGACCAAGTTGTTACATCATTTATGACACTTAGGTGACTAACCAATGATCTCTAATACACTAAGAATTATGGCAATCATTTAACTTTTTTCCTCTAAGGACTTGAGCCTTAACACCCCTATATTCTCATTTGGTGCTAGATCCTTGTTGTCAAATGTCCTCTTTTGTGCAAGTTGGTATGAAAATTATGTATGATTAAAGTTTGCTTAGTCCTTTAAAAAATTTCCTCAACCATTCCTTGCTTCCCTCACGCTCCCCAAGTTTTTCATTGATATACTTAGTCCTTCACTCTCAGGTCCTCTATTTATTATGCCTCTTCTTTGATTGGGTCTTCTTGTGCCATGATAATCCATGCCATTGTCTCCCTGTACCATGCTCTTCTTGTGACAAGTTGGTTTTACGCCATGGTCTTCGCATGCCATGTTGGTTTCATGATAAAAGACAAAATACTTAATCAAAATTACAGGTCCAACAAAAGCTATGTGGAGAAGTCTAGTTTTGACTTCTATGAGATATTTTCTCCTCACTACTATCAAGAGTGCTATGTGTATTGGCTATTGTTCAAGGAGTTAGAGCATTGTTATTACTACATGGTGATCTCTATTAGGGAGAGAAAGATAAAAGATGAGGCAAAGGTTTTGTTGGTTTGCATGTTGAAGAAGTCACTATATAGGTTGTTGCAAGTACCACACATATAGTATAGTATATTTAGTAACTTAAAGGAAAGCCAAAATGTTTAGCAAATGTTGCTACTATGTGTTGATGGCATGTTAGATGTAAGCCCCAACTTGATCATTATTTTGATTGCTTAGGTGATAAGGATGTGATGAAGGTGGTATGAGGAGCAAACCAAGGATGGGAAAGCAAGGAAGTACCCCACTTATTGCATTATTGAGTTGTCTTCCCAAGACTATAATAAAAGAGGAGAAGACATGTTGTGTTCTATGTATTAGATTCATCAAGAGTAGGAAGCCTCATGATGCTATGGTGAGCACTAAACTAGATATTCCCAAGTAGTGGGAGTTGTGAATAGTTCATAGTAAAATTTTGGATAGAGAATTGGTATATGAAGAATTAATTTTTCACTTCAATGATTCAATCTTCCATGGAGGAGCAGATGTCGACAAATCTAGTTTGAAAAGAGAAGTTTTAGTCGTGAAATAAAAATTATACTAGGTTTATGTCAAGGTAGCAGTGGGCATAGATAGATAACTGGTTGTAAAATTCTTAGGTGTGGTAAAATTCTATGTATAATAATTTCAAGTGGGATTATGTTAGGTGTGAAGTCACTATTCATAGTCATTATTCACAAATCACTATTGATGACCACTATTCATGGTCATGTGGCATGTTGGTGGTATAGATAGTTATTGATGTGGTTGGTTGGTGATGTGACATGGCCCACAGTGGGTGGTATGACCCACACAACATATTTCATGTGAGGAGAGATAAATGGGATGCATTTCTCCACTTAGTCACATGGGTTGGGTTTTATGGATGCATGTGAGGACATGATGATAGTGTAACTCATGATTCCATTTATTCATGTGCTTGTGGGGCTTATTTGTATGTGATCTCTTTTTGGATGAGGTCAAAAGTTGGAAATCTTTTGACTCATGTGAATGCACATGGAAAAGTGGGGGACAAGAATCACTATGCTAGATTGAGGTGGCATGTGAAGTGAGACGTAGCACTTTGGAGTGCACATGGATTAGTCAAGGGGATATTATGAGATGCCATTCAAAGCTTTACTTGGCATATGGGGGAGACATGGTTCGCTATTCATGAATAGTGCTCACCACTATAAGATGGAGCAATTTCTCCTCTCTCTTAGTTCTTCTCTCTATGTAATAAATGTTATTACTATCATAAGTTTTCTCATTGTAATTTACCCTATTAGAGGATCCATGCAAGTTTGTGCTTACATGCTTGGAGGTTGAATCTTGGAGGCATTGTTATGCTTGGTTCACAATTTGAATGCTTTAGGTGTAAGCATTGAGTACTTGGTTGTAAGTACTGAAGGAGTTGTTGGAAGATCTGTTGCAGAAGAGTGTTGATGCTAAGATTAATATGAAGTCTGGAAGCTGTCATTTTGCTTGTGTTTTTTTACCTTGCTATTTTTTCAAGGTTTCTCTACGTAATCTCTATATAATGTGTTTCCTTTTATCTCTATTATTGTCTAGCTTATTTTTCTGCATTTAATCACTTGCACTGTGGAAGCTTTTATTCTTAACACTCCCAATATAGTTGATTAAAACTATGTATGAAATAAATCACCTCATTTTTTATTTTCATCTCTACCAAAAATATAATGAAGTCAATGATCATAAATTCATCTAAAGTACAAATGCAAGTAAATAATTAATTAAGTATATTTTTTAGTTGTTCTTAAAGATATTTGTAGAAGTTGACTTGGCATAAATTCCTCCTTTCATCCAATGAAATACATTATGAATAGTAGACCCCATTCTTCACTCTCCCAAAGACAATACCCTCTCCATAGTATTAAAATATTTTTATAATAATATTGGGAATCCGATATTTTTTTATGTTGATTATTATATTTTATTATTACTTCATTTTATTTTACTTTATGAATTTATCTTATTTTTAAAAACTTATGTATTTATCTTATTTTATTTTTATTTCCATCTTTTAATGTGTTTAATTTGAATCATTTTATTGTTTTTAATTAATTTTAATCTATTTTATTTTGCTATATTGATTGTTTTTAAATTAATTTTACTATTATTTAATTTATTATAATTTTATTTTATTTGTTTTTAATTTTATAATTATGTTTTATTTTATTGTATCAGAGAGGAATAAAACACTTGCCTAGTTGTTGAGGTAATGGACCCAAAAAAACCAACGACTTTTGTCCCCTAGTTAATTGTAGCTATGTATCATTGTCATTTCCATTCAAACAGTGTAAATCACTTTTTCACAAGCTTGTGATTGACCTTTAAAATAGTTCTAAATCACTTTCGCCCAAGCTTGTGATTAAATAATAGGCTAGCCATTTACTCAAATCAATATCATGTGACGCAAGACAAGCTTCATTTCATATCATGCACATTAGATCCATCTATAAACAACACAAAATTATTCGCTATGTTGGACGTCACACCATATAAACCCTAAACATACCCAAAATAGACATAATTTGATTCGAAGTGGAAAATATTTCCTCCCAGCAAAACCTTTAGACCATTTAGACCATAAGGCATGTTGATGGAATATGCCATTCGTATTGTGCCTTCATTCTACAGGTCACGATCTCTGCAACACCGTGCAAGATGATCAAAGCTTCCCAAAGATTAACTTCAGGCCATGCCATTTCTATATAAATGTGGCAATATGTTCCCTCCTCTTTCACAACTATACAATGCAAAAGAGAAGAATGGCAACGAGCACTAGAAGTTTGGGCTTTGTGTTTCTTTTTTTATGCTACTTTTTATAAGCCTTGGTATGTTCATTCATGGTCATATTCATTCCTATGAATTTCTTTGTTATCAATTTATTGTGCATCTGGTTCGGTGGTAATAAATGTATTGCAGAGTCAGAAACAACAAGGGCTACCATGTAAGATGTTTATAAATAAATGATGTTTTAGCAATGCGGGCTTCTTTTGTATAAATATTTGTCAATTGTAAATTTTCCACTAAGATATTACATATTTTCCAAGAGGAAGTGCTTCTGCTACAAGCCTGGCCCTGAGGATGAGCCTAAAGTAGAAGCACTTCCTCTTCACAAATACACAACGTCTGGATTAAAAATTCACAGCTCAGCATACATTTGTACAGAAGCTACCCACATTCTTGAAACATTGTGTGTCTATAATCATTTTGCATGGTAGCCCTCCTTACCTTGAGGATAGAACCGATAGTAAGATAGAATAAATGAGTGATGCATCATGTTTATCGTAAGGATGAGCCTATGTGATGGATCAAAATGTTGACAATAATATGAAATCGATAATAGCATGTCCAATTAATATTGTTGAAAATATATTTCTTATAAAAAATGACAAAAGTGATCTCAATGTAAATTGAAAAGATAAGTCATAGTGGATTGTATTTGTTGTGAGGATCCATATAGGTAATGGAAATGCTCCTTTAGATAAGGGTGGGATATTTTATTTTTTTAATAAAGGATAAACATTTTTATAGAGTTCAGACGAACTGGATCTCATCTGAGACATAACAAGGGCTAGTTTTTAGGACTCATTATACCAATACAATAAAATAATATTACTATTTTACCATGGTTTACGTATGTGATAATATATTAAAATAAAAAATAATGTTGTATATTATATACTATATATGACAATAAATATATACAACTTAGAATATATATTTCATAATATTTATTGTCATAAATCAATCATTATGATTTTAGCTATAGAAATATCCATATAATATTAACTATATATATAAAGTGTATACTTTATAAGAATTTAGCATGACTTTGAGTTGCATCAAAGCATGAAAGAAATCAATAACAATTTTTTAATGTAGTAAATGAAAAGTTAAAGATGTGATATCTAGTTGTTTTCTTTGTAATTTTGAAGTGTTAGATTAATTAATATATTTTATTCAGTCTTCAAATGTATTATGTTGCTTGTGCATATATAAGTTTTTAAAACTAAAATCAGTACATTATTTGTATATAAGTTAATATTTGTATATAAGACAATATTTTGGAAATAGAAAATTTGATAATCATGGTATAATAAAATAAAATAAAATAGAACAAAGGACCCATAACTAACATGATTAGAATTAGGATCATCCAATAGTGGTCAAATAACTATCAGAGTATCCTAATAATAAATAAGGTGATCAAATATTGAAAAATAGGAACCACTGAGTTTACAGAAGTGTTTGTATATTCGAAAGTAAAAAAATGAAAGATCTAAAGTTGTTCATAAATGAATGATAATAATGAAAGTTTATGTGAAGTCTAACACATAAAAAAATGTACAAATAAAATTTTAATGTGAACCAATGATCTATATGTACAAAAACATGACAATAGCATTACAATTACAAGTCTTGTATCAAAATTAGGTGCTTACATTATATAAAAAGGAACTCATCTAATCAAATATTAATAGATTCTTTAAGATACCAACATAAAAAATATAAAAAAATATAAAAATGCAGGGATTAAAACTTGAGAAGTTATCCTCCTTAATAAAAACCATGGGACCAATAGTTTTTATAAAATTCTTAAAAAATCCCTGTATTCCCATAAATAAACTACGAGACCAATAGTTTTGATAAAAATTTCATGAAATCTCTGTATTCCCATAAATATATAGGAAGTTGTAAAATTCTATTAATATAATGATTTTGAGAATTGATTTTTCATAAACAACGTATATGTACATATATATAAATAAATTATAAAGTTCAAGCTTGATGTATCCTTAAAAACTTAAGACTATGATCAAACTATATAAACTTTACTTTAGGTAGTTTTAAACGCTTTATTAAATGTATAATTTCAATATAAAATAAATTGAGATTAATTTATTAAATTTAAAATAAATATAAAATTTTGAAATAAAATAGTTTTATTATTATATAATTTAATAATCCACTACTTAAAAACAATTAAACAAAATGATGATTTTATATAAATTATTTAGTTTAAACTTATTATAAGTTAATTATTTATATCAATATTTAATATTTAATACTAAAGCTATAAAACTTAATAAACGTAACTAACCATTATGTATGACTATTAATGTTTTTAAGAAAATTTTATAAAAATATATTAAAAAGGGTATTTATAAGGAAAATCCCATTCCTTTAACATAACAGGATCTTCGCACTAAATTTACTAATTTGAAAGTCACATTTTAAAATATTAAATATAGTCTATTCATTTTCCCAAGGCATTGGAAAATTTATTTTATTCGTTTGTGCTTTCAGAACAGTGGAAATGTCAAACAAATATTATGGCCATTATCATCCACTTGCAGAATTACCCACAGACTCAAGGAAATGTAGTTAATCACGCCTGATGTGATTGGAAGGAAGGGCACGCGCTCATTTTAGGAAATACTTCCCAACAGTCTGGGCATAAGTCCCACTTGCATTCCTTACACCTATAAAGTCTTTGTTGCTCCCAGGTAACATCCTTATACAAATGACACACGTCACAAATATAGCCTCTGCTACAATAATATTCGGATGTTTTGTTGTCCTGTATTAACAAAGGGTGTCCAGGATGGTCTGGATGACATGTTATTTCGTCTTTAAAAAATATTCTAACCATTTCTTTGCATTTCCCTGCTTGCAAGCTTTCCATCAATTCCTTTTCCATATACTCATCATTCGGTTTAAGAATTCTGTCCATCACTTCCAGTCCACTCCCTGTAACTAATCCATCACTGTCTAATATCACTAGCCATCTTTTTTCGGTATATAGCTGCTCTACAAGTGTTTTGAGTGTCTCTGCCATCTTCAAATTTAATTGCTCCAATGCCGCCTCTGACAAGTACTTGCATCGATACCAAAATTTAATCATATCCCAAAAAGAAAGTTTAGACCAATGCATTTGTTGTGTGGCTTCTTCATAGACTTCTTTGAGTGTTTCTACATCTTTTTCTTCTATAAAGTAATTGTACCCCACATATACAATTTCAAAATTGCCATGTAATTGTGCTAATTGCTTAAGTTTGGACAACATCTTAAGCTTCTGGCTTGGAGGTTCAGCATACAAAAAGATCATTTTGTTTTCCATTTTATCTTTTTTTCCTTCTAGTTTCCTGTTCTGTTCTGTTTCCTGTTCCTGTACCCATATAAAAGAAGCAAGTTTTCATATTAATATTAACAACAGATTTTCCAAAACAGTTACTTATATTTTTAGAGAAAAACTCTGAATTTAAGCTCAAAGCATGAAAATCGATTTCATTCGAGGATAACTTACTTTAACATCATTGCCTACCAGATCCATTTCTCTTAAGAGAAATTCTAAGCTTGATTCACTCTGCATATTGGAAAAAACATCAATTTGGTGTGTTGTAAAGGGATAGGCTTCTGCACCCCATGAGATTGCAGCTGACAATGCATCTGGATTGGCAACTCTTCCTTCTTTATCAAATATAATATAACGTGGATTTTTGTTGTTTACAATGACTATATTAGGATCAGGAAGAGCTGCCCAAGGCATTCCAGCTTGAATAGTCCTTGTGTAAGTACCAAGTCCATATTGTTCATTCTTTTGTAGAGGAATCCAAACTCCTTCAAAATTTGAGTCCTTGAATTTAAGGTCCTTACAGATCTGTTGTAATTTTATACCCTCTGGAGTGTTGAGATCACACATAAAAACACTCACTGCGTTGCCCTTTAGTTGATCCAACCCTAACTGCAACATTTTACATAAAATCACAACAATAGTGGACAAAACTAATATTTTAATTTTACCAACTGGGAATATATATACAGCAATTTGATTCAAATTGACACTTATTTTTTGGTTTGCACGACCATACAAAATATATACAACAATTTCATTGAAATAAGATTATTATATCATGAACGTACCCTGTTCAGATTGTTGTCGATGAGATGATCTGCATTGTTTTCCTTTAATGTTTGTATGAACTTTGTAAATATACTTCCTTTGGGCGACTCGGCAGCAGTTATAGATTCTATACATTCTCCAATGGCATTGGAAATTTTATTTTCTTTGTCCCCGCTTTTAGAAATGGGAAGCACCTTTCCTGAATTGTCATCTTCCCCAAAATATGTTACATACTGACAAAATTTACGGCCTCTATCATCCATGCGCACATTCGCTACGCAACAGGCAAGTTTAGTGTAATACCAAGTCAAACAAAACTCAAGGAAAATGCGCACGATGAGTTGATGACGCTTGATGTCAGTGGAAGGAATGGCACACGATCCTTTTGGCATCGACATGAGAATGTCTCGAAAGCAGTTTTTTTCTTCTTCTCTTTCTTCTTCTGTTATTCTTTCACCTTCCCTCAACGCATTTCTGACAAAAACAATCCGCAGCTGTTGTGAAGAAGACTTTTCCATCGCCACCTCTACAAGTCGTTGTATACGGTGATGATGATGATGCCATTCCACGTCAACAGGGAGGACGATCACTGCCATACATGTGTCCACGTCAAACAATGTGGAAGTTTGGCGTTCCATCAATTCGTTTGTAGTGCTATCAAACTCTACGCACTTGCCCCCAAGCAGACCTATTCTTGCCGCGCGCTCCCACTCGTCCCAATCCTGACAAGAAGAAAACAAGCAATAAATCCTAATCGCACCATACATTTACACTAAGATTTCAAGACAAATCGCGTTACAAACAATGCAAGGGAAGGAACTTAAGCCTCTATTTACCAAACGATTCCATTGAGTTGCCACTGCCACAGGATGTTCATCTTCCTCCCGCATTTTTACCCACCTCTCAATTAATTTTTCGCTCCTTGCAATATTTATTAGAGGACAATGCTGTAGTTTCACTATTCTCTCCATTTCGGTCTCGTCCAACATGGGACAATGCTGCAAATTTACAGTTGTCAAACATGTCGAGTTTTCGAAATCATCTGGCAACCTTTCTAGTTTGTAACAGAAACGTATCGATAAAGTTTGTAATTTTTTTAGCATCCCGAATCCATTAGGTAGAGTGGAGAATAATAAGCCATCCAATTCCAAGTATTTCAAATAAATGAGCTCACTGAACCCTCTGGGAAGATTTTCTAGCCTGCTGCAATGTATCAACTTCAAGATTTGTAAGCCTGGCAGTGCTGTAAATCCATGAGGCAACTCCTTCAGTTGATTGCAATTTTTCACAGTCATCTCCTTCAGAGAACTTAACTGTCCAAAGTCTGTTGGCAGAGCACCAAGCTTAATGCAATTAGATATTTTTATCCTCTCTAAACATCTCAACTGTACAAAGCTATTGGGAAGAGTCTTTAATGAGTTGCAGGATTTTAATTTGAGCCACTTAAGACGTGGCAATTTTCCAATGCCATGCGGAAGCTCAACCAAACTTTGTAGTGATTGAAGAGTGAGTGACTCTATCCAAAGCTTTCCAAAGCTTTCTGGAAATTTCTGCAAGTTGATGCATGCGGTTAGCTCCAACTTTTTAAGAGAAGATAATTCGCCAAAACTTTGAGGTAGTTCTCTTAAATTCTCACAGTCTCTCATGCTCAGCTCTTCGAGTGCACTCAACTTTCCGAGGTTATCAGGTAACTTTTGCAAAACCGTGCATCCGCCTAGCCTGAGACAAATCATTGAAGATAGAGAACCAAGTTCTTCTGGCAGGGAAGTCAACTTTGTACAGTGCTCCATACTCAGTTGCTTCAATTTCCTAAGGTTTTGGAATCCTTGCGGCAATGATTCCAAATCGCATTTATCCAATATCAGACACTCAAGAGCAATTAGATTGTTGAAGTCTTTTGGTAAATGGCTGCAACAATTCAACTGCAAATGTACTAGAGATGCAGGAAGGTGCAAATCTTCTGGAAGTTTCACTGATTTCTGCGTTTTCACTGTAAAACTTTGCAAAGAATTCAGAGTTTGCAACGGAAGTGTTTCAAACGAATTGCAAGCTGGATCAGCTACTTCTTGAGAGATGACCTTCAAACTCTGTGGAAGCTGTGTTCAAAAAAGATTCACACAATTTATCATAATTTTAATACCATTTTTAATATATGTGAAGAAACCAGTTAGTCTACAAATTTTTAATTATGTAAATATTATAAATTCTCTATAAAACCAATAATTTCAGTTTTAATATTTTATTATATCTAATAAAGAATTAAAGAATGTAATGCTCCCTTACTCGATGCAAGTTCATGCCATGCTTCGACCTGTTGAAGAAAACTGTGAGCTTCTGCAGTTTGGAAGCATCTTCAAATGGAAAAACACTCATATCCCCCACACTGACAAATCTGAGATTTTTAAATGCACTGTTGCAAGGTAGCCCATCTACTTTTACCCAATCCCCAAGCATTAACACCCTCAAGGAGCGGCACATCACATTTAAATGTCTGGATTCAAGTGTGGTTACAAACCTGTGGCTACCAAAGGAGATGCCCTTCACTTTTCTGAGATTTGACTCATCCTTCTCCAAAGCTTCCCACTCCTCATAATTTGAAAACCTTGTCTCTTTGGCTTCTCTCGTTCCCATCAACCGAAGGATATCGTGAACAATTACTTCCCCTGAGTCACTTTTACTTATCAGCTTTCTCTTGTGAAGAGCCTCAAGTTTAGGGGAATCTAGAATATGAGCAACAAGATTCCATTCCCAACCACAAAAATATGTGCAAATGTCGAGGAATGCTTCTTGAGCCTCTTCATCTTTTAATTTACGATATACAAACAACAGTTTATCACTGAGCTTTTCACTTGGATCTTCACCAGCAATGGTGTCGAGATTTCCCTCACAAAGCGCTTTAAGGGCTTCCTCGTAACTTTCTCGCTCCCTTTCACCTCTTAAGTGCTTTGCAAAAACAGACAAGAGTAGCGGGACACCTCTGCATTCATGAGCCACTGCATTCATGAAACCATCTTCGTCAAAGTCCTCTTTGAGTTTCTCTTCAGGCTCTAGGATTGTATCTCTGAGGAGGCGTTCGGCCACTTCATGAGACAAAACATCCACATGATGTTCTTTGTAGCTGATATTGAATTCTCCTCTCAGATTGTTTTCTCGGGACGTTACAAAAATCCTCAGCTTTGTTGTTTTCTTCTCCAAATCCTTCGTTTCCTTCTCCAAATCCTTCAAGGATATATTTGATTTACTGAGCAACAATAGATCTCTGGGTAAGAGCTTACTGATATAACGTTTGTCAGCGACGTTATCAATGAATAGAAAGCACGATTTGTTTTCCATGGCCTGTCGGATGTGGGTTCGCCCCTCTTCTGGGTTTCGCAAATCCAGTTTACCTCCTCCAAAATCAGCAATAATGTCTTTTTGGAGCTTGATGATGTGGGATGTTTTATCTGCAGTTTTCTCGTCTATTATTACCCTGCAAAATTTGAAGTCTGTAGAAGACCAGTTCAAACTCTGAATAACTGAAGCTGCAAGTGTACTTTTGCCGATCCCTCCGAAGCCGAATAATACAACGACCAGCGCTGGTTCGGTGCCTTCCATATCCAACAATTTGGCCACCTTTGCTACTTGCTCGTCAATGCCAACTGTATTTGTTTATGAAACAGATCACAAAACAAAGATTATGAGCAACAGTTAATTGCCACACTAAATTTGAAAATAAAGAAAAAGAAACTGGGTTTTGCTTACCCCAGTAAGTTTGATAAATGAAGGTGTTACCTGGTTGTATTTCAAGGAGCTGGAGGGGCGATTGCTCCATACGCCGAGTACAATCTCTTTGGAGTTGTTTGATCTGTCGATTGGTGTTGAGCTCGAGAGCTAAGCGGAGAGATTCTGTTATATCATGGATAACCTCTCTGCTATTTGTAAGTAGTGCCTCCACTGTGGTGGTGGACCAAAACCTGTCCAAAGTCGGTAAAAAAGCCCTTGGTCATATGTATCTCAAATAATTGTGTTTTCAAATGTCGAACTTACTATACTGCATTTAACCTGATGTAAATTACTTTTCTTTTTTTCTTTTTTGGGAAATGGGGGGGAGGTTGGTCCTTTGTAATATTGCCCTATAGAATGTGTTTTGGCTTTTGAGGTATGATTTTTTAATTTATTAATAAACGTTTACTTTTTAATAAAATAAATTCTTTTATTAATAAATAAGGAACACTTTATGCTTTTAAAAATATAGATGTTAAAAAAGAAATAAAAAATCTTAATATTAAAAAATAAATAACACTATTAGAGATCAAATTTGAAAAAATAAAATTAAAAGATATATATACTCATCCAATTACCTTCTTATGATGAAAAGTTATAAAACATAATTGTATTGCAATTAACAAGAATAAATTAAATATACATATTATTCAAAAATATATTAAATAATTTTTTTTTTCAACGTCAAAGATTTTAATTTTTAAAATAAATTTGAATCTTTTAAAACTTGTAATACACATAAATATAAAATATAATAAAATGTTTTTGAAGATCATATAGAATGAAAAGGAAAGAAAACGTTTCAAAATTTTTAGGAATTATAAAAATATTTTAGATATATATATATATAACAGTTATTGGTTTAATTGGTGAAGTTTTTGGTTTGCAAAAAATTCACCAGAAATTAGTTCTTGCTGCTAGTAAAACTTGATACTAGCAAAATGATGAAACCAAGATCGTGTCTCACATGACTTTATATATATATATATATATATATATATATATATTTCATGTAAAATTTTAAGGGTAATGTTGATTGGATAATAATCATGAAAATTTTACTTGATTGGGAAGGACTGTCAAATTAAGCCCCTACCTTGAAAATCAAACATAATATGGTTAGAAAAATAATACTTTTGAGTGTGGATTTTTATATAAAATAAAAGACCATCTTTTTTCATAATTTATGATACAAGAGCCACATATATTTGGAGGGGCACAAACTTTATTTCCTACCATTCAAAATAAGTTAAAATTATTGTTGGAATTATGTCCTCACATTCAAATAATCAAATATGTTTCTAAAAACAAGATCTAGTTTCGTGGTTAAACATTTGATCCCCCCTTGTGATTTCCTCTGGAGTTGGGGTGGATCGAACTCTTTTCGATAGTGTCACAAAAGAAAATCCAAGATCTCCTAGTGGGGGTGGAGTTTTCAAGGATGACAAGAGCCAACATATTATTATTTTCTCTCTAGATATTGGTTGTGTTAGGAATAATATGGTTGAATCCAAAACCCTTTTTAAAGCTATGCAAATTGTTATCCTTAAAATTTGGTCCTTCCTAATAGTTGAAGGTGATTCTTAAATAATCTTTCAAGCAGTGGAAGGAAAATGGATGAAAACTTGGCTAGTGTGTATGATGATTAATGAAATTAAGTAGTTTGGACTCCAACATCACCAACGTATAATGGAACTATTGGTTCATAGTTGTACACCTATTTTGCTCAACCTTGCACACTTGAGAAAATGGTAAACAAAGACAAAAAACCCATTGATATGTCATTATAGTCGAGAAGTGTTTGGCATCAAGAATGGATCGAGTACATGGAATGACTGAGAGGTACCAACAAAGGGTATGGTCAGATCCCTGCTACTTCTAGGTCTACCTGAGCCAAGTTGAGAGGATCTAAGGGGTAGCTTGTTTACATGGAGTCATTCGGCAATTCAATCTTCATGGGGATTTTTGGCACAAGAAAAAATAAATATGACGACGACATAACTAAACTTACTCACTTCACCTAGGAAGGGTTGTCACATGGGATGAACAAATGCACTAAGTCACATACAAGCTACTAATGATAGATGTGGATGTGCTTGCAAACTTCATTTCAAAAGAAATTTTCAACAATAAGGGGTTGAATAGAATACTATAATGTTGGTCTTTAAAGCACAAAATGCAGACACATGTTATATAGGCAAGATTTTATGCATCTGCAAGGCAAATAACACTTAACATATACAACAAGGGGTATTATGTATAGGGTAGGATAGAGCAGTATAATTAGACAATTATAAAAAGAGGTGGTGTGCTGGTGGTTTTTCAAGCAACAGGGTTTCTTTCACATAGATGACATCATTTATTTGCAAAGATACAAAAGACTAAGCCATGGAAATTACTAGTAGTGATTTGCATCCATTGGTGTCAATATAATGCAAACACCCAAATGATTCCTGAAACCCTAGAGCATACACTACAACTAAAATTCTAAATACCTTTTCCTATCAAATCCACAAACCTAGGGTGCCCTTAAGAGGTATTCAATAATATATTTCCTAATCACTATGAAAAAAGAATTTATAACCTAGATCTAAGCCAAAATGACAACTAGTAATGAGCATAAAACAAGATATCCAATCAGCTGAACTTGGAAAACACGTCATTGAATTTCATCAACAGGGAAAAGTAAAAACCACAAGTATTTTCCATTATCTTGAAAGAAAATCTCACATATATCAGTGTATCAAAATGCTGCCATGGTGACAAACATGATGAGTTTGCTCCATGTTAGACAGGGGAGACATATAAACATGCTCTCAAAGCTTGTTAATGACTATGCATCTACAACCACCTTATCAAGAGAGACAAAATACACACAACAGTTGATCCCAAAATTTTAAAGAGCCTATACTTAGAGAGAGAAAAAACACCAGAAACAACCTTAAAATAGAGGACAAGCCCTCTTTTTATACATGTTTTACCACTTCTACAAATCCAAGAATGTGGGTTGCAATTTGTAATATTGAAAAATTATAAAACAGCCCTCCAAGTTCTGTCAAGATGCTCCCAATTGGAAAATTCTCCCTACCATGCTTGGAATCTTCATCCACTTGCAAGAAAAATGATTATTCTAACTGCTTGTACAAGCAATGATGAAGATTTGCAACAAACCTTTTGATTTATTGGTTGGAAATGAATTTCACATGAGTTGGAAGGAGAATATTCACCTTAGAGGCCAAGCAAACCCTTTTTCCTCATGTGAAACTGTGTGGAGATGCCTTTGACCACTCATTAGCATAGTTGGAAACCTCTTGGATAGTTTCCCTTCTTCATATGCATGCCAAAGAATAACACCTGCCTTGTGATGATTACATTTGAACACACCAAACCCATGGCTCCTTGAAAAATCTTCTTTGGAGTGGCCCACCTTGACTTTGCAATCCTAGAACATTTTTTCCATGGAGGTGTTTGAACAAGAAAAAAAATGGAAAATGCAAAACTTTTACCTATTTGCTTTTTGGTTCCCACTTGCCTTTTCACACTTTACCTTTTCCACATTTTTTTTTTAAATTTGCTTTTTAGGGTTAACTCCACATTTTTTAATCCATAAATGCATTACTTTTCACTTTTTGACCTTTTAGGGAAATTTTGGTCCCTTTTGCAAATTTGTAATTTTCCTTGTGTTGGGGAAATCCGGGTTTCATTTACAATTTTAAAATTTCTTTATATTGGAAAAATTCAAAACTCAGCCATAGTTTTGCAAATTGCAAATTGCAAGATTATAAATTGCAGAATTGTAATTCACAGTTGTAGATCTCCTAGAAAATTCCCTTAGAGAAATGGGAACTCTAGCTACAATTTTCAATTTGCAAAATTGTAAAATTACAATTGCAGCTCCTGTTTCCCTGAAAAGATTCCTTTACAAAAATGAAAACTTCAGCTATAATTTGCAATTTGTAAAATTACAAAATTACAAATTAAAGTTGGAGTTCCCATTTCCTTGAAAGGCTTCCTTAGGAAAATGAGAACTCCAACTACAATTTGTAATTTGCAAAATTGTAACTCGACTTAAAAGGTTCCATTTGTAAATGGACCTCATGTCGACTGGCATTGACTGGTGGAAATGGGAGATCCAAATGCAATTTTTAATTTGCACGAGTGCAAAATTGTAAAATGGCATTCCTCCCTAAATTCTCCCTGAAACTCCTCTTGAGTTGACTTTTTCCTTATTTATTTTGACTAGCAGATTTGGGAGAGTTGACCACAATTTACAACTACATTTTGGAGACTTTAATTTTACAAGTTGCTTCTCCCACACAAATTTCCCAGGGACCTTTGGAGTTTTTTCTACAATTTTAAGAAATTTGCAATTTCTTGATTATTCATCCAACTCTATTCCTGCAACTTGGTCTAGAAAAGCACCCTATAGAATTTTTTTTCCAAAAACCAAGCTCTTTCCTCTAGCCATTTAATTGAATTTACACAAAAGCATTCCCAAAAGCTTCTACCGACTCTACATGCTCTGGATTCATCTGTGGAATGAAATTATCATTAGTTATCACCAAGGCTACTTTACGTAGCATCAACTGACCTTTTCCTTGATTGATACTGCTAAGAGTTATCACAAGCACATCATTAGAATTCAAGCCCATACTTTCAAGAAAAAATTTAACATTCACAGTCATCTACAAGAAGTACACTTCTACAAGCCATGTTTTTGCATTAATGTCACCAATATGACCCAAAATGTGTACTACATGACCACTTCAAATCTTTGATCTTTTGTCCTATCCATCTATTCTTAAACATTTTACCCCAAAATATGAGACCATTGCCTTGATGCAACTCGCACTAGTGGAATTTTTTAATCCATTGGAACACATAGTAACTACTCCTATCATCTGGAGCTCAATTATAAAGCAATTGATTTTTCAATAACATCCAAGCATGCCACATAACCTTGTTGGTCCCTACGTACAATTCCAATAATTTTTCCTATTGTTACACCATGCTTCATGGTGACAAATGGTCTTCATATCCTAGTATTTTGTATTTCCAACAACAAATTCGTGGTCTAGCCCCACACATTTCACTTTTTGATATATTAGCACCTATTCCTTCTATTTTGGTATGAATATTTGCTTCTATATAAGAATCAAAAAGCAAATCCATAGACATGAGTTACAAAAGAGTTATTGTTGACACTATAGATTGCACCCTCTGAAGGGAGGCTCAGCTCTCTTCCTCCACATGGCACAATGGAGACATTCCTCTTGCTATGGGTTGCAAACTTGAGGGATGAGTCTCTAGATTAGGAGCTAGCTCCCCTTGATGCACCTTGAGGCCTTGAATTTCCTACTGCTAACAATGGTGGGGTGAAAAGAGAGAGAAATACCAAAAATAGAACCTAACTAATGCGGTGATGCACCAAACTAGTTGGTCTACTCAGCTTTGACCTACACTTTACACTAGAGAGAAGCAAACATACACTTCATTCAAATGAGAAACTTTTCTGCATCAGTGTTTCAACAGGGGATGCTATGGAGATACAGGGAGGAAGGACTATCAGAGGTGATCTAAGACACACTATGGATAGCCTGTTCACATGCACCTATACTCTGAGCTGGACACTTCTTATTGACCTCCAAGAGAAGAACTCACAATACACTAAATATGCTAGCATAAACTTATGAAAGCATGAAAAGGAAATGACTTAACATAAGAAAAAACCTTAGACATGCAAAGGTGCAAGCTCAAATGGAGGTAAAAATGCTTCTTTTGATTCAAGGTAAATTTTTTTAGGGCTTCGCCATACAAATGATGAGAGATCCTTCTCAAATGAAAAGTTACAAATATATATATAAAAGCTTAGAAAATAGATAATTGACCAATCAAGGTATGAAAACCCATGCTATATTAAGCACTTATGCCATGACCAAAAGCCCATATTACTATTGTATCCTTCTAATTGTGTATGAGAGAGCCATGTTGTAGGTGTCCAAGTCACTACCCTTGATGTCCTAGGCCTGTGAATACATGGGATACTCCTACCAATTGACAAGGACATCCCCAAGTTGTGTTGACTGGGCCATGCCCTCTTCAATGCTAAGCGTAACTAGTTGTGCATTAATAGTGAAGCACAAAAAACATGGGTCACTCTCTTCTGTAATTTGAAAACCAATCCCCTTATTAGTTTTTAGTAGAGACTATTTCACCTAAGTGCATTTACTTTTCCTGTTGATGACACCTGTGCCACCTACCTTAGTTTGGTTCATCTTTGGGTCTACGCTTTGAGTTGTTATACCACTTGGAGCATTTTGACCTTTTGTTTTATTGTGCACGTGGTCATGTTCTGGGTTACCTACCTTATTTTCCCTTATTTTATTATTTCCCTTTTGTCCTAGCAATTCGTGCTCTCGACGCTTATTATTTTCTCTCAGGCTTCTTTCTTTACTTGATTGTTCATTTGTCCTTCAGGTTTTTAGGCTTTTGGTTCTGAATTCCTTCGAACAAAATGTCCAAAGGAATTCCTTTAGACATTTTATTTGAAGTAATTCTCCTTTGGGATTGCACTCTTTGACTCTCCTTTGATGGGCCTTTGGGCTTCTTTTTTTGAATTCCTTCAGACATTTTGTCCAAAGGAATTCTCATTTGATTACTTCCCAATGACTAGCTTACTTCCCTAAAATTGGCGTTCATAAGCCTATCATCAGACATTTGAATCCCAACCGCTAGTTTACTTCCCTAAAATTGACGTTCACGGGTATGTTACCCACTAGGACAATTCCTTTGGCATTTTTGTAAATGAACTTTTTTGAAGGGAAAGTGATCCTTCGGAAAGATTGAAATGGTCCTTCGACAAAGCTGAAAATGACCTTTGCCTTTAGAAAAAATACCTTCAAAAAAGCTGAATGGTCCACTTTGAAAAGAAAGTGATCCTTTAGAAAAATGAAAATGGTCCACTTTCATAACCAAGTGCCCCTGGCAAAGACACCTACCCTTCAAACATCTTATCTTTCAAATTTCTTTGAACCTTTTATGACTATCGAATTTCCACAGACAAAAAGACTAAAGGAATTCTCTTTTGGGCTTGTCACCTTTTTTTTAAAGGGAAAATTCCTTTTAGGCTTCCTATCTTGCCCCTTTGCTCCAAGTGGCTGCCCTTTGAAAGGGAATTTTGAGCCCAAAGTTACCCTTCAAAATTTTGAAAAAGATCCACTTTGTTTATCACTTGCCACCCGCAAGGGCTCCTTGGCCTCCAAAGTTGCCTTTTAGAAGAATTTTAAAGGTCTCATTTACCACCTAAGTGCCCTATGTAAGGGTACATACCCTTTGAGAATCCTAAAAATGACCCCTAAGCTTTTCCACTTGGTCCATTTTGTCGATGAAAAGCCCTTCGAAGTAATTCACTTGCCTTTCGAAGCATCCAAGACCAGCTTGGGTTCCACGTCGACCCCTGCTTATAAGATAAATGAGTAAAGCCATTGAGAAAACCTGATTTGGTATACCAAGACCAAATCAAGGTTTGCAAGTGGATTTACTTATGAATTTTTATAAGTAAATTCACTCGTCAAACCCGAAATGCAATTGGCAAGCAAAAGAGGAAAACACTTGGTTTTTTCATGGGAAATGGTTTGACAAAAAAAAATTGCACAAGACAGCTGAGGGATGAACTAGCCAAAACAGGCAGCTTTTAAGAGGTGGTAGTTCGGCCCTCTGTCCCTGACAACATTACAAACTGGCAGGGCTTCAACAATGACCAGCAAATAATATTTTTTCTGTAGGAAGAAGCTGAGTTCGCTACAAAGAACCAGGGAAAGCTGCAACAGCAATATGGCAACCAGATTGTTTAATTGAAGAACAATAAGCTCCCTAAAGGTTTGGTCACTCTAGAGAGTATCTTCAATGGAGATGATCAATTAAGAAGCGACAAGGCATGCAAAACAACTAAAGAGGAGAATTACAAGAAGGTTGAGATCTTCAAGGATAAGCTGCTTGCACTTGGAAAAGTCTGCACGGTTCAAGAAAGGCAGACTTTCATTTTATTGTGTCAGGAGTTTGTTGATGTTTTCGCTTGGGATTACAGTGATTTGAGGGGGTTCAACCCAAGACTCACCCAGCACACCATCTAAATAGAAGAAGGTTCTAGGCCAATCATGCAAAAGTAGAGACCTGTCAACCCAACGATTGAGCCCCTTATGCAAAAGGAACTGGCCAAATTGATTGAGTCCAGGATTATATTTCCAATCAAACATTCCTCCTCGCTGGCCAATCTTTTTCCTGTCTGAAATAAGAATGGGGAGATCAGGCTATGTGTTGATTTCAGAGACCTTAATAAAGTCTCTTTGAAAGACCATTATCCTCTCCTGAGCATGGAGCAGATCCTTCAGAAGGTAATAGGTAGTGAGCGTTTCTCCCTTCTGGATGGATATTTAGGATATAATCAGATTTTGGTGCAAGGATGTGACCAGCACAAAACAACATTCACTACTAAATGGAGAACATTTGCATACAAGAAGATGTTATTTGGGCTGTCTAATGCTGGTGCTACCTTTCAACGAGCCATGAACATGGATTTTTTAGGCTTGATAAACAACAATGTGATGTTATACCTCGATGATGTAATGGTATTCTCCAAAGAAGTGAGCCAACACATGAAACACCTCAAGTAAATCTTTAAGAGGTGTAGAGAGTTTAACATATCTCTCAATATGAAGAAATGTGTGTTTGTTGTTCACGAGGGGAAACTCCTTGGCCACATTGTGTCCAAGGAGCGCTTATCCATTGACCTTGAGAGAGTTCATTCTATCCTGGAGATGTCCCTACCTAAGCACAAAAAGGCCCTACAGAGCTTCTTCGACAGGATAAATTTCATTCAGAGATTCATTCTGAATTTCACAAAGATAGTCAAGCCACTGACCTCTATGCTGAGGAAGGGTGAGGAGTTCAAGTGGACAACACAAAGGAAGGATGGCTTTGAAGCCATCAAGCATGCCATAACCCGAGCTCCTAATTTGATCAGCCCTGACTTCAACAAAGACTTCAACCTCTACACTTTTGGCAATGAAGAGGTAATCTTTGTCATGCTTACCCAAGCAAATGGTGATGACCTTGAGCAACCACTTGGATTTTTTATCCAGGGGTTAGAGGATTTTGAAGTCAGATACACGTATGTAGAGAAGCAAGTCTTGGTAGTAGTATGAAGCCTGAAGAAATTCAGGCATATGCTGTCCAACAGCAAGATTCACCTCATGGTTCCACATCCTGGCATCAAGGATTTCTTGACTAACAGAGACCTAAATGAAAAGAGAGCAGGGTGGATCACCAAGGTGATGGAGTACGATGTAGACATCAAAATCACCAAGCTGGTGAGGGGAAGAGGCCTGTGTGAACACCTTGCTACGGACTTCAAGCAGAAAAGGGAAGATAGCTTACTAATTCACGATGCAGCTACAGTGAAAGAACCAGCTGTCATGAAGGATTGGACATCAGACTTGAGGCATTTTTTTATCACTGGTGAGTGTTCGCAGGGTCTTGATAGGACCAGAAGAAGGTACTTCAGGCTCCAGTCTCTCCCTTATGTCTTGGTTGATGGAGTATTATTTAGGAATGATCTCTCAGGTGTCCTTTTAAGGTGCATAGACTCAAATCAGGCTGATAAAGTGCTGTATGAGTTCCATGATGGGCCAGTAGGTGGTCATTTTGCTCCTAGAGCCAATGTAGCAAGGATAATGAGAGCTGGCTATTTCTGACCTACTCTTTTCAGGGATACCCATGCCTGGGTATGAAAGTGATAAAAATGTGCACTTTTTGATGGGAAGCAATGGTGGGCTGCCATGCCTCTATAACCTATTCAGGTGGAGCAGCCATTCTAGCAGTGGGGCCTGGACTTCATAGGGATGATTAATCCTCCCTCCATTGCTAGACACAAGTGGGTCCTGACCGCCACAGACTAATTCACAAGGTGGGTGGAGGCTGTGGCTCTGAAAGAGGCCAATGAAAGTGCGGTCCTAGATTTTTATGAGGACCTGGTGGCAAGGTTCAGGGTTCCAGCAACCATAATCTTAGATAATGTGTTGGATTTTTTGGGAACCAAAACAAGTGAATGGGCATTGAAATATGGTATATACCTCAGCGCTTCATCCAATTATTACCCACAGGGGAATGGGTTGGTTGAGTCCACCAACAAGAACTTGATCAGGATCATCAAGAGGACCATGCAAGAAAATCAGAGGACTTGACATGCCAAGTTGAAAACAGCCCTGTGGGCAGATAGGGTCACTTCAAAGAGAGCAATTGGAAACTCACCATACACACTCGTCTATGGAAGGGAAGCTAGGCTCCCCATCTCACTCAAGTTGCCAGCCTTGGATCTCACTCGCCATCTGCAATTAGAAGAAGGAACTAACATGGAGGTTAGATTATGCGAGTTGATGGAACTCCAAGAGGCAAGGGACCATGCTATGGCTTCCATGACTAGCCACCAACAGCAAGTGAATAAACACTTCGACAAGAAATCTTCATCAAAAGGTTTCTCTGAAGGAAACATTGTCTTGAAATGGGATGAAGACCGAGCTAAGCCTGGAAAGTATGCAAAGTTTGATGCCCTATGGAGTGGCCCATATATAATCACTCAATGTAAGCAGCATAATGCATTCCAACTCTCCAAGTTGGATGGTGAAGAACTGTATATCCCAATTACTAGGATACATCTTAAGCATTGCCACTGAGCCCCTTCTCCATCATGTAAATATTTTCCCTTGCTTTTCTCCTATTCTTCCCTAAGTGCTTTCTGCACATGTTAGTAGTTTTCTTAGCTTTGTGTGTGTTTTCATTTCCTTTGAGGTAAATCTTCGTGATTGAATCTAGAATATATCAAGGTTGTTTCTGATTTTATGTTACAATCTAACTCCGTGCCCAATGGATTTGAGGCAACTAGTTTCTAAGCATAGCAGGCATGCTTCCCCTGGGAGTCACCAATTTGTTGACCATTTTTTGCCCAATAGGCCAAAAATCGGTCCCCTTCTATCCTTGTTCTTCTAGGCCATTTCTTTTTTTATTTTATATGAATATATTCATATCTACAGACTTCAGAGGTCTAAATCTATGGACTCTGCAAGTCTAAATCTACGAACTCTACAGGTTTTGGATTTCTATGGACTCAGCAGGTTAGTCCTTTGGCGCATGAAGGATCAGTTCAAAGAGTTCTGGGATTTACAAGGCTCTTTTGGGCCTTCATCTGAAGAGATTTACAAGGAAGGTTGGCATCTTCTAACCATTAAACCATCACTCCATTTCAATCAGTGGTTCAATCGACGGTTCAATCAGGGGTTCAATCAGTGGTTCAATCGGGGGTTCAATCTACAGTTCAATCAGCTTTGGTTCAATCTACAGTTCAATCAGCTTTGGTTTGAACCATTAAACCATCGCTTCATTTCAATCGGTGGTTCAATCGACGGTTCAATCAGGGGTTCAATCAGTGGTTCAATCGGCGGTTCAATCGGCTTTAGTTCAAGCCTTAGTTCATCACTTCAATTTCAAGCCTTGGTTCAATCTTCAAGTTCTTCAGCTTTGGTTCAATCAGCGAAGTTCAGCACTTAGTTCATCAGAAAAGTTTAACAAAAAGTTCAAGGGCTTCAAGTTCATCATTTAGTTCAAGGACTTGGCTCGGTGCGCAGTGTTGAACTATTGAACCGGTTCAATGCTTCAGTTCAACGCTTTGGTTCAACGTAGAGTTCAATTGGCAAAGTTCAACAGACTGGTTCAATGGTTTGGTTCAATAGATTGGTTCAATGGTTTAGTTCAATTGGCAATTCAACCAATCTTGGTTTAAGCCTTGGCTCATCATTTCAAGTTCATCGCTTCATTTTTATGCCTTGATTTAATCTTTAAGTTCATCGCTTGGTTTAGCAAAGAGTTCAATGATCTTGGCTCAACAGTTGCTTGAACCGTTAAACCAGTTCAACGCGTTGGTTCAATGCCTTAGCACTTCAGCTTAACACTACGATAGGTTCATCGACAAGCTCAAATGAACGGTTCATCACTTATTTTCAGTCTATCAGTCCTTCGACGAGTTCATCGGTGTGCAACATTAAACCGTTGAACTGGTTCAATCACTTAGTTCAACGCCTCCAGTTCAACGTGTAGGTTTAATGACAGAAGTGAATAAGAAAAGTTCAAAGGCTTAGTTTAATGGAATTGGTGCACAGCTTTGAACCATTGAACCGATTCAAGCAGACGATTTAATAGGTAGGTTTAACAAATCGATTCAAAGGCTTGGTTCAATGGGAACGACATGCAGTGGTTGAATCACTAAACTGATTGAACCATTGAACCAATTTTTGGTTCAACAGGATGGTTCAACATTTTGGTTTAAGAGCTTCAGTTCAGTAAGTGGTTCAAAGTAAATGGTTCAACACCCTTGGTTCAATTGGCTCGACGCGCAATGTTGAACCGTTGAACCAATTTTGATTTAATGGGCTGGTTCAACGAGGTGCCCCAAAGCCAAAGGGTAGGTGCCCTTGCGAAGGGCAATGCTGAGTCCAAATGCCCTTGCAGAGGGCAGGAAACATTCCAAAGATAGCCAAAGAAGCGTTTCAATGGCGTGAAGGAGATTTAAGGTTGAATTCTTTCAGAGTTTTTGTCTAAAGGAATTCATTCTGACAAAAGGCTCGAAATAATTTGGGGAAATGATTTTCAAAGGGCCCGAAGGTGCAGAAAAAGTCAAAGAGCCCACAAAAAGTCAAAGTGACCAATCCCCGTGGATTTTTTGTCTGCGAGAAAAAGCTCGAAGAAAAAAAGCTGTGAAAAAAGGCTCGATAAAATTTGCCAAGGACGGTGACGTCCCAAAAATCATCAAATTTAAGCATGCGAACTAGCCATCATGTAGAGAAGCGACAACGGGCCTGAGAGCATCAAATTTTACACCAAGGAAGCTAGAGCACGGAAAGCACCAAGTGGCAACCATGGAGGACTTCAACATGCTTTTTTAGGAGCAGTAGAACATGCCACGTGTCCCCTGTAGGGCTCGACAAACGCTGACATGTGGCAACATCTGTGGGTTTCTCCTGTTGGCTTTAAAGAAGACTATGGTGGGCCCGAATGAGTTGCTAGGAGATATGTGGAGAGTGCCAAGTATTAGCGTCTATGAGCACCAAAAAAGGGCCAAAAGTTTCTCTAAGGCAGCTAAAGGCTCTACAGAAGCGACCACGTGTCAACTTTCACTTGACTCTCGAAGGACCCTCTGAGGTAAGTGGATGCTGCCACGTCCCATTATCAGCTCAGTGAAAGTTGCCACGTGTCAACGTCTACATTTCAAAGTGTCTTCTGGGTGCCGAAGTAGTGGATTATGACACATGTTAAAGGTAGATGCAGTCTCAGTGAAAAGGGCAAGGCAAAAAGCTGAAGGAGAGTCCAGGGGTGACGAGCCCGAGGACGTCAAATTTAAAGATGCAAAATAGCCGTTGGTTCTTTAAAAAATGCTTGTGCACCAGCTATAGAATGAGCTGAAAGAATGCAACGACCCGCCAGAAGATCACCCCTGAGGGCTGAAGGAGCAAAAAAGGACAAAGTCCAGAGAACAAAGAGCAAGCGGATGATGTGGCTCATAAATTCAAATCCTGACAGCAGAATGGCCATCACGCAGAAGCAGACGAAGCGATATATAAAAATAGAACCTAACTAATGCGGTGATGCACCAAACTAGTTGGTCTACTCAGCTTTGACTCTACACTTTACCCTAGAGAAAAGCAAACATACACTTCATTCAAATGAGAAACTTTCCTACATCAGTGTTTCAATAAGGGATCTTATGGAGATATAGGGAGGAAGGACTATCAGAGGTGATCTAAGACACACTATGGATAGCCTGTTCACATGCACCTATACTCTGAGCTGGACACTTCTTATTGACCTACAAGAGAACTCACAATACACTAGATATGCTAGCATTAACTTATGAAATCATGAAAAGGAAATGACTTAACATAAGAAAAAACCTTAGACATGCAAAGGTGCAAGCTCAAATGGAGGTAAAAATTCTTCTTTTGATTCAAGGTAAATTTTTTTAGGGCTTCGCCATACAAATGATGAGAGATCCTTCTCAAATGAAAAGTTACAAATATATATATAAAAGCTTAGAAAATAGATAATTGACCAGTCAAGGTATGAAAACCCATGCTGTATTAAACACTTATGCCATGACCAAAAGCCCATATTGCTACTGTATCCTTCTAATTGTGTATGAGAGAGCCATGTTGTAAGTGTCCAAGTCACTACCCTTGATGTCCTAGGCCTATGAATGCATGGGATACTCCTACCAATTGACAATGACATCCCCAAGTTGTGTTGATTGGGCCATGCCCTCTTCAATGTTAAGCGTAACTAGTTGTGCATTAATAGTGAAGCACAAAAAACACGGGTCACTCTCTTCTGTAATTTGAAAACCAATCCCCTTATTAGTTTTTAGTAGAGACTATTTCACCTAAGTGCATTTACTTTTCCTGCTGATGACACCTGTGCCACCTACCTTAGTTTGGTTCATCTTTGGGTCTACACTTTGACTTGTTATACCACTTGGAGCATTTTGACCTTTTGTTTTATTGTGCATGTGGTCATGTTCTGGGTTACCTACCTTATTTTCTCTTATTTTACTATTTCCCTTTTGTCCTAGCAATCCGTGCTCTCGATGCTTATTATTTTCTCTCAGGCTCCTTTCTTTACTTGATTGTTCATTTGTCCTTCAAGTTTTCAAGATTTTGGTTCTGAATTCTTTCGAACAAAATGGCCAAAGGAATTCCTTCAGACATTTTATCTGAAGTAATTCTCCTTTGGGATTGCACTCTTTGACTCTCCTTTGATGGGCCTTTGGGCTTCTTTTTCAGTTTTCCTTCAGATAAAATATCCGAAGGAATTCCTTCAGATATTTTGTCCAAAGAAATTCTCATTTGATTACTTCCCAATGACTAGCTTACTTCCCTAAAATTGATGTTCATAAGCCTATCATCAAACATTTGAATCCAAACTGCTAGTTTACTTCCCTAAAATTGACGTTCACAGGTCTGTTACCCACTAGGACAATTCCTTTGGCATTTTTGTAAATGAACTTTTTTGAAGGGAAAGTGATCCTTCGAAAAGATTGAAATGGTCCTTCGGCAAAGCTGAAAATGACCTTTGCCTTTAGAAAAAATACCTTCAAAAAAGCTGAAATGGTCCACTTTGAAAGGAAAGTGATCCTTTAGAAAAATGAAAATGGTCCACTTTCATAACCAAGTGCCCCTAGCAAAGACACCTACCCTTCAAACATCTTATCTTTCAAATTTCTTTGAACTTTTTATGACTGTCGAATTTCCACAGACAAAAAGTCTAAAGGAATTCTCTTTTGGGCTTGTCACCCTTTTTTTTGAAGGGAAAATTCCTTTTAGGCTTCCTATCTTGCCCCTTTGCTCCAACCGGCTGCCCTCTGAAAGGGAATTTTGAGCCCAAAGTTAGCCTTCAAAATATTGAAAAAGATCCACTTTGTTTATCACTTGCCCCCCGCAAGGTCTCCTTGGCCTCCAAAGTTGCCTTTTGGAAGAATTTTAAAGGTCTCATTTACCACCTAAGTGCCCTATGTAAGGGTACATACCCTTTGAGAATCCTACAAATGACCCCTCAGCTTTTCCACTTGGTCCATTTTGTCGATGAAAAGCCCTCCGAAGTAATTCACTTGCCTTTCAAAGCATCCAAGACCAGCTTGGGTTCCACATCGACTCCTGCTTATAAGACAAATGAGTAAAGCCATTGAGAAAACCTGATTTGGTATACCAAGACCAAATCAAGGTTTGTAAGTGGCTTTACTTATGAATTTTTATAAGTAAATTCACTCGTCAAACCCGAAATGCAATTGGCAAGCAAAAGAGGAAAACACTTGGTTTTTTCATGGGAAATGGTTTGACAAAAAAAAATTGCACAAGACAGTTGAGGGATGAACTAGCCAGAACATGGATCAAATGACTCTTGCAATAAAAAAGGAAGGGGAGCCCAATTTTGGCCTGCAAGACCAAAAATTGGTCAACACATTTGGCGACTAACATGAGAAGCATGCCTGCTATGCTTGAGAAGACTCGTGGCCTACAAGTTCATTGGGCATGGAGTCAGGATGTAGCTTGAAAAGTTGGCAACAGCCTTGTAAATACCTAAGAACCAACAAAGATTTTACCCTAAACAATAAGGAAAAACACACACAAAGGCTAAAAACACTACACACATGCATAACAACACTTAGAGAAAATGATGAAAAAATAAGGAAACTATGTACATGACAAAAAAAACCTAGTAACAATGCTTAAGATATATCCCATTGACTAGGATATGTAGCTCTTCACCATACAACTTGGAGAGTTAGAAAGTATGTTGATGCTTGGGTTGGGTGATGACATATGGGCCACTCCACAATGCATCAAACTTTGTGTGTCTTCTAGGCTTGGCTCAGTCCTCATCCCACTTCAAGATAATGTCACCTTCTGAGAAGTTCTTTGGCATAGACCTCTTATCAAAATGCTTCTTTATTTTTTGTTGGCAACTGGTCATTACATCCATGGTTTGGTCTCTCACTTCTTGAAGCTCCATTAGCTCACAATCCCTAACTTTTAGGGGGTCACTCTCCACCAATTGTCATTGATGGTTAAGATCCAAGGCTGTTAACTCAAATGAGATAGGAAGTCTAGCTTCCCTTCCATACACAAGTGTGTATGGTGAATTCTTGATCGCCCTCTTTGGAGTGATCCTATCTACCCAAAGAGCTATCTTCAACTTGGCATGCCAAGTCCTTTGATTTTCCTCCATTGTCTTTTTTATGATCTTAATTGAATTCTTGTTTCTGGACTCAGCCAACCCATTCTCTTATGGGTAGTAGTTACAAGAAATGCTGAGATAGATGCCATACTTTAATGCCCACTCACTTATCTTTGTTCCTAAGAAATCCAATGCATTGTCTAAAATGATTATGGTTGGGACCCCAAATCTCATCACTATGCCTTCATAGAAGTCTAGGACTATACTCTCATTGGCCTCTTTCAAAGCTATAGCCTCTACCCATCTTGTGAAATAATATATGGCAGTCAAAACCCACTTGTGGTCAGCACTAGAAGGAGGATTGATGAACCCTATGAAGTCCAACCCCTATTGAATGAATGGCTATTCCAACTGAATAGGATGAAGAGGCATGGTAGCCAACCATTGCTTCCTATCAAAGAAGGAATATTTTTTATATTTTCTCACCCAAGCATGAGTGTCTCTAAACAAATTGGGACAAAATTAACTAGCCCTCATAATCCTTACAGTTGTGGCCTTGGGAACAAAGTGGCCACCAATTGGTCCATCATGGAACTTGAATAGTACCTTGTCAACTTGGTCTAAATCAATGCATCTCAAGAGTACCCCTGAAAAGTCTTTCATGAACAACACTCCATCAACTAGGACATAAGGAAGAGATTGGAGTCTAAAATACCTCCTCTTGGTCCGATCAAGACCTTGTAAACACTCACCAGTTCGAAGAAAATGAACCATGTCTTGTGCCCAACTCTTCATGACTGTAGGTATAGCTGCTATAGGTTCATCATGGAGTACTAAAATGTCTTCCTTCAACTCTTTCAAGTCAGTATCATGGTGTTCACATAGCCCTCTTCCCCTTACTAGCTTCGTGGTATTGTTCTCTATGTCATAATCCATCACTTTGGTGATCCAACCTGCCCTTTTTTTATTTAAGTCTCAACTCAGCAAGAAGCCTTTTTCACTAGGATGTGGCACCATGATGTGAATCTTGTTGTTAGACAACATATGTCTAAACTTCTTCAGACTTCATATAACTACAAGTACCTGCTTCTCAACATACGTGTATCTAACCTCATAGCCTTCTAAACCTTAGCTGAAAAAAGTGAGAGGTTGTTCTAAATTCTCACCATTCGCTTGAGTGAACATAGCAGAGATTACCTCTTCATTCCTAAAGGTGTATAGATTGAAGTCCTTGGATAAGTTTGGACTAGTCAGGGTAGGAACATGGACAATAGCTTGCTTGATGCCTTCGAAGCTTTCTCTTCTTCTTGTTGTCCACGTGAAAGTCTCATCCTTCCTTAGCTTGGAAGTTAGTGGCTTGACTTGCTCAGCAAAGTTAGGAATTAATCTCCTAATGAAATTTATCTTACCAAAGAAACTTTGTAGGTCCTTTTTGTGCTTAGACAAGGACAATGCTAAGATGACATGCACCTTTTCTAGATCAATGGATAGGCCTTCCTTTGAAATGACATAGCCTAAGAGCTTACCTTCGTGGATGGCAAAGATGCATTTCTTTGGGTTGAGAGAGATGCTAAACACTCTACACATTTCAAATATTTGCCTCAGGTGTTTCAAATGTTCACTTGCCTCCTTGGAGAAGACTATCACATCATCAAGATAAATCAGCAAAATGTCATTGATCAAACCTTGAAAAGCCATATCCATAACACGTTAGAAGGTAGTTCCAGCATTTGACAATCCAAATGGCATCTTCTTGTAGGCTTATGTTCCCCACTTGGTGGTGAAGGTTGTCTTGTATTGGTCATATTCTTGTACCAAGATTTGATTGTACCTAAAGTAGCCATCTAGGAGAGAGAATCTTTCACTGCCTGTCACCATTTGAAGAATTTGCTGCATACTTGGAAGGGGATAGTGATCTCTTAGTGAGACTCTATTCAAGTCCCTAAAATCCACACATAATCTGAACTCTCCGTTCTTCTTCCTAACAGGGACCAATTGGCCAGCTAAGAAGAGTGGTTGATAGGGAAGATGACCTTGAACTCAATCAATTAGGTGAGTTCTTTCTTCATGAGAGGCTTGATCTTTGGATTGATTGGCCTTCCCTTTTGTTTGATGGGTATGGCACCTTCCTCCAGCTCAATGGTGTGTTGGGCCAAGATTGGGTCAAATCCCTTCAAATCACCATACTCCCAAGCAAGGACATCTGCAAACTCTTGGCATAATATAATGAAAGCATGCTTTTCTTCATTGGTACATACCTTCCCAAGTGCAAGAAACTTATCCTTGTAGATCTCTACCCTTTCATAATTTTCCTTCCTAGTTGACATGCTTGCTTTGTCTCTCTTGAGTTGGTCATCTTCGTTGAAGATGCTCTCAAGAGTTACCAAACCTTTGAGAAGACTATTGGTCTTCAGTTGAACAATCTACCCATCATACTCCTGCTGAAGCTTGGATTAATTTTTAGAAGTGAACTCAGCTTCTTCTTGTAATAAAAGTGCTGTTTACTGGTCACTTTCAAAAACATGTCAATTGGTGACATTGTTTGGTATGGAGGGCCTCACAATCACCTTTAAATAATGTTGATTCATGCTTTGTTTCACCCCCTTTGGGATATCAAATTGAGCACCAACTGTTGCTAGTCTATCCACATGCTTGTTTTCCTCTCTTAGAAAGGAAGTGATGTTGAAAGTAGCAAAGTTTTGTTGACCATTTTTTGCCCAACAGGCCAAAAATTGGTCCCCTTTTATCCCTGCTGTTCTAGGCCATTTCTTTTTTTATTTTGCATGAATCTATTCATATCTACAGACTTCGCAAGTCTAAATCTATGGACTCTGTAGGTTTTGGATTTCTATGGACTCAACAGGTTAGTCCTTTGTCGCATGAAGGATTATTTCAGAGAGTTCCAGGGTTTACAAGGCTCTTTTGGGCCTTCATCTGAAGAGATTTACAAGGAAGGTTGGCATCTTCGAACCATTGAGCCATCGCTTCATTTCAATCAGTGGTTTAATCGGCAGTTCAATCAAATTTGGTTCAAGCCTTAGTTCATCGCTTCAAGTCCATCGCTTCAATTTGAAGCCTTCGTTCAATCTTCAAGTTCTTCAGCTTTGGTTCAATCAGCTAAGTTTAGGACTTAGTTCATCTAAAAAGTTCAACAAAAAGTTCAAGCGGCTTTAGGTTCAGCATTTAGTTTAAGGACTTGGCTCGACACGCAATGTTAAACCGTTGAATCGGTTCAATGCTTTGGTTCAATGCAGAGTTCAATCAGCAAAGTTCAACAGACTGGTTCAATGGTTTGGTTCAATAGAATGGTTTAATGGTTTAGTTCAATCGACAATTCAACCAATCTTGGTTCAAGCCTTGGCTCATCGTTTCAAGTTCATCGCTTCATTTTTTAAGCCTTGGTTCAATCTTTAAGTTCATCACTTGGTTTAGCAAAGAGTTCAATGATCTTGGCTCAGCAGTCACTTGAACCGTTGAACCATTAAACCATTAAACTGGTTCAACGAGTTGGTTCAATGCCTTGGCACTTCAGCTTAACACTTCAGCAGGTTCAAACGAATGATTCATCACTTATTTTAAGTCTATTATTCCTTCGTCAAGTTCATCAGTGCCCAACATTGAACCGTTGAACCAGTTCAATCGCTTGGTTCAATCACTTGGTTCAACCCCTCCAGTTCAACATGCAGGTTCAATGGCAGAAGCGAACAAGGAAATTTCAAAGGCTTAGTTCAATGGGCTCGATGCGTAGCTTTGAACCGTTGAACCGGTTCAACGGATAGTTTAATAGGCAACTCGGCCCTCTATCCCTAAAAACATTACAAACTGGCAGGTCTTCAACAATGACCAAAAAATAGCATTCTTCCTACATGATGTAGCTAAGTTCGCTACAAAGAACCAGGCAAAGCTGTAACAAAAATATGGCAACCACATTGTTCAACTGAAGAATAATAAGCTCCCTAAAGGTTTGGTCACTCTAGAGAGTATCTTCAATGGAGATGACCAATTAAGAAGCGACAAGGCATGCATCACAACTAAAGAAGAGAATTACGAGAAGGTTGAGATCTTTAAGGATAAGCTGCTTGCACTTGGAAAAGTCTGCACGGTTTAAGAAAGGTAGACATTCATTTTGTTATGTGTCAGGAGTTTGTTGATGTTTTTGCTTGGGATTATAGTGATTTGAGGGGGTTCAACCCAAGACTCACCGAGCACACCATCGAATTAAAAGGTGCTAGGCCAATCATGCAGAAGCAGAGACCTGTCAACCCAACGATTGAGCCCCTTATGCAAAAGGAACTGGCCAAATTGATTGAGTCTGAGATTATATTTCCAATCAAACATTCCTCCTGGCTAGTCAATCTTGTTCTTATCTAAAATAAGAATGGGGAGATTAGGCTATGTGTTGATTTTAGAGACCTTAATAAAGTCTCTTTGAAAGACCATTATCCTCTCCTGAGCATGGAGCGGATCCTTCAGAAAGTAACAGGTAGCGAGCGTTTCTCCCTTTTGGATGGATATTCAGGATATAATCAGATTTTGGTGCAAGGCTGTGACCAGCACAAAACAACCTTCACTACTAAATGGAGAACATTTGCATACAAGAAGATGCCATTTGGGATATCTAATGCTGGTGCTACCTTTTAGCGAGCCATGGACATGGCTTTTTGAGGCTTGATAAACAACAATGTGCTGGTATACCTCGATGATGTAACGGTATTCTCCAAAGAAGCGAGCCAACACATGAAACACCTCAGGCAAATCTTTGAGAGGCGTAGAGAGTTTGGCATCTCTCTCAATCTGAAGAAATGCATGTTTGATGTTCACGAGGAGAAACTCCTTGGCCACATTGTGTCCAGGGAGGGCTTATCCATTGACCTCGAGAGAGTTTGTTCTATCCTGGAGATGTCCCTACCTAAGCATAAAAAGGCCCTGTAGAGCTTCTTCGATAGGATAAATTTCATTTAGAGATTCATTCTAAATTTCACAGAGATAGTCAAGCCACTGACCTCTATGCTGAGGAAGGGTGAGGAGTTCAAGTGGACAACACAAAGGAAGGACGGCTTTGAAGCCATCAAGCAGGCCATTACCTGAGCTCCTACTTTGATCAGCCCCGACTTCAACAAAGACTTCAACCTCTACACTTTTGGCAATAAAGAGGTAATCTCCGCCATGCTTACCCAAGCAAATGGTGATGACCTTAAGCAACCACTTGCATTTTTTAGCCAGGGGTTAGAAGATTTCGAAGTCAGATACACGTATGTAGAGAAGCAAGTCCTGGCAGTAGTATGGAGCCTGAAGAAATTCAGGCATATGCTGTCTAACAGCAAGATTCACCTCATGGTTCCACATCCTGGCATCAAGGATTTCTTGACTAACTGAGACCTAAATGAAAAGAGAGCAGGATGGATCACTAAGGTGATGGAGTACGATGTAGACATCAAAATCACCAAGCTGGTGAGGGGAAGAGGCCTGTGCAAATACCTTGCTACGGACTTCAGCAAGTTCATCGACAGGTTCAAACGAATGGTTCATCACTTATTTTTAGTCTATTAGTCCTTCGACAAGTTCATCAACGCGTAGCATTGAATCATTGAACCAGTTCAATTGCTTGGTTCAATCACTTGGTTTAACCCCTCCAGTTCAGCATGCAGGTTCAATGGTAGAAGCGAACAAGGAAAGTTCAAAGGCTTAGTTCAATGGGCTCAGAGCGTAGCTTTGAACCGTTGAACCGGTTTAATGGATGGTTCAACAGGCAGGTTCAATGAATCAGTTCAAAGGCTTGGTTCAACAGGCTCAATGCGTAGTGGTTGAACCCCTGAACTGATTGAACCATTGAACCATTTTTTGGTTCAATGAGATGGTTCAATGTTTTGGTTCAAGAGCTTCAATTCAGTAAGTGGTTCAAAGAAAATGGTTCGACACCCTTGGTTCAATCGGCTCGGTGCACAATGTTGAACCGTTGAACCAATTTCGGTTCAATGGATTGGTTCAACGAGGTGCCCCAAAGCCGAAGGGCAAGTGCCCTTGCGAAGGGTAGTGTTGAGTCCAAATGCCCTTGCGGAGGGCAAGAAACATTCCAAAGATAGACAAAGAAGCATTTCAAAGGCGTGAAGGAGACTTAAGGTTGAATTCTTTCAGACTTTTTGTTCGAAGGAATTCCTTCAGACAAAAGGCCTGAAGGAATTCTAGGAAAGGATTTTCAAATGGCTCTGATACCACTTGTCAGGGGATCTGAAGCTCTACCAATTAGAGCACAATTGATTACTTTCTTATATGCAATTAAACACGGAATTATACCAGAATGATAAAGTAGATAGAAACTTGAGACAGCAAAGAATTTGAGAGACAATACACACTCTTGTATTCAATATTAATAGAAGAAAATACAAATAAGGAAGATGCCACTTCTTCCTCCACCTCAAAGGCTTGCCACACCTCAAGACCTTCTTCTCTCTCTCCCTTGCTCAACACAACAACTCTAAATCCTGAGTTGCTATCCCTCCTTGAATGCTTCAGCTGATCTCCTTGACCTTACACCTGTAGATCTCCTTGACCTTGCTAGCTTCAATGCTCTTACTTGCTTTCTTGCTTGATAGCTTGATTACAATACATGCCTATGGGCCTTTAAATAGGATCCCATGCTTACAAAAATAGAAGTCTAACTACAATAATTAGACACGCAGCTCGTGACTAAAATTAGTCGCTTGACATGCAAACACTCACTTAACTTAACTGACTGTTCGTCAACAGCAGTTCCAAAAATACACAGGCGACCGACGCCGGTCCCTGCTGGTCTGGTGCTGCCGACATCGGCCGACTCTCTGCCATCGCCGGTCTCCTTCTCCACTGCATCTGACCAACGTCGGTCATACTGTCGACGCTGGTGGCTCTGGTTCTTCAGCATCCTTGTGTTTGCAAACAATTGAAGCTTTTAACTCCACACCATAACAAGTGGTTCAAAGAAAATGGTTCGACACCCTTGGTTCAATCGGCTCGGTGCACAATGTTGAACCGTTGAACCAATTTCGGTTCAATGGATTGGTTCAACGAGGTGCCCCAAAGCAGAAGGGCAAGTGCCCTTACGAAGGGCAGTGTTGAGTCCAAATGCCCTTGCGGAGGGCAAGAAACATTCCAAAGATAGACAAAGAAGCATTTCAAAGGCGTGAAGGAGACTTAAGGTTGAATTCTTTCAGACTTTTTGTTCGAAGGAATTCCTTCAGACAAAAGGCCCGAAGGAATTCTAGGAAAGGATTTTCAAATGGCCCGAAGGTGCAGAAAAAGTCAAAGAGCCCACAAAAAAGACAAAGCGGCCAATTCTCGCAGACTTTTTGTCCATGGGAAAAAGCCCGAAGTAGAAAAGCCACAGAAAAAGGGTCGATGAACATTGCCAAGGACGGTGACGTCCCAAAAATCATCAAATTTAAGCACACGAACTAGCCATCGGGTTGAGAAGCGACAACGGGCCCGAGAGCGTCAAATTTTACACTAGGGAAGCCAAAGCGCGAAAAGCACCAAGTGGTAACCGTGGAGGACTTTTACATGTTTTTTTAGGATCAACAAAATGTGCCATGTGTCCCCTGTAGGGCTCAATAGAAGCTGACAGGTGGCAACATCTGTGCGTTTCTCTTGTTGGCTTCAAAGAAGACTGTGGTGGGCCTGAATGAGTTACTAAGAGCTATGTGGAGCATGCCAAGTGTCAGCATTTATGAGCACCAAAAAAGGGCCAAAAGTTTCTCTAAGGCAGTTAAAGGCTCTGCGAAAGCAACCACATGTCAACTTTTGCCTGACTCTCGAAGGACCCTCTGAGGTAAGCCAATGCTGCCACATCCCATTATCAGCTCAGTGAAAGCTGCCACATGTCAACGTCTGCATTTCAAAGTGTTTTTCTAGGTACCCAAGCAGTAGATTATGACACATGTTAAAGGAAGATGCACTCTCAGTGAAAAGGGCAAGGCAAGAAGCCAAAGGAGAGTCCAGAGGTGACGGGCCTGAGGACGTTAAATTTAAAGTTGTGAAATAGCCATTAGTTCTTTAAAAAATTCTTGCACACCAGTTATGGAATGAGCCCAAAGAATGCAATGACATGCCAAAAGATCACCCCTGAGGGCTGAAGGAGCCAAAAAGGACAAAGAGCCTAGGAATAAAGAGCAAGCGGACGGTGTGGCTCATAAATTCAAATCCTGACAGCAGAATGGCCATCACGCAGAAGCAGACGAAGTGATCCAAGTGATGCAGGAAGGTGTCAATTCAAGAAGTTATTTCAGTGGTTGACATAGTACCTACCATGGGTCACTTGTAAAAAGGGTGTCAAAAGGCCTCTTTTCTTCCTCTATATATTGGAGACTTGTCATTTGAGAAATCATCTTCCACATTTGTAAGGTGTAGCCCTGGCAAATTTTCACTTGAATCAATAAACGTATTTTTTACCTATATCCTGGTTAGATATCTATGTGTATGTCTGAGTGTTAGTTTGTGTTTAGTCATTGCTTCTTGATGCTTCCATACGATTAACACCAACATACTTGGTGTTTATAAGGTGCCATTTCTACAGTCGACAAGGAGAGTTGTATTTGGAAGTGCAAAAATAGAAGAAGTCACTATACAGTGTGCCTTTCATAGCACCATTGGTGAGTCTCTATTTTTCTGTATGTTCCATTAAAGCCTCCCTGCCAAGCTTCTTGCAGCGTAGCCTTTCTGCCAGTTTGAAGTGTATGTATGTGTTTGTCTGATTTCAAGCGTGAGTGTGAGAAGGTCGGATCATTTGGTGCATCACCTCCTTTAGAGTAGTTTGTTTTCTTGTAATCTTTCTCCCTTTTCATTCCTCCCCATTATATATATATATATATATATATATATATATATATATATATATATATGTCAGCACTTATTGAAACAAATCAGATGCATCAAAAAGAGCTAGCCCTTATTTAGAGACTCTCCCCTCCAGCTTCACCAGTCCCACAGGTGAGAGAGGAGTTTCCATTGTTGCATGAGGAAGGTAGGAACTAGACTTCCTGTCAAAGGTGAAATATTCTGTGTCAACAGTTTTTGGCACCCTCAGTGGGACTTAGTCTTACACTCAGTAAGGTTTCAAGATTGATGTTGGTCCTGTTATAGCAAATCAACTATTTTCAGCATCTGGCAACTCCACTGGTAAGAGCTTCAGTTTTCAAATCAAAGACCAGTTTTAACTTCCTATGCATAAAGTCACCACACGGTCTGCTTCTAAGGGTGTCCCTTTCAAATTTGTTGAGTTGCCTTTGAAATTAGCAAAAAGACTAAGGTTTGAGAAGACCCATCCTTATTCAGCAAGCCACCCTCCCAGACCTGTTGTAAGGAACACATATGCAGCAGAGCCGCAGTTACATCCCATCCTAGCTACGCCATTACCCTTTGAGACTTTTCGTGGTCAAAGCACCTTGAATCTCCCATGTATTGACCCAATCCCAGGAGCAACCCTCAAAAATGTGCCTTCTTTCGATGGAGAGGGGCCCATTACAGTCGTCAAGCACATTAGAAATATTGCTAACCTCTACAATATTCACAATGTCACGGAGGAAAATATCGCAATCAGATTGCTGACATTGTCTCTCAAGGGCAAAGCTCTTGACTGGTACGGGACTTTGCCTATAAATTCAATCCATTTCTGGAATGAATTGGTTACTCAATTGACAGACCATTTTGGGGAAAAGAGCGACCACCTCTCGCTTGCTGAGTAGCTCACTACCATGAAAAGAGCCCCACACGAATATATGCAAGATTTTAACATGCGATTTCAGAAGACTTGGGATAGAATTCCTATTCTGGTAAGACTGACTGCTAGCTATGCTTTCATGTATTATTTAAGAGCATTAAATAGTGATATTGATGTGATGATACAATCCATGGAAGGGCATGTGTTGCCTGCTGCCTATGACATAGCCATAACAGTTGAAAATTGCTTAGTACAGGCTGGGAAAATAGCCCTTAGACCCCATATGCCATTTTTCCCAAAAATGCTACCTCCAATTCAAACCGCTACTCCCACATTATCTCCTCTACCTAGCATAGAGAAATCAGTTGCTACTTCATCCATCGAGCTTCATGAAGTTAAGAGTCTGTTGCAGAGTATGTCAAACGAACTTATAGCTCTTAAAAGGAAACAAGCTCAAAGCAATAGACCAAATCAGGGATACCAGCATTATGGTCAAGCCCCTAAACCCCCTTTCCAAAACTACAATCAAGGACAGGGTCAGCTTACTTAGACCAGACTATTTCAAGGCTACAACCCAGGCCCCCCTTCATCATTTGAGGTCATGGTGCCCGTTCAAAACAATCTGGCACAGGAACAGTGAAGTTGTTCGACCATGGGATATGATCAAAAATAGGTTGTTTACACAAATGAGATGACAGGTTATTACCCAAATGTAGAGAATCAGGCAGCCACTCATTCCTAAGTCTTTGAGGCTCCAATGCAACCCAGCACAAGCATCAGTCAGAGTTAGCCTTATTCTACTCTTATGAACCACCTAGAACGTGAGTTCTGTGAAATCAATTATGTGGGTGCTGCAGACAATCAGGCTGATTGTGTTGTAGCCAACACAGGATTCAAGAGGAGAGAAATGGGAGAATCCCAAGCCACTACCCCAATGGCAGCAGCACCTTCTCCATTACATTCAAATCAAAAGGTCTCAAACTTTAGACCGCTATTTGTACCTTCAACCCCTCAGCCTGCACCTCAGGTTGGAATTAGCCCCAAAGAAATCTTGAAGGGAGGTAGTCCTCAAGTCAATGTAGTGGACCAAATGAAGAAGCTGCATACGAACATCTCCTTATGGGATTCATTGTCTCTACTAGGGCAAAACGACATGCTACAAAGGGAAATGCATGAGTTAGATCGACAAGTTGTCCCAACAAGGACTGATAATGTCTTGGTGATGAATGGACAACCTTCCACCTCAGGCCAGGTCAAGAAAGAATAGAAAATTCCCCCTTTCTATGTGTCCTTGGTCATAGGATATTTCTTGGTGCACAACTGCATCATTGACAGTGGGGCTAGTACCTCAGTAATGCCCAAGTGTATAGCTGACAAGCTGGGACTGAAATACGAAGAGATGAATAAGGGAGTCATGTAGCTAGATGGGACACTTGCAAAGATAGTTGGGATAATGAGGGGTTTGAGCTTGACATTACATACTTTCCCAACCTTCTCAGTTCCACATGATATAGTAGTGGCAGATATTCCTCCTTATTTTGCAATTTGCTTATCCAGGGACTTCACATCCAAGATAGGTGGCTATCTAGCAGCAAATTGGTCCTATCTAGTTTTTAGAACCAAGTATGGGACCAAGGTAAAGATTGAATCTGAGCCACTCCACAAGGACCATCTAGAACCATATTCACTCAAGGAAGTGAACGTCAGCTATGCCATCATTGACCAGGAGGAATTCCAAACATACCAATCTCCATCCTCTGCTCTTGAAGGAGTTGCAGACCTACTCTTGGATGAGTGGGGAAGTGATAACTTCGAGCATGACCCTTACAAGTTCATAGAGGAGGCAGGCCTTGGATTATACTGCATACATGAAGAGGGTACCTTCATACCAAATATAATGAAGGCAAGCCAAGAGGACCTAGGTCTATGGCAGCTATACTTTGATGGTTCCAGAAGTAGGTTGGGAGCCGGTGGTGGAGCGATGTTAGTCTCCCCTTCAAAAGAGAGATATTTTTTAGCTTTTCGTTTCCAATTTTCTTACACAAGCAATGTTTCAGAATATGAGTCCCTTATCCATAGTCTGGAATGGGCAAGGAAAAGAGGAATCAAGGAGTTGCAAGTTTTGGGCGACAGTGAGCTGATTGTAAATCAAGTGAAAGGCCAGAATCTGATGAAAAATTCTTTGCTGAAGTCTTACAAGCATAGGGTCTGGGACTTGGTGGAAGATTTCCTTATTTTCAATATCGCCTCCATTCACAGAAAGCAGAACAAACAAGTGGATAGGTTAGTAGCAATCGGTGCTCAGTTTGATGATTCCAGGGAGATAAGCCGAGACTGCGGTTCACGCTACTTGAAGGTGGTAGTTCGGCCCTCTGTCCCTGACAACATTAAAAACTAGCAGGTCTTCAATAATGACTAGCAAATAGCATTCTTCCTATAGGAAGAAGCTGAGTTCACTACAAAGAACCAAGCAAAGCTGCAACAACAATATGGCAACCAGATTGTTCAACTGAAGAACAATAAGCTCCCTAAAGGTTTGGTCACTCTAGAGAGTATCTTCAATTGAGATGACCAATTAAGAAGCGACAAGGCATGCATCACAACTAAAGAGGAGAATTATGAGAAGGTTGAGATCTTCAAGGATAAACTGCTTGCACTTGGAAAAGTCTGCACGGTTCAAGAAAGGTAGACTTTCATTTTGTTGTGTCAGGAGTTTGTTGATGTTTTCACTTGGGATTACAGTGATTTGAGGGGGTTCAACCCAAGACTCACCCAGCACACCATCGAAATAGAAGAAGGTGTTAGGCCAATCACGCAGAAGCAGAGACCTGTCAACCCAACGATTGAGCCCCTTTATGCAAAAGGAACTGGCCAAAATGATTGAGTCCAAGATTATATTTCCAATCAAACATTCTTCGTGGTTGGCCAATCTTGTTCCTGTCCGAAATAAGAATGGGGAGATCAGGCTATGTGTTGATTTCAGAGACCTTAATAAAGTCTCTTTGAAAGACCATTATTCTCTCTTGAGCATGGAGCGGATCCTTTAGAAGGTAACAAGCAGCGAGTGTTTCTCCCTTCTGGATGGATATTCAGGATATAATCAGATTTTGGTGCAAGGCTGTGACCAGCACAAAACAACCTTCACTACTAAATGGAGAACGTTTTCATACAAGAAGATGCCATTTGGGCTGTCTAATGCTGGCACTACCTTTCAGCGAGCCATGGACATGGCTTTTTGAGGCTTGATAAACAACAATGTGTTGGTATACCTCGATGATGTAATGGCATTCTCCAAAGAAGCGAGCCAACACATGAAACACCTCAGGAAAATCTTTGAGAGCTGTAGAGAGTTTGGCATCTCTCTCAATCTGAAGAAATGTGTGTTTGCTATTCATGAGGGGAAACTGCTTGGCCACATTGTGTCTAAGGAGGGCTTATCCATTGACCTCGAGAGAGTTCATTCTATCCTGGAGATGTCCCTACCTAAGCACAAAAAGGTCCTACAGAGCTTCTTCGATAGGATAAATTTCATTCAGAGATTCATTCTGAATTTCACAAAGATAGTCAAGCCACTGACCTCTATGTTGAGGAAGGGTGAGGAGTTCAAGTGGACAACACAAAGGAAGGATGGCTTTGAAGCCATCAAGCAGGCCATAACCCAAGCTCTTACTTTGATCAGCCCTGACTTCAACAAAGACTTCAACCTCTACACTTTTGGCAATGAAGAGGTAATCTCCGCCATGCTTACCCAAGCAAATGGTGATGACCTTGAGCAACCACTTGCATTTTTTAGCCAGGGGTTAGAAGATTTTGAAGTCAGATACATGTATGTAGAGAAGCAAGTCCTGGCAGTAGTATGGAGCCTGAAGAAATTCAGCCATATGCTGTCCAACAGTAAGATTCACCTCATGGTTCCACATCCTGGCATCAAGGATTTCTTAACTAACTAAGACCTAAATGAAAAGAGAGCAGGGTGGATCACCAAGGTGATGGAGTATGATGTAGACATCAAAATCACCAAGCTGGTGAGGGGAAGAGGCCTGTGTAAACACCTTGCCATAGACTTCAAGTAGAAAAAGGAAGATAGCTTACTAATTCACGATGCAGCTACAACGAAAGAACTAGCTGTCATGAAGGATTTGACATCAGACTTGAGGCATTTTTTTTCATTTGTGAGTGCCCGTAGGGTCTTGATAGGACCAAAAGAAGGTACTTCAGGCTCCAGTCTCTCCTTTATGTCTAGGTTGTTGTAGTATTGTTTAGGAAGGAACTCTCAGGGGTCCTTTTAAGGTGCATAGACTCAAATCAGGCTAACAAGGTGCTGTCTGAGTTCCATGATGGGCCAGCAGGCAATTATTTTGCTCCTAGAGCCACTATAGCAAGGATAATGGGAGCTAGCTATTTTTGACCTACTCTTTTCAGGGATACCCATGCCTAGGTACGAAAGTGCCAGAAACATGCACTTTTTGATGGGAAGCAACAGTGGGCTGCCATGCTTCTATAGCCTATTCAGGTGGAGCAGCCATTCATGCAGTGGGGCTTGGACTTCATAGGGACGACTAATCCTCCCTCCAGTGCTGGACACAAGAGGGTCCTGACCACCACAGACTATTTCACAAGGTGGGTGGAGGCTGTGGCTCTGAAAGAGGCCAACAAAAGTGTGGTTCTAGATTTTTATGAGGACCTAATGGCAAGGTTCGGGATTCCAGCAACCATAATCTCAGATAATGCGTTGGCTTTTCTGGGAACTAAAACAAGTGAATGGGCACTGAAATATGGTATATACCTCAGCACTTCATCCAATTATTACCCATAGGGGAATGCGCTGGCTGAGTCCACCAACAAGAACTTGATCAGGATCATCAAGAGGACCATGCAAGAAAATCAGAGGACTTGGCATGCCAAGTTGAAAACAGCCATGTGGGCAGATAGGGTCACCTCGAAGAGAGTAATTGGCAACTCTCCATACACACTCGTCTATGGAAGGGAAGCTAGGCTCACCATCTCACTCGAGTTGCCAGCCTTGGATCTCGCTCGCCAGCTGCAATTAGAAGGAACTAGCGTGGAGGTTAGATTTTTCAACTTGATGGAACTCCAAGAGGCAAGGGACCACACTATGGCTTCCATGACTAGCCACCAACAGCAAGTGAAGAGACACTTCGACAAGAAATCTTCATCAAAATGTTTCTCTGAAGGAAACATTGTCTTGAAATGGGATGAAGACCGAGCTAAGCCTGGAAAGCATGCAAAGTTAGATGCCCTATGGAGTGGCCCATATGTAATCACTCAGTGTAAGCAGCATAATGCATTCCAACTCTCCAGGTTGGATGGTGAAGAACTATATATCCCAGTTACTGGGATACATCTTAAGCATTGCCACTGAGCCCCTTCTCCATCATGTAAATATTTTCCCTTGATTTTCTCCTATTCTTCCCTAAGTGCTTTCTGCACATGTTAGTAGTTTTCTTATCTTTGTATGTGTTTTCATTTCCTTTGAGGTAAATCTTCGTGATTGATTCTAGAATTTATCGAGGTTGTTGCTGATTTTAAGTTACAATCTGACTCCATGCCCAATGGATTTGAGGCAACTGGTTTCTAAGCATAACAAGCATGCTTCCCCTGGGAGTCACCAATTTGTTGACCATTTTTTGCCCAAAAGGCCAAAATTCGGTCCCCTTCTCTCCCTGCTGTTCTAGGCCATTTATTTTTTTATTTTGCATGAATCTATTCATATCTATGGACTTTACAGGTCTAAATATATGGACTCTACAAGCCTAAATCTATGGACTCTGCAGGTTTTGGATTTCTATGGACTCAGCAGGTTAGTCCTTTGGCGCATAGAGGATCAATTCAGAGAGTTCTGGGGTTTACAAGGCTCTTTTGGGCCTTCGTCTGAAGAGATTTACAAGGAAGGTTGGCATCTTCGAACTATTGAACCATCACTTCATTGCAATCGATGGTTCAATCGGTGGTTCAATCGACGGTTCAATCGGTGGTTCAATCAGTGGTTCAATCGGCGGTTCAATCGGCTTTGGTTCAAGCCTTAGTTCATCGCTTCAATTTCAAGCCTTGATTCAATCTTCAAGTTCTTCAGCTTTGGTTCAATCAGCTAAGTTCAGCACTTAGTTCATCAGAAAAGTTCAACAAAAAGCTCAAGGGCTTCAGGTTCATCGTTTAGTTCAAGGACATGGCTCGGTGCGCAGTGTTGAACTGTTGAACCGCTTCAATGCTTCCGTTCAACGCTTTGGTTCAACGTAGAGTTCAATCGACAAAGTTCAATAGACTAGTTCAATGGTTTGGTTCAACAGATTGGTTCAATGGTTTAGTTCAATTGGAAGTTCAACCAATCTTGGTTCCAGCCTTGGCTCATCGTTTCAAGTTCATCGCTTCATTTTTAAGCCTTGGTTCAATCTTTAAATTCATCGCTTGGTTTAGCAAAGAGTTCAACGATCTTGGCTCAGCAGTTACTTGAACCATTAAACCGGTTCAACGAGTTGGTTCAACGCGTTGGTTCAATGCCTTGGCACTTTGGCTTAACACTTCGATAGGTTCATCGACAGGCTCAAACGAACGGTTTATCACTTATTTTCAGTCTATCAATCCTTCGATGAGTTCATCAATGCACAACATTGAACCATTGAACTGGTTTAATCACTTGGTTCATTCACTTAGATCAATGCCTCCATTTCAACATGTAGGTTCAATGACAGAAGCGAATAAGAAAAGTTCAAAGGCTTAGTTCAATGGGCTCGGTGCATAGATTTGAACCATTAAACTGATTCAATCAGACGATTCAACAGGTAGGTTCAATAAATTGATTCAAAGGCTTGGTTCAATGGGAACGACATGCAGTGGTTGAATCGTTAAATCGATTGAACCATTGAACCAATTTTTGGTTCAACAGGATGGTTCAACATTTTGGTTTAAGAGCTTCAGTTCAGTAAGTGGTTCAAAGCAAATGGTTCGACACCCTTGGTTCAATTGGCTCGGCGCGCAACGTTGAACCGTTGAACCAATTTTGATTCAATGGGTTGGTTCAACGAGGTGCCCTAAAGCCAAAGGGTAGGTGCCCTTGAGGAGGGAAGTGCTGAGTACAAATTCCCTTTGCAGAGGGCAGGAAACATTCCAAAGATAGCCAAAGAAGTGTTTCAATGGCGTGAAGGAGATTTAAGGCCGAATTCTTTCAGACTTTTTGTCTGAAGGAATTCCTTCAGACAAAAGGCCCGAAATAATTTGGGGAAAGGATTTTCAAAGGGCCCGAAGGTGCAGAAAAAGTCAAAGAGCCCACAAAAAAGTCAAAGTGACCAATCCCCGTGGATTTTTTGTTAGCGAGAAAAAGCTCAAAGCAAAAAAGCTACAGAAAAAGGCCCGATGAACTTTGCCAAGGACGGTGACATCCCAAAAATCATCAAATTTAAGAATGCGAACTAGCCATCATGTTGAGAAGTGACAACGGGCCTGAGAGCGTCAAATTTTACACCAAGGAAGCCAGAGCACGGAAAGCACCAAGTGGTAATCATGGAGGACTTCAACATGCTTTTTTAGGAGCAGTAGAATGTGCCACATGTCCCCTGTAGGGCTCGATAAAAGCCGACAGGTGGCAACATTCATGGGTTTCTCCTGTTGGCTTCAAAGAAGACTATGGTGGGCCCGAATGAGTTGCTAGGAGCTATGTGGAGTGTGCCAAGTATCAGCATCTGTGAGCACCATAAAAGGGCCAAAAGTTTCTCTATGGTAGCTAAAGGCTCCAACCACGTGTCAAATTTCACCTGACTCTCGAAGGACCCTCTGAGGTAAGTGGATGCTACCATGTCCCATTATTAGCTTAGTGAAAGCTGCCACGTGTCAATGTCTGCATTTCAAAGTGTCTTCTGGGTGCCCAAGCAGTGGATTACGACACGTGTTAAAGGCAGATGCACTCTCAGTGAAAAGGGAAAGGCAAAAAGCCGAAGGAGAGTCCAGGGGTGACGAGCCCGAGGATGTCAAATTTAAAGATGCAAAATAGCCGTTGGTTCTTTAAAAAAGACTTGCACACCAGCTATGGAATGAGCTGAAAGAATGCAACGACCTGCTAGAAGATCACCCATGAGGGCTAAAGGAGCAAAAAAGGACAAAGCCCAGAGAACAAAGAGTAGGCGGATGATGTGGCTCATAAATTCAAATCCTGACAGCAGAATGGCCATCACGCAAAAGCAGACGAAGCGATATATAAAAATAGAACCTAACTAATGTGTTGATGCACCAAACTAGTTGGTCTACTCAGCTTTGACACTACACTTTACCTTAGAGAGAAGCAAACATACACTTCATTCAAATGAGAAACTTTCCTGCATCAGTGTTTCAACAGGGGATCCTATGGAGATATAGGGAGGAAGGACTATCAGAGGTGATCTAAGACACACTATGGATAGCTTGTTCGCATGCACCTATACTCTGAGCTGGACACTTCTTATTGACCTGCAAGAGAAGAACTCACAATACAGTAGATATGCTAGCATAAACTTATGAAAGCATGAAAAGGAAATGACTTAACATAAGAAAAAACCTTAGACATGCAAAAGTGCAAGCTCAAATGGAGGTAAAAATTCTTCTTTTGATTCAAGGTAAATTTTTTTAGGGCTTCGCCATACAAATGATGAGAGATCCTTCTCAAATGAAAAGTTACAAATATATATAAAAGAGCTTAGAAAATAGATAATTGACCAGTCAAGGTATGAAAACCCATGCTGTATTAAACACTTATGCCATGACCAAAAGCCCATATTGCTATTGTATCCTTCTAATTGTGTATGAGATAGCCATGTTGTAGGTGTCCAACTCACTACCCTTGATGTCCTAGGCCTATGAATGCATGGGATACACCTACCAATTGACAAAGACATCCCCAAGTTGTGTTGACTGGGCCATGCCCTCTTCAATGCTAAGCGTAACTAGTTGTGCATTAATAGTGAAGCACAAAAAACATGGGTCACTCTCTTCTGTAATTTGAAAACCAATCCCCTTATTAGTTTTAAGTAGATACTATTTCACCTAAGTGCATTTACTTTTCCTGTTGATGACACCTCTGCCACCTACCTTAGTTTGGTTCATCTTTGGGTATACGCTTTGACTTGTTATACCACTTGGAGCATTTTGACCTTTTGTTTTATTGTGCACGTGGTCATGTTCTGGGTTACCTACCTTATTTTCCCTTATTTTACTATTTCCCTTTTGTCCTAGAAATTTGTGCTCTCGACGCTTATTATTTTCTCTCATGCTCCTTTCTTTACTTGATTGTTCACTTCTGCTTCAGGTTTTCAGGCTTTTGGTTCTGAATTCTTTCGAACAAAATGGCCAAAGGAATTCCTTCAGACATTTTATTTGAAGTAATTCTCCTTTGGGATTGCACTCTTTGACTCTCCTTTGATGGGCCTTTGGGCTTCTTTTTCAAAATTCCTTTAGATAAAATATCCAAAGGAATTCCTTCAGATATTTTGTCCAAAGGAATTCTCATTTGATTACTTCCCAATGACTAGCTTACTTCCCTAAAATTGATGTCCATAAGCCTATCATTAGACATTTGAATCCCAACCACTAGTTTACTTCCCTAAAATTGATGTTCACGGGTCTGTTACCCACTAGGACAATTCCTTTGGTATTTTTGTAAATGAACTTTTTTGAAGGGAAAGTGATCCTTCGGAAAGATTGAAATGGTCCTTCGGCAAAGCTGAAAATGACCTTTGCCTTTAGAAAAAATACCTTCAAAAAAGTTGAAATGGTCCACTTTGAAAAGAAAGTGATCCTTTAGAAAAATGAAAATGGTCCACTTTCATAACCAAGTGCCCCTGGCAAAGACACCTACCCTTCAAACATCTTATCTTTCAAATTTCTTTGAACTTTTTATGACTCTCGAATTTCCACAGACAAAAAGTCTAAAGGAATTCTCTTTTGGGCTTGTCACCTTTTTTTTTAAGGGAAAATTCCTTTTAGGCTTCCTATCTTGCCCCTTTGCTCCAACTGGCTGCCCTTTGAAAGGGAATTTTGAGTCCAAAGTTACCCTTCAAAATTTTGAAAAAGATCCACTTTGTTTATCACTTGCCCCCCGCAAGGTCTCCTTGGCCTCCAAAGTTGCCTTTTGGAAGAATTTTAAAGGTCTCATTTACCACCTAAGTGCCCTATGTAAGGGTACATACCCTTTGAGAATCCTACAAATGACCCCTCAGCTTTTCCACTTGGTCCATTTTGTCGATGAAAAGCCCTCCGAAGTAATTTACTTGCCTTTCGAAGCATCCAAGACCAGCTTGGGTTCCACATCGACTCCTGCTTATAAGACAAATGAGTAAAGCCATTGAGAAAACCTGATTTGGTATACCAAGACCAAATCAAGGTTTGCAAGTGGCTTTACTTATGAATTTTTATAAGTAAATTCATAAGTCAAACCTGAAATGCAATTGGCAAGCAAAAGAGGAAAACACTTGGTTTTTTCATGGGAAATGGTTCGACAAAAAAAAATTACACAAGACAGTTGAGGGATGAACTAGCCAGAACATGGATCAAATTAATCTTGCAATAAAAAAGGAAGGGGAGCCCAATTTTGGCCTGCAAGACCAAAAATTGGTCAACACATTTGGCGACTAACATGAGAAGCATGCCTGTTATACTTGAGAAGACTGGTGGCCTACAAGTTCATTGGGCATGGAGTCAGGATGTAACTTGAAAAGTTGGCAACAGCCTTGTAAATACCTAAGAACCAACAAAGATTTTACCCTAAACAATAAGGAAAAACACACACAAAGGCTAAAAACACTACACACATGCATAACAACACTTAGAGAAAATGATGAAAAAATAAGGAAACTATGTACATGACAAAAAAAACCTAGTAACAATGCTTAAGATATATCCCATTGACTAGGATATGTAGCTATTCACCATACAACTTGGAGATTTAGAAAGTATGTTGTTGCTTGCGTTGGGTGATGACATATGGGCCACTCCACAACGCATAAAACTTTGTGTGTCTTCCAGGCTTGGCTCAGTCCTCATCCCACTTCAAGATAATGTCACCTTCTGAGAAGTTCTTTGGCATAGACCTCTTATCAAAATGCTTCTTTATTTTTTGTTGGCAACTGGTCATTGCATCCATGGTTTGGTCTCTCACTTCTTGAAGCTCCATTAGGTCACAATCCCTGAATTTTAGGGGGTCACTCTCCACCAATTGTCGTTGATGGTTAAAATCCAAGGCTGGTAACTCAAATGAGATAGGAAGTCTAGCTTCCCTTCCGTACACAAGTGTGTATGGTGAATTCTTGATCGCCCTCTTTGGAGTGATCCTATCTACCCAAAGAGCTATCTTCAACTTGGCATGCCAAGTCCTTTGATTTTCCTCCATTGTCTTTTTTATGATCCTAATTGAATTCTTGTTTTTGGACTCGGCCAACCCATTCTCTTGTGGCTAGTAGTTACAAGAAATGTTGATATAGATGCCATACTTTAATGCCCACTCACTTATCTTTGTTCCTAAGAAAGCCAATGCATTGTCTAAAATGATTATGGTTGGGACCCCAAATCTCATCACTATGCCTTCATAGAAGTCTAGGACTATACTCTCATTGGCCTCTTTCAAAGCTACAGCCTCTACCCATCTTGTGAAATAATCTATGGCAGTCAAAACCCACTTGTGGTTAGCACTAGGAGGATTGATGAACCCTATGAAGTCCAACCCCTATTGAATGAATGGCTATTCCAAATGAATAGGATGAAGAGGCATGGTAGCCAACCATTGCTTCCCATCAAAGAAGGAATATTTTTTATATTTTCTCACCCAAGCATGAGTGTCTCTAAACAAATTGGGACAAAATTAACTAGCCCTCATAATCCTTACAGTTGTGGCCTTGGGAACAAAGTGGCCACCAATTGGTCCATCATGGAACTCGAATAGTACCTTGTCAACTTGGCCTAAATCAATGCATCTCAAGAATACCCCTGAAAAGTCTTTCATGAACAACACTCCATCAACTAGGAGATAAGGAAGATATTGGCGTCTAAAATACCTCCTCTTGGTCCGATCAAGACCTTGTAAACACTCACCAGTTCGAAGAAAATGAACCATGTCTTGTGCCCAACTCTTCATGACTGTAGGTATAGCTGCTATAGGTTCATCATGGAGTACTAAAATGTCTTCCTTCAACTCTTTCAAGTCAGTATCATGGTGTTCACATAGCCCTCTTCCCCTTACCAACTTCGTGGTCTTGTTCTCTATGTCATAATCCATCACTTTGGTGATCCAACCTGCCCTTTTTTTTATTTAAGTCTCAGCTCAGCAAGAAGTCTTTTACACTAGGATGTGGCACCATGATGTGAATCTTGTTGTTAGACAACATATGTCTAAATTTATTCAGACTTCATATGACTACAAGTACCTGCTTCTCAACATACGTGTATCTAACCTCATAGCCTTCTAAACCTTAGCTGAAAAAAGTGAGAGGTTGTTCTAAATTCTCACCATTTGCTTGAGTGAACATAGCAGATATTACCTCTTCATTCCTAAAGGTGTATAGATTGAAGTCCTTGGATAAGTTTGGACTAGTCAGGGTAGGAACATGGACAATAGCTTGCTTGATGCCTTCAAAGTTTTCTCTTCTTCTTGTTGTCCACGTGAAAGTCTCATCCTTCCTTAGCATGGAAGTTAGTGGCTTGACTAGCTCAGCAAAGTTAGGAATTAATTTCCTAATGAAATTTATCTTACCAAAGAAACTTTGCAGGTCCTTCTTGTGCTTAGGCAAGGACAATGCTAAGATGACGTGCACCTTTTCTAGATCAATGGATAGGCCTTCCTTTGAAATGGCATAGCCTAAGAGCTTACCTTCGTGGATGGCAAAGATACATTTCTTTGGGTTGAGAGAGATGCTGAACTCTCTACACATTTCAAAGATTTGCCTCAGGTGTTTTAAATGTTCACTTGCCTCCTTGGAGAAGACTATCACATCATCAAGATAAATTAGCAAAATGTCATTGATCAAACCTTGAAAAGCCATATCCATAGCACGTTAGAAGGTAGTTCCAGCATTTGACAATCCAAATGGCATCTTCTTGTAGGCTTATGTTCCCCACTTGGTGGTGAAGGTTGTCTTGTATTGGTCATATTCTTGTACCAAGATTTGATTGTACCTAAAGTAGCCATCTAGGAGAGAGAATCTTTCACTGCCTGTCACCATTTGAAGAATTTGCTGCATACTTGGAAGGGGATAGTGATCTCTCAGTGAGACTCTATTAGAGTCCCTAAAATCCACACATAATCTGAACTCTCTGTTCTTCCTAACAGGGACCAATTGGCCAGCTAAGAAGAGTGGTTGATAGGGAAGATGACCTTGAACTCGATCAATTAGGTGAGTTCTTTCTTCATGAGAGGCTTGATCTTTGGATTGATTGGCCTTCGCTTTTGTTTGATGGGTATGGCACCTTCCTCCAGCTCAATGGTGTGTTGGGCCAAGATTGGGTCGAATCCCTTCAAATCACCATACTCCCAAGCGAAGACATCTGCAAACTCTTGGCATAATATAATGAAAGCATGCTTTTCTTCATTGGTACATACCTTCCCAAGTGCAAACAACTTATCCTTGTAGATCTCTACCCTTTCATAATTTTTCTTCCTAGTTGACATGCTTGCTTTGTCTCTCTTGAGTTGGTCATCTTCGTTGAAGATGCTCTCAAGAGTTACCAAACCTTTGAGAAGCCTATTGGTCTTCAGTTAAACAATCTACCCATCATACTGCTGCTGAAGCTTGGATTAATTTTTAGAAGTGAACTCAGCTTCTTCTTGTAATAAAAGTGCTATTTACTGGTCACTTTCAAAAACATGTCAATTGGTGACATTGTTTGGTATGGAGGGCCTCACAATCACCTTTAAATAATGTTGATTCATGCTTTGTTTCACCCCCTTTGGGATATCAAATTGAGCACCAATTGTTGCTAGTCTATCCACATGCTTGTTTTCCTCTCTTAGAAAGGAAGTGATGTTGAAAGTAGCAAAGTTCTGTTGACCATTTTTTGCCCAATAGGCCAAAAATTGGTCCCCTTCTGTCCCTGTTATTTTAGGCCATTTCTTTTTTTATTTTGAATGAATCTGTTCATATCTATGGACTCCACAGGTCTAAATCTATGGACTCTATAGGTCTAAATCTACGAACTCTGTAGGTTTTGGATTTCTATGGACTCAGCAGGTTAGTCCTTTGGCACATGAAGGATCAGTTCAGAGAGTTTTGGGGTTTACAAGGTTCTTTTGGGCCTTCCTCTGAAGAGATTTACAAGGAAGGTTGGTATCTTCGAGCCATTGAACCATCGCTTCATTTCAATCGGTGGTTCAATCGGCAGTTCAATCAGCTTTGGTTCAAGCTTTAGTTCATTGCTTCAAGTCCATCGCTTCAATTTCAAGCCTTGGTTCAATCTTCAAGTTCTTCAACTTTGGTTTAATCAGCTAAGTTCAGCGCTTAGTTCATCAAAAAAGTTCAACAAAAAGTTCAAGTGGCTTCAAGTTCAGTGTTTAGTTCAAAGACTTGGCTCGACGCGTGGTGTTGAACTGTTGAACCAGTTCAACGCTTCGGTTCAACGCTTTGGTTCAACGCAGAGTTCAATCAGCAAAGTTCAATGAACTAGTTTAATGGTTTGGTTCAACAGAGTGGTTCAATGGTTTAGTTCAATCGACAGTTCAACCAATCTTAATTCAAGCCTTGGCTCATCGTTTAAAGTTCATCGCTTCAGTTCTAAGCCTTGGTTTAATCTTTAAGTTCATCACTTGGTTTAGCAAAGAGTTCAACGATCTTGGCTCAGCAGTTGCTTGAACCGTTGAACCGGTTCAATGAGTTGGTTCAATGCATTGGTTCAATGCATTGGCACTTCGGCTTAACACTTCAGCAAGTTCATCGACAAGTTCAAACAAACTATTCATCACTTATTTTCAGTCTATCAGTCCTTCGGCAAGTTCATCGGTGCGCAGCATTGAACCGTTGAACCGATTCAATCACTTGGTTTAATCACTTGGTTCAATGCCTCCAGTTCAATGTGCAGGTTCAACAGCAGAAGCTAACAAGGAAAGTTCAAAGGCTTAGTTCAATGGGCTCGGCACGCAACTTTGAACCGTTGAACGGGTTCAAGCGGATGGTTCAACATGCAAGTTCAATGAATAGGTTCAGAGGCTTGGTTCAATGGGCTCAGCGCGCATTGGTTGAACCACTGAATCGATTAAACTGATGAACCAATTTTTGGTTCAAGAGGATGGTTCAACATTTTGGTTCAAGAGCTTCAGTTCAGCAAGTGGTTCAAAGCAAATGGTTCGATGACCTTGGTTCAATCGGCTAGACGCGCAACGTTGAACTGTTGAACCAATTTCAGTTTAATGGGTTGGTTCAACGAGGTGCCCTAAAGCCGAAGGGTAGGTGCCATTGCTGAGGGCAGTGCTGAGTCCAAATGCCCTTGCAGAGGGCAGGAAACATTCCAAAGATAGCCAAAGAAGCATTTCAAAGGTGCGAATGAGACTTAAGGCCGAATTCTTTCAGACTTTTGACCGAAGGAATTCCTTCAGATAAAAGGCTCGAAGGAATTTGGAGAAAGGATTTTCAAAGGGCCCAAAAGTGAAAAAAAAGTCAATGAGCCCACAAAAAAGTCAAAGTGGCCAATTCCCACAGACTTGTTGTCCGTATTTTTAAGCCCGAAGCAGAAAAGCCATGGAAAAAGCTCGATGAACTTTGCCAAGGATGGTGATGTCCTAAAAATTGTCAAATTTAAGCATGCAAACTAGCCATCAGGTTGAGAAGCGACAACGAGCCCGAGAGCATCAAATTTTACACTAGGGAAGCCAGAGCACGAAAAGCACCAAGTGCCAATTGTGGACTTCAACATGCTTTTTTAGGAGTAGTGGAACGTGCCACGTGTCCCCTGCAGGGCTCAGCAAAAGCCAACAGGTGGCAACATCTGTGGGTTTCTCCTGTTGGCTTCAAAGAAGACTGTGGTGGGCCCGAATGAGTTGATAGGAGCTATGCAAAGCGTGCCAATGTTAGCATTTGTGAGCACCAAAAAAGGGCCAAAAGTTTCTCTAAGGCAGCTAAAGGCTCTGCAAAAGTGACCACGTGTCAACTTTTGCCTGACTCTCGAAGGACCCTCTGAGGTAAGCGGATGCTACCACATCCCATTATCAGCTTGGCAAAAGCTGCCACGTGTCAACCACATTTCAAAGTGTCTTCTGGTGCCCGAGCAGTAGATTACGACACATGTTAAAGGCAGATGCACTCTTAGTGAAAAGGGCAAGGTAGGAAGCCGAAGGAGAGTCCAGGGGTGATGAGCCCAATGACGTCAAATTTAAAGCTACGAAATAGCCATTGGTTCTTTAAAAAATGCTTGCGCACCAGCTATGGAATGAGCCCAAAGAATGTAGTGACCCGCCAGAAGATTGCCCTTGAGGGCTGAAGGAGCAGAAAAGGACAAAGAGCCTAGAAAACAAAAAGTAACAGACAGTGTGGCTCATAAATTCAAATCTTGACAGTAGAATGGCCATCATGCAGAAGCAGACGAAGCGATCTAAGTGAGGCAGGAAGGTGTCAATTCAAGAAGTTATTTTAGTGGTTGACATGGTGCCTACCATGCGGTCATCAAAGAGGTACAAACAGTGATCAATGCGACTTATTTTCCTCAATATGCATTGCAGAGCAGGAAAACGGTGCAGCTCATAAATTTAAATCCTGACAGCAAAATGGCCATCACACAGAAGCAGACGAAGCGATCCAAGTGACACATGAAGGTGTTGATTCAAGAAGTTATTTTAGTGGTTAACATAGTGCCTACCATGGGTCACTTGTAAAAAGGGTGCCAAAAGGCCTCTTTTCTTCCTCTATATATTGGAGACTTGTCATTTGAGAAATCATCTTCCACATTTGTAAGGCATAGTCCTGGCAAATTTTCACCTGAATCAATAAACGTATTTTTTACCTCTATCCTCGTTACATATCTCTGTGTATGTCTGAGTGTTAGTTTGTGTTTAGTCATTTCTTCTTGATGCTTCCACAGGATTAACACCAACATTCCTGGTGTTTGTAAGGTGCCATTTATGCAGTCGACAAGAAGAGTTGTATTTGAAAGTTTAGAAACAGAAGAAGTCACTATACAATGTGCCTTTCACAGCACCTTTGGTGAGTCTCTTTTTTCTGTATGTTCTATTAAAGCCTCCCTACCAAGCTTCTTGCAGCCTGGCCTTTCTGCCAGTTTGAAGTGTATGTATGTGTTTGTCTGATTTCAAGCATGAGTGTGAGGTCGAATCATTTGGTGCATCACCTCCTTTAGAGTAGTTTGTTTTCTTGCAATCTTTCTCCCTTTTCATTCCCCCCATTATATATATATATATATATATATATATATATATATATATGTCAGCACTTATTGAAACAAATCAGATAAATCAAAGGGAGCTAGCCCTTATCTAGAGACTCTCCCCTCCAGCTTCACCAGTCCCACAGGGGAGAGGTGAGTTTCCATTGTTGCGTGAAGAAGGCAGGAACTCAGCTTCCTGCCAAGGGTGCAATCTTCTGCGTCAACAAATTCTTCATAAGGTCCCATACTCTGTGCTTGTAAAACTTGAGTAGGGAGTTCTTGGTTAAGCTTTGACCTCTTACTTGGTTCACAATCAACTCACTATCTCCAAACCCCTGTAATTCTTTGATTCCTCTCTTCCTTACGCATTCTAGACCATGAACAAGGGCCTCATACTTTGCTATGTTGCAGGTGCAGGGGAACTGAAGCCTAAAAGTTGAGAAGTATTTCTCCTTCAAAGGTGAAACCAACATTGCCCTACCACCAACTCCCAACTTGCTTCTAGATCCATCAAAGAATAGCTATCACAAACCACAGTCCTCTTGGTATATCTTCATCAATTTTAACATGAAAGCATCTTTCTCATGCATACAGTAGACTCCAAAACCAGCTTCTTTAATGAACTTGTAAGGATCATGCTCAAAATTATCATTTCCTTATTCATCTAGGAGCAGGTCAGCAACTCCTACAAGGGAAGATGATTGAGATTGGTCTACCTAGAGCTCTTCTTCATCAATGATTGCATAGTTCACATTCACTACTTTGGGTGAGTATGGCTCCAAGTGATCCTTGTGGACAAGTTCTGACTCAATCTTCACTTTAGTTCCATACTTTGTCCTAAAAACCATGTAAGACCAATTGGCTTCCAAGTATCCACCTATCTTGGATGTGAAATCCCTTGACAAGCAAAGAGCGAAGTAAGGAGGAACATCTACCACTACCACATCATGGGGAATTGAGAAGGTCAGACAAGCATGGAGAGTCAGATTCAAGCCTCTTACCACTCCCAAAGTCTTAGTTGGTGATCCATCCAACTGTAGAACTCCTTTGGTCATTTGTTCATATTTGAGGCCTATCTTATCAGCTATGTATTTGGGCATAATTGAGGTGCTTGCTCCACTATCAATGATGCAATTATGGACCAAGAAATCACCAATAATTAGGGACAAATAGAAGGGAGGGACTTTCTTATCCTTCTTTGCTTGACCTCCCATGGGAGGAGCCCCATTTACTATCAACATATTATCATTTCTTGCTTGGACAGCATGCTCACCTAGCCCGTGCAATTCCTTTTGGAGTATATCCTTTTATCCTAGCAGTGCTAAAGAATCCCACAATGAGATGTTCATGTGTAGCTTATTCATTTGGTCCACTACATAGATTGAAGGATTGCCCCCCTGGGAGCTCAATTTGGGGACATTCGCAACCTGTGGTGTAACTTGAGGAGATGATGCTGCAACTAAATATCTATAATTGGGAAACTTCTGATTTGCTTGTGGTGAAGGAGACTCTGTAGGTGCTTGAGTTTCATCCATAGCTCTCTTTTTGGACCTGGTGTTGGTTGCAACATAATCATTTTGATTACTTGTGCTCCCCACATAGTTGACTACGTAGAAATCTCCTTCTAAGTGATTCATAATAATGGAATCAAATTAACCCTACCCACTATCCATCTCAAGTTGTGTTTATATCTCAAAATTTGAGAATTGGGCTACCTGATCACCTTGTGCAGTCATGCTTTGATATGGTAGCTCACTGGCATAAGCAACATGTTCTTGGCCATGCCCCAAGGGTGGATAATTGGGTTGCTCGTGCACCAAATTATTTTGAGTGGGGAGAAGAGCCTTGGAAGATGAAGGGGCATTTGGATTATAGCTCTGATAAGGCTTGACTTGTGTAATTTGACCTTGCCCTTGATTATAATTCTAGAAGGGAGGTTTATTTTTTTGTCCAAATTGTTGGTAGCCTTGATTTGGCTTATAACTTTGAGCTCTTTGTCTCTTGAGGGCAACTAACTCATTGGTAACACTTTGCAGCGGGGTCTTAACTTCATGGAGATCATTTGCAGGGGTAGCAACCAACTTCTGGCAGAGGAGCTAGAGTGGGCATATCACGCTGAACTAAGGGCTGTAAATCAAGAAAGAGTGGCATATAAGGCCTAGGAGCTATCTTTCCTGCTTGAATAAGGTGATTTTCATCAGCTATGGCTATCTCATAAGCAACGAGCATAATATTCTCACCCATGGACTGTATCATGACAATAATGTCACCATTCAGTGCCTTTAAGTAGCAAAGGAAAGCATAGCTTGGAGTTGGCCTCACAAGAATTGAGATTTTGTCCCAAGTCTTTTGGAACCTAGTGTTAATATTTTGCATAAACTCATGTGGGGCTCTCTTCATAGTGGTCAATTGGTCAGCTAGAGACAAATGGTCACTTTTTCCCCCAAACCTATTGGTCAAGAGGGTCCCTAACTCATTCCATGAGCCAACTGAATTCATTGGCAAGGCCCCGTACCGGTCCAAAACTTTCCATTTGAAGGACAAGGCTAACAATCTGATGGCTACATTTTCCTCAGTGATATTATGGATGTTGTAGAGGTTGGCTATATTTCTAATATGCTCAACAACAGTGATTGGGCCCTATCCACTAAAGGGAGTAACACTTTTGAGAGCTGTCCTTGGAATTGGGTCATATTGCTGAAGGTTCAAGGGACTCTGACCATTGAAAGCCACAAAAGGGAAAGCCATGGTTGTGGAAGGATTCAACCAAGGTCTCCTTGAGTAGGTGTATTTTATGGTTGGTTTGGGAAAGTGGCTTGCTACATAAGGGTGGGTATTTGCAAACCTCAACCTTTTTGTTGAGTTCAAAGGCAACTCAATAAATTCAAAAGGGACACCCCTAGAAGAAGATCTTATAGTGACCTTAGGCATGGGATGCCAGGCTGATCATTAATTAGAGACTGAGTTCCTGAATGGAGTTGCTAGGTGTTGAATTATAGCTCCTTTTAAATTTTTAACAATATCAAGATCAACAACAATCCTAAAACTTACAAGACAGAAATTGGCTCCATCAGGCATGCTAAAAATTGTTGACGCTATGGATTGCACCCTCTGAAGGGAGGCTCAACTCTCTTCCTCCATGCGACACAATGGAAACATTCCTCTTGTTGTGGGTTGCAAACTTGAGGGATGAATCTCTAGATTAAGGGCTAGCTCCTCTTGATGCACTTTGAGGCCCTAAATTTTCTACTGCTAACAATGGGTGGGGGTGAAAAGAGAGAGAAATATTAAAAATAGAACCTAACTAATGCGGTGATGCACCAAACTGGTTGGTCTACTTAGCTTTGACCTACACTCTACACCAGAGATAAGCAAACATACACTTCATTCTAATGAGAGCCTTTCATGCATCAGTGTTTCAATAGGGGATCCTATGGAGATACAGGGAGGAAGGGTTGTCCATAGTGTCTTAGAACACCTCTGATAGTCCTTCCTCCTTGTATCTCCATAAGATCCCTTGTTGAAACACTACTACAGAAAAGGTTCTCATTCGAATGAAGTGTATGTTTGCCTCTCTCTGGTGTAAAGTGTAGGTCAAAGCTGAGTAGACCAACCAATTTGGTGCATCACCACATTAGTTAGGTTTTGTTTTCAGTATTTCTCTCTGTTTTCACCCCCCAACCCCCCTCCCATTATTAGCTGTAGAAAATTCAAGGCCTCAAGGTGTATCAAAGGGAGTTAGCCCCTAATCTAGAGATTCATCCCTCAAATTTGCAACCCACAACAAGAGGAATGTCTCCATTGTGCCGCGTGGAGGAAAAGCGTTGAGCCTCCCTTCAGAGGGTGCAATCCACAACGTCAACAATAACTCCTTTGTAATTTGTGTCTATGGATTGAATGACTCTTGCAATAAAAAAGGAGGTGGAGCCCAATTTTGCCCTGCAGGACCAAAAATTGGTTAACAGTTATCAAGTATGATTGACTAGAGCTCGCTTGGCACTCGCACTTGGACATGCACATGTCCTAAATAATCTTCACAACTTGCTTACGAACACTTACTCCTGTGTCCATAATTCTCTTTGGAACTTTGACAAAATATAGTACAATGGCTTTTGAGGTCCACCTTCCATGGTAGTACAGATGCTTTGCGATGCATTTAGGTCAACACTCTTTTTCAATGGCTCTTGAGCCTTGGATAATCTCTTTGAAGTTGTTCTTATCTCATCTCCTTCCTGGTCTTTCAAAAGAGGATGAAAAATATAAGTTCACTTTAAAGGAGTCCTAATTTTGTTATTCATTTGCATCCCATGTTCAAGAATCTTTACAGCGGCTTCCATCAAATGAGCTGCATTATTGCAGAAATGAGTCCTGGACTTTTGATAGGAGACAACAACTTGTTATGGCCTTTAGAAGGAGACAAAATGGATTTAAATGGAAAGCTACCCGGATGAAACTTAGAAACTAGCCGCTTCACAAACACATTCTTCAGTTTTTCAAAACTCACATAGGCTTTTGCATAAGCATCTTTGCATGTTCTGGGATACCGTAGAATGGATGGCATTCAACCTCACTAGATGCATTGGGAGTAGCCTGAACTACAGTGATAATGCCATCTAAACTTCATACCATTCAGCTCGACACAGGCTTTCAATCACCTTTACCGCCATTTGACCTACAGAAAGCATGTCTACTATCATACCAGCTAGACATGTACCTTTTCGCCCGTTGGTTTCTTCCCACTCATTCCTTGATGCCTTTGCTGTGGGATCCGGAGCTGGGAACACAAATTATAATTTGCAATTTTAACAATTACTAATGGCATCTCGACTTCCCTTTTCCACCGATTACCACTCTCCTTCCTTCAACGGGATCTGGAAGTGGAGAAGCAAATTGCAATTTGTTGGCAAGTCAAACTTGCAGTCAACGACTAGAGTTCCGTCGTGTTTATCTTCTTTGCACTTCGGGTTTTGGGGATGGGAGTGCTGTTTACAAATTGCCATTTTGTTCCATGACAATGTCCCGCGAGCTTTATACGTCTCTTTTGCATTTGCTTTTCAAGCCCCAAACCTCCAACGGACATCTCCCACCTCACTTGCAATTGCATTTTGACCCCCACACCTCCGACGGGACCTAGGAACATGTTTTACAATTGTCAAAATTGCTTCTGATCACTCAAATCCCTAGCGGTCTTCTTAAATGCATTTGCTGGGGCTCACGCTCTTAAAGTTTGTCTTCTTTGAATCCTTTATCATCTCCATGTGTCAAGGATCTAATGGCACGGACTTGAGAATTTTATCGTATTTCCATGTGGGCAGCAACATTTGATTGTTGTGTTTCCAACGTGTCTCTCCACAGCCATCATGGACCCTTTACTAAGGTGCCCATGGTAGGGCTGAGTATTTTGGAATTTTTTCCACGTGGGCAGCAAGCCCTCCACATAGGATGCTTACGACACTTATATGTGCACATTTGCTGCTACCTCCACGCAATCATTTCACAACATTTTCCTAAAAAAATTTCACAAATTACATGGTGCAAATCCAAACACCAACAGGAACCACACTAAGTCCAAATAAAATCAGGTTGGTGATTGGATGGATTACATCAATGTTGGCATTCGAAGCCCAAACTCCCAAGTGAATAGGGTATGGTCTCCTCCTGTCTATAATGCCCTCCATAAGATACTTAGAACATAAGTAAGTGAGCTAAATCTAGTTCCTAAAGGCATTATCATTAGCCCTTTGATTACTTTGCAAGTTCTTCCCCTAAGAGGCTTTGAGGGCATTCATTTGATATGATTTATTGTTTTTATTTTATTCTTGTCACCTTTGCACAGTTTTGTAAGGTGGCCTGCTGTTCGCATTCATTTCCACACCTATCATTTCATAACCATAACATGGTGACGCCAATACTAGATTTAAAGGTATTCTCATACCTTTAGTCATACAACTCCCTTCTCCCTTTAGTTATAAATTGCTATCAACGCAGAGAGGTCTGTTTTCAGTGGCAGCCCTGAAAGACAGCATTGTATATTAATATTTTTGATAGTTTTAAGATTGTAAGTAAGGCGATGACAACATGCATATATACTTTCTTCTTAGTATGAAAGATAATTAAAATTTGTGGTGTGGAGAGGTTATATGGATTGAATTATAATTAAGGAATTGAATGAAATAGACAAAAAGTTTTATATAATATTTTATTTAATAGCTCAATGTATTGGACTTATAGATATGTTTTTAAATCACTTATTTTTTCATAAACAATTTGTAATAATTTTATTTAAAATAATACAATTTTATTTTAAAAATAATAATAATGCTCCTCAAAGATTATAATTTAATGGTTAATTACGAAAAAAAATATTATGAATAAATAAAAAATATTATTAAAATAAAAACAATTAAATACTTCTTAAAAAGATAAATAATAAAAAATAATTAGAATAGAAAAATTAGAATACATCTTAGAAAAAGAATGAAAGATATTTAAAAAAAACATACGAAAACAAAACTAATCTAAGTATTATAAAACTAAATAAAGTTAACTATAAATATAATCATTATACCAAAAATATAAGAATTAAATACAAAATATTATCTATAGCTTTTAGCTATATTGACATGATATTTGTTGATTGTTTTAGATAAAATTAAATGAATAAGTGGAATAATAATAATTTTTATTTTTAAATATAAGATATTATCAAAATATATAAAACGACTTACAAATGTTAAATTTCAAGCTCACTTAAAAAGGATCAAAGGGTTTGATATATGTATCATAATTACCAAAATCGCAATTAATCACAATTAAACTTGAATCCTCTTAAAAACATTTTTTTCATCGAATAAATTGTGGTTAATTCCTAATCAACCTTTACAGGAATCAAAATCGTTAACCTTAATAATTAAAGCGTGAAAATTTTGATTTAAACGTGAAAAAATCATGATTCTACGGTTCACCAACCAGGGTCTATCATCATCTCCTCATGCTAAATCACAGTTGACCAGATATATATAATTAAAAACACCAACCAAGTTATAACAAAATCTTTATATTCAATTAAAATATGATTTTCCAATGCCGGCTGGAACACATGGACGATATTAAAGTTACTTTATTTCTCTGCAATAAAAATTTCACTCGATTTAGAAAAAAATATTGAAAGGGTAAAGGCGCCGACCTGGAAATCTTTCCTTTTCCGATGTAGTCGCAACAGATAAATGCTCCCTCGACTATGGTACGAACAGCCTTCAAGAGTTTTTCACTTTCGTGAGGAATAGCTTCCCTGAATTTCTTGAGATCTTTTGCAACATCAACAAGCTTTTCCAACACCTCTCTACACTCCTTGTCCGTAGAGCTGACCTGAACATATCTCTGTAATGCATATGCCACCACAGACAAGCCCAAAAACATCCAGTGTGAATCTCCCACTGCTTTCACTACATTTAACGCTACAACTCCCATTTCCTTAGCTATTTCCTGAAAAAAGAAAAGGAAAACATTTTCAGCTTTACAATTCAATCAATTTGGTATGAAAGTCATTTCCTAGTCCTAGTAGATAATTGCATTACCGAGCCCTTAAACTTATCCGCTTCTGTGGAAATGATGTCTATGATATTAGCAGCGAGTTTTGTATTGGATGCTACGGAATCCACATTAATTCTTGAAGAGGAGGAGGTTGATGCTTCTTTGGACGAATCCTGTCATGGTTAACAAACTTGTGATCAGTAGAACAATAGTAGCATATAGTGGTTGAACACTGTCCGAATCGGTGGAGCTTACCTTGATCCCCTGTAGTTGATATTCAATGACGCTGATAAGCAGATCGATTTGATGAGTTAGGTTAAGTTGCTGAATGGTCTCCTTAATCGACGCGATAGAAGGAGGCGGCGAAGATACAGTGGGCTCTTCCCTACGAGGAGGCGAAGATACAGTGGGCTCTTCCCGAGGAGGCGGCGAAGATATAGTGGGCTCTTCGTGAGTAAGAGGCGAAGATACAGTGGGTTCTTCATGAGTAGGCGACGAAAACTGAGGAGGGGAGCTGATGACAGGAGGCTGAATGAAACACCAACGTTTGCAAGAGTTTCCCATGACGTCCAAATGGATTTCAAAAACACAAAACTTCAATAATCCCAACTAAATCATCACTGCAATGCAAATGAGATATGTCTACTTAAATCCGTCGAAATTCAATGAGAGCGTTGTTAAGTGATGGCGAAGGAATACGGTCGACATATTCCACGAAAACATAGAAAACGATTCCACTCTAAGATGGTCCAACAGAACGTTGCTGAACTGTTTTATTTATCCAGCCACGTCCATCAATCAATCCCAATTTGTCCCCCACCACGGAAAAAAAAAACATTTATAGTGTCGTCGTCCATGTGAGCTGGGGACCGTGAAAAATGAAATGAATGGTGAGTATGAATATGATTGACTAAAGTCATGCCATTGAAAGCTGTGTATGAGACCAAAAGTGACCACCAAAAAAAATACCATCATAGATATTAGGTGCATGAATTAATACTCATCAACATTTGGCAATGACATTAAATCAAATTGTCAACAACAATTATTAACCATTTTGAAATGTCTTTTTCTCTTGACATTTGATAATAAATTTACCACATGGATAATGGCTTTAACTTTCATTAATGAGCCATTTTCCTCTCAACTCTATGCAACGTAGATGTTTAATTTTAAAGTTAAAAACACTAATGTGTTTAATTGAATACATCTAGGATGATGTTAGCTCTTACAAAAGCTTCTTTGGGTTGCAAGTCAATTAAAAAAAATAAAAAAATTAGTTAAAGAATAATTAGTCATTATGTTTTAACTAATAATAAGAGAAAATATATTTATCTATTTATTTTATTTTTATATAAATAATATATATATCTCAAAACTTAAGAAGATATTTTAATTTTTGTTTGACACAAAATTTAAAGAATAATTAATATTATGGACTGAAAACAATAGTATTCTACCTTTGATAGAGTAAAAAATAAATAGTCCTTAATTGTTTAACACATGATAGAAAATAATATTATTCCATGTGTCTTGATTGACTCCAAATAGTTTGATGTTATTGGGGCCTTCAAGTAAATCAATGTAATGGCGAGAGATCATGTCAATGTCATTATTAAGATAGAGATAATTGAGCTCATGGCACATTCATGATCGTTTAATTGACCGTATAGATAATTAAATCGAAAGACGTGCACATAATTTTATAAAATCCAAAACAAATTGTGATCCAAAACTCTAAAGCTTTGGTTGAAAGATAATTCAGAAAATAAGAACAACACAATTCAAATAATGCTATCTCTGAAAAGAGATGTTTAATTTATCAAAATTGTAAACCCAAACATATGCTTATCTCTGAGAAGAGATGTATGTTTTCCATTTCGGGTTACATCTTCATTTATACATGTTTTGAAGGTGTAGGGAGGATGTGGAAGGTCACCAATCTCGAGGGAGATGAATTGGTTCGACTTCCATGATTTACAACAATAAAGAATTCGAGGAATTACTACTTTTAGAAACTTAATATTTTTATACTAGACTACTAAAATTGAAATTTAGGACACTTCCTTTGGGTTTTAGGGGGTCAAACTTCATCGAGCGGAGCTCGATGTCATCTCACGACGTTCCCCTCATTATTAGCTTTCCAACGGTTCAAACGGCGAATCAATTGGAGCTACGGTGCAAAAGTTATGGCTCCCGAAAGTTCCGCCATCAAATGGGGTGGACCCATCACCCGAATTGTTATCTGAATTGTTGTCCGGATCAAATTGACCCACAAAAAGTGACCAAAAAAATACCATCATAGGTATTAGGTGCATGAATTAATACTCATCAACATTTGGCAATGACATTAAATCAAATTGTCAACAACCATTATTTTAATCTTGAAATGTCCTTTTCCCCTGACATTTGATAATAAATCCACCACATGGATAATGGCCTTAACCTCCTGTTAGAGGGTAACGAACCCTAATGTAAAATCTCATTAATGAGCCATTTTCCTCTCAACTCTATGCAACGTAGATGTTTAATTTTAAAGTTAAAAATACTAATGTGTTTAATTGAATACATCTAGGATGATGTTAGCTCTTACAAAGGCTTCTTTGGGTTGCAAGTCAATAAAAAAAAAAAAAAAAAATTAGATAAAAAATAATTATGTCATTATATTTTAACTAATAATAAGAGAAAAAATATTTATCTATTTATTTTTTTTATATATAAATAATATATATATCTCAAACTTAAGAAGATATTTTAATTTTTGTTTAACACAAAATTTAAAGAATAATTAATATTATGGACTGAAAACACTAGTACTCTACCTTTGATAGAGTAAAAAATAAATAGTCCTTAATTGTTTAACACAGATAGAAAATAATATTATTCCATATGTCTTGATTGACTCAAATATTTTGATATTATTGGGGCCTTCGAGTAAATCAATGTAATGGCGAGAGATCATGTCAATGTCATTATTAAGATAGAGATAATTGCGCTCATGGCACATTCATGATCATTTAATTGACCGTATAGATAATTAAATCGAAAGACGTGCACATAATTGTATAAAATCCAAAACAAATTGACCCACAAAAAGTGACCAAAAAAATACCATCATAGATATTAGGTGCATGAAATATTACTCATCAACATTTGGCAATGACATTAAATCAAATTGTCAACAACCATTATTAACCATCTTGAAATGTCCTTTTCCCCTGACATTTGATAATAAATCCACCACATGAATAGTGGCCTTAACTCCCCGTCAGAGGGTAACGAACCCTAATGTAAAATCTAATTAATGAGCCTTTTTCCTCTCAACTCTATGCAACGTAGATGTTTAATTTTAAAGTTAAAAACACTAATGTGTTTAATTGAATACATCTAGGATGATGTTAGCTCTTACAAAGGCTTCTTTGGGTTGCAAGTGAATTATTAATTTATTATCAAGTTCCCTGTCTCATAGGCACTCAAAATTATAAGTTATAACTACTTCACTCTGAAATCATTTTTAATGTACACCGAAAGTCACATTTAAATTAACCTAGCCACTGCTCAGATTTAAGAAGGCCCACTAAGATTTTGGAGTATTGGATCGTAAAGTACCTGTAGTTATCAAGAAAAGCCTCCATATCCACGATGCATATATGTGCAAAATGTGTATTACTCTTGTATCAATTTTTTTTGACTTACATTAAATGCCTTTCATTTGAAAAGACAACTATAACTGTGAATGGATGAGACATCAATCAATCACAATTTTTTCCCCACTACGGAAAAGAAAAAAACATTTATAATGACGTCGTCCATGTGAACTGGGGACCGTGAAAAATGAAATGAATGGTGAGTATGAATATGAATGACTAAAGTCCTGCCATTGAAAGCTCTGTATGAGACCAAAAAGACTTTAATGTTTGCCACTATTAAACTATAATGATTCCCATTGTCGAAGCGCAGTGATGTCATATATGAGACGAATAAGACTTTAATGATTCCCACTATCAAAAGGTGGGGACCGTGAAAAATGAAATGAATGGTGAGTATGAATATGAATGACTAAAGTCATGCCATTGAAAGCTCTGTATGAGACCAAAAAGACTTTAATGTTTGCCATTATTAAACTTTAATGATTCCCACTGTCGAAGCGCAGTCATGTCATATATGAGACAAATAAGACTCTAATGATTCCCACTATCAAAAGGTGGGGACCGTGAAAAATGAAATGAATGGTGAGTATGAATATGAATGACTAAAGTCATGCCATTGAAAGCTCTCTATGAGACCAAAAAGACTTTAATGTTTGCCACTATTAAACTTTAATGATTCCCACTATCGAAGCGCAGTCATGTCATATATGAGACGAATAAGACTTTAATGATTCCCACTATCTAAAGGTGGGGACCGTGAAAAATGAAATGAATGGTGAGTATGAATATGAATGACTAAAGTCATGCCATTGAAAGCTCTGTATGAGACCAATAAAACTTTAATGATTCCCACCGTCGAAGCGCAGTCATCTCATATATGAGACGAATAAGACTTTAATGATTCCCACTATCAAAGGGCAGTGGGTAGTACAGTGAAGTCCTGTCCACATGGCGGTCCGTACCGCGTTTTACAGCAGTATTCATTGTTCCGAAGCTCTTCCTTGAATTTTCAGGGCAAGTTCCTATTGATTTGACATTTATATGAGATAAATAGATGTAATAAAATATTTACAAATTAACAATACACCCCAAAAAAATTAATATTTACAGATTAACCCAGCAGGACTTACCTGTTGTACCATCACAGTGAAACGCGCTCAGCGGCAGATTCATTGTGGACCGCATACTCTCTGAACTCTGCATTCTTTAACGAGCAAGATACATCAATCCATAACAACTTTTTTGGGGCCCACTACGATAAAAGCATTTATGATGACGACGTGCCTTTGAGCTCGTGATCCGAAGAAGAAAAAATAAAATAGACAGAATATGAATGATTAAAGTCATGTCATTGAAAGTTTAAGATGGGATGAATAAAATTTTAATGGGTTTTATTTATGTTAGTTATTTTTTTTAAATTATGGGTAAACTTTTTTTTATCGGAGTTATAATCGATTATGGGATATAAATAGAGGTTTAATTTTTTTAATCAATAGAAGTGCAAAAGAAATAAGTAAACAACAACAAACAAAATAACCAACATTACGCTTCTCATTAGATAAACAAACCTTTATTAACGGAGGTAAAAATCTACAACAAGTTGTTAAACTTCCACCAAAAAGTAGCGAAAGAACCTTAAACAAAAAAACTGTGTCAAATCGTAGATATTCACCAAACAATCCCAAAAGAAGGAATCGCTAGCAAGGGAGGCAAAGGGGAAGACACTGAACCCTAGTAGAAGACCTCATGATTGCACCCCCTGAAGCCTTGAGAAGGAGATCCCTTCTTATTCCTCTAGGGCATTTGATAGGAGGGAGACAAGCGGACTATGGCCGAACACACCCTGCCCTATAACCCAAGAGGTTGCACCGAAAGCAAAATTTAAATTCAAAAATAAGAAAATTTAAAAAAGAATAAATATTTTCAACCAAAACAAAATCCCCTTGAAATTCTAATGTATCCTAACTAAAGGCTAATGGGAGATTGATTAGATCAATAAACAAAGAGCAAACATGGTTGTGAAGATCCCAACAAAACAAACCACGACAACCAATTAAAAGGATGAAAGAGACTATCCATAACTTGTCAAATTGATAGTAAATGTTGGCATTTGTCATCCTTTTTGAGATTTTTAACCCTGCCATGCAATTCCCAAATAAAACCCCCAAAACCAATCATAAATTATACTAACCAAGTAAATGTGGGTCTCCCTGTACCCTTCCCATCAATTCATAATAGTGCAAAATCAAATATGCGTTGGTCAACATATAATGAAACTCATGATAGAATTGAAAAAAGTTGCTTTCAAGATATAATTGCTAAATGCAGGAAACATACGTGAAGCGGTTTGCACTCCCGAAAAGAAACACAACCACAATACGTAAATATTATATATATGTCATGCCCAGACATGGAGATAAACACATATTTGTAGTTTGTTGAAAGCACAGAGGGGCTTTCTGAGTCCGTTGAAATCCTTGACTAAAATGGAATGCGGTTTTGCTTGAGTTGAGACAGCTGAGATAAAAAAGAATGGTGGCAGTGTTGCTCTTCGGCTGAGTTAAAGAAAAGAAAAGAATAGAACTTGATATTCTTTTCTTATGCATCATCATCATCATCATCATCATCATCATCATCATCATCATCATCAATCTAAATAGTTGTATGCATGTTCATCCAATAGAAATATGTTTCGTTTGTAGCAGGGTACTTTTTCGAATGACAGGAGAACATTTTGTCTCACACCTCATTATAGTCATGCACTACCAAATTGCTCTGCACCACCACTTCCTCCAAACTACCATAGTCAAAACCAGGCTATTTACAATGTAATATGCCATTTTGTCTCTTTGTGAGATGAATCTACAGGGCCTTGCATCCACTTGCTCCCATTAACAAAACAAACTTGGTTTATTTGCAGGAAAATACTCTAAACTTACAAACTAGTCTTCTCTACATCATCAAGAAGCGAATCCATCAATCTAAAATTTTGTTCCTTAAAAATTGTTTAATACCTATGCAAGTTTGTGACTCTGAACCAGAACATGCGACGTCCTCTAGAGTGGTAGCCAAAATTCTTTGATGGAAAAATTCATTGTGGTAACTTGAATTCGCGTTAGAGAGAGCAAAAAGTCAAATAGAATATCCTAAAAATATCTCTTTACCCCTGGCAACCCCTAAATGGGCCGAACAATATTTTTTTTGTTTTATCATCATATAAAATGAATATACAGATTTCATCCACTGTCTAAACCTTTGGCTTAATAAATATGATTTTAATGATTCTTATAGAACCCCTTCTTCCCAATTGATCAAAACATCGAACTAAAAAAGAATTTAAAATATTTATGATAACAAAATCCGCATAAACAAATAAATTTTATATTATTTTTTTAAAATAATTAAAAGTGAATATGAATGATTGAAGCCATACCATTGAAAATCATAGATGAGATGAATTTTTTAAGTTCAATGATTCTCACAAGGCCCACTCCTTAAAGGTTGATCAAAGCACCAAACTTAAAGAAATTATATCTTTTACTTTTTTTTATTTTATCTAAAATAAATTTATCCTTCACTCAAAAGTAAAATCCATTTTTGAGTTATTCAAATGATCAATTGATTAATTATATTTTTTCAACCGATTATATGTATTGTGATTTTTTACCTCATTTTTTTTTTAAAACTTCCTTTAATTAAAGGGTTTTTATTAATTGATCTAAAACAAAATTTGATGATGATGATGATGATGATGATGATGATGATGATGATGATGATGATGATGATGATGATGATGATGATGATGATGATGATGATGATGATGATGATGATGATGATGAATTATCTCTATTTTATTTTGTGGAAGATAAAATATCATATTAAAAATAATAATGTAAGTAATTGTATTTAAACAAGTTTTATGGTATAAATTTAGTTCTTATTATTTAATTAAATTTATATTGTGAAAGAAATAAATAAGTATTTTTATAGAATTTATAATTTTTTGTTTTTATATGAAATATAATATGCATAAAATTATTTGTATTTTAAATTTTGGAAGAGAATTTATGATAATCTATTATGATAGGTATAAAGAAAAAATTATCTCTTGATGTATATGTGTGTTAAAGGAGAGGGAAAAAAATTAAAACTGAATTTAAAAGGTAAAAAAATTATAAATAAATAAATAGAATAAAAAATGGGGGACACTGAATTGATATGCAAACAACAAAATAATCAATATTATCATTCTTTTCATGATCCGCTTATTTTTACTTTAATTAGAAAAAATATCAGTAAAATTTAAGTTAAATATTTTTTGAAAGTATAATATTATTGAAAGACTTGAATGCATATATTTTTATGAAATAGACACATGTGAATATTAATAATATAATATTTTTATATTTTTAAATAAAATAATAATATTTTTTGATTAAAAAATAATTATGTCATTATATTTTAACTAATAATAAGATAAAAAATATTTATCTATTTATTTTAGTTTTATATAAATAATATATATATCTCAAAATTTAAGAAGATATTTTAATTTTTGTTTGACATAAAATTTAAAGAATAATTAATTTTATGGACTGAAAACAATAGTATTCTACCTTTGATAGAGTAAAAAATAAATAGTCATTAATTGTTTAACACATGATAGAAAATAATATTATTCTATGTGTCTTGATTGACTCAAATATTTTGATGTTATTGGGGCCTTCGAGTAAATCAATGTAATGACAAGAGATCATGTCAATGTCATTATTAAGATAGAGATAATTGGGCTCATGGCACATTCATGATCGTTTAATTGAACGTATAGATAATTAAATCGAAAGACGTGCACATAATTATATAAAATCCAAAACAAATTGACCCACAAAAAGTGACAAAAAAATACCATCATAGATATTAGGTGCATGGCTTAATACTCATCAACATTTGGTAATGACATTAAATCAAATTGTCAACAGCCATTATTAACCATCTTGAAATGTCCTTTTCCCCTGACATTTGATAATAAATCCACCACATGGATAATGGCCTTAACTCCCCGTCAGAGGGTAATGAACCCTAATGTAAAATCTCATTAATGAGCCATTTTCCTCTCAACTCTATGCAACGTAGATGTTTAATTTTAAAGTTCAAAACACTAATGTGTTTAATTGAATTCATCTAGGATGATGTTAGCTCTTACAAAGGCTTCTTTGGGTTGCAAGTCAATAAAAAAAAAAAAAAAAATAGTTAAAAAATAATTATGTCATTATATTTTAACTAATAATAAGAGAAAAAATATTTATCTATTTATTTTATTTTTATATAAATAATATATATATCTCAAAACTTAAGAAGATATTTTAATTTTTGTCTGACACAAAATTTAAAGAATAATTAATATTATGGACTGAAAACAATAATATTCTACCTTTGATAGAGTAAAAAATAAATAGTCCTTAATTGTTTAACACATGATAGAAAATAATATTATTCCATGTGTCTTGATTGACTCAAATATTTTGATGTTATTGGGGCCTTCGAGCAAATCAATGTAATGGCGAGAGATCATGTCAATGTCATTATTAAGATAGAGATAATTGGGCTCATGGCACATTCAAGATCATCTAATTGACCGTATAGATAATTAAATCGAAAGACATGCACATAATTGTATAAAATCCAAAACAAATTGACCGACAAAAAGTGACCAAAAAAATACCATCATAGATATTAGGTGCATGCATTAATACTCATCAACATTTGGCGATGACATTAAATCAAATTGTCAACAACCATTATTAACCATCTTGAAATGTCCTCTTCCCCTAACATTTGATAATAAATCCACCACATGGATAATGGCCTTAACTCACCGTCAGAGGGTAACAAACCCTAATGTAAAATCTCATTAATGAGCCATTTTCCTCTCAAATCTATGCAACGTAGATGTTTAATTTTAAAGTTAAAAACACTAATGTGTTTAATTGAATACATCTAGGATGATGTTAGCTCTTACAAAGGCTTCTTTGGGTTTCAAGTCAATAGAAAATAATATTTTTTTAGTTAAAAAATAATTATGTCATTATATTTTTCTAATAAAAAGAGGGTAAAAACTTTATTACTCAGAATAAATCAAGGTACAACCTAGCAAAGCAACAAAGAAAATAGCTAAGCCAAAAAAAAACCAGAGTTACAAATGCTACTCAACACCCATCACTCCCCACTCCCGTCTGCATCCTCTCTAAGTATCCATCCCAGCTTTTGGAGCACCTCATTGGGCGGACCCGCCCACTCGTCCACCTTCAATCCGTCCCCTCCGTTCGAACCACATTTCGCCAAGCAGGTCGCTGCTTCGTTCCACTCCCTAGGAATGTACACAAAAGCCATCGACTCCATAAGATCACTCACCTATAATATCTTATGTACTATCAGGGATAGTTGCCAGCTCACGTCATTCATTTTCCTTTCCTGAAGCATGTTAATCAGAATTTGTGAGTTGACTTCGCAGTGTACCTTGTGCCATCCAAGCTCGTAAGCTCTTCTCAGACCATACAAGACCGCCAAACCCTCCATTCTATTTACTGTCTGCTCCCCCTAATAGGCCAAAAAAATGAAGACCAAGGCTCCGAAAGAGTCCCGGCCAACCCCTCCAATCCCCGTCGGGCCAAGATTGCCTCTAGAAGAGCCATACGTGTTAATTTTTAAAAAGCCTTCAGGAGGTGGCATCCATTTCCCTTGCCTTTGAATCTTCTGCTTCCCACCATGACCACGCCTCACCCGAGCATAGCCCATGGAAATATACTGTATACCCAACCTTGCAGCCAACTCTGCATCAGCCTGCGCCAGGGGCAGAGCGATTTCGCTCTTAGCCAAAATAGTCTCCTGGAGCATGCCCATAATTATGTCTTATACCTGCTGAAGCGCCAAGATTAGACATGTCCAAGGCCTATGACAGGATTTCTCTCGAGCCAGACCTGCCACAATAGAAAGATTGGCCCTGTGTACCACGCTTCCTGCAAAAACTGAGCACTAGAAGGTGGTCTGCCCAATCTTGACCAAAAATTAACCAAAGAGGAAGCATGTAAGCATCGACAACCCCAAGCGTCCCACCAAGCATGCCACAATTGACTGGTAAAGGGACAGCTAAAAAATAAGTGTGATGACTCCTCCTCCACCTCCAGACACAAGACGCAATGCGAAGGTTGTTGGGAAATCCAAGAACAAACACACCTATTCTGATTCCTCTTGTTAGGATCTTGCTCCTCAGAAAGAGCAGACTATGATTACCAAATATATAAGCAATTGAATATGCGGAAATAACCAGAAACACAAGTAACTAGAATTCACCAATAGCACAGAATATGAGAGACAATACACTATCTTGTATTAACACTAACAGAAAAGAATACAACAAAGAGCCGCCACACTCTTTCACCTTACAGAGGATTGCCACACCTCAAGTGTACAGTAATTCTTCTCACACACACTCTCCTACACAAAAAATGGTCCCAACAACCAACTCACACACAGAATTGGTGTTCACCTCTCCAACCGGTCAGTAATAACCCTGCCAGTACATCAAGCACTCTATAGCACTTCAAGTTGATCTCCCATGAACCTGCAACCTGCAATTCAACAGACCATACTCACATGTAGATCTCCAATGAGCTTGCAACAACCTGCAACTCAAATGACCTTACAACAGAAGGAACTTCCTTGCCTTCTCATACAATTGTACAATACATGCCAATGGGTCTATAAATAGATCCCTAACTCAAACACTAACTTAGACTCTTAATATGGAATGATTATCCACGCAGCTTGAGACTCTAACTGGTCTAAACATGCAAACTCATCGTTCACTTAACTAACTGTCCGTGCAACGAGCAGTTCAGGAACACACAGGCGACCGACGTCGGTCCCTGCTTGTCTGGTTCTGCCGACGTCGGCCGACTCCCTGCCGTCACCGGTGGCCTTCTGCACTGGTCTCGACCGACGTCGGTCATGCTGCCGACGCCGGTGCTCCTAGATCTCAGCAACCATTGTTCCTAGTTTGCAAAGTGTTGAAGCTTTTAGCTCCACACCCTAACAATCTCCCACTTGGAGATAAAATGCTGCAACATGTACCTGTACATGTACCTGTACATAGTCTAGTTTGTTCCCTTGGCACCGTATTCCTCCTCAAGATTACTCTTGAAGACCAACCACTATAAAAAACCTGTAGTGCAAAACCTGTCATCCAAATTACCTGCCACATCCGCATCTACAACCATGTAGAAAATAACTTGACCCTGCATAGCATGTGCACCTGCTGCTGGTCCCACTGAACTGCCCTTCAGTACTTCTCATCCGGATTGACTCCAAACTTGTGACAACTCCCACTGCTTGGGAAAACTCAGGTTTAGTACACATGTACTCAACGTCATTATGTGAATCAAGACACCTGTTCTGTAAACTGTCTAACCATCGGCGTGCAAACCGGTCTCACACAATCATCATGAAACAAAGTCAACAACATGACCTTCCATGTCTCTAGAACACACTCATGCCAAAGAATCTTGTTGCTCCCAAATTCTCCATGACATCCACCTGAACTAGCTTTACCCTTAGTTCAGCAATACCTATATATGTAACCCTGCAACAAGCACATCATACAGAAATAGGATAATGTAGCTAATATCATCCAACCTGGTAAAGAGAAACACAATGATCAAACCTCCATTGTCCACAGCTTAAACAAGATCATATACCCTGATCTTCCATCTCACGTATCCATTTTTGCTCTTCTTCATCCTGAACATCCATTCATCTCTCAGTGCTTACTTCCAGCTAGCAACTCTACCCAAAACACCTGTTTGGTTCTCCTCCAAGGAATCACATCCTCATCCATGCCAAGCTCCCACTGTTTCCTGGATATACCTGTTCTGCTTCTTTAATAACTCCCTGGTCCTATACCATAAGTGAGCAACAAGTAGTGTAAAGAAGGGAAATGACGAATTTAAGAACTTACTTACGCCTTCGGTCCTCCATATGGGCGCTTGAGACTCCATGACAGCTTGCTGTCCACCCAAAATTTGTCTCAGTGACCGATGTCAGTCACATCTCAGTCTGCAGCCGACCGATGTCAGTTTCCTACGACTGCCCCCTTGCCGACGTCGGTTTCCCCTGGCCGACGCCGGTCGATCTCTGCCCTGAGTCACCGACGTCAGGATGCACATAGCCGACGTCGGTCCCTGTCTGGACACCGATGTCGGTCTCTGTGTTTTTCTAGTGAGACCTGACTTTCTCCCGAGAGCTCTTTTTGGATCAAACCCTTGTCCAAATCACACTTGCTCTGCTCAGAATTCCTCTGCATCTTGTGCTGAACTCTGTCCGTCACCTTCTCCTTGAAAACCAAGGCTTTCCTGTTCTCGTCACTAACATCAGATTCCTCAAGAAACTTCACATTCTTCTTCTGCATACAGAAATCACGATCCATGCCTTCCAAATCCGGAAGCATACCCTTTGACTCAAGAACATGCATCTCTTTCTTATTCATATGACCAAGCCTATTAAGCCACAGCTTCGAATCTACAGCTGAAGTAGATAACCCAAAAAGAGAATCAGTAATACAAGTAGATAGATAAAGCATACCTACTTTCTTACCTCTAGCTACAACAAGTGTACCCTTGGTAACCTTCCAAGAGTCCGCTGTGAGAGTTACTGTGCAACCCTCATCACCCAAACTTCTTAAAGAAATCAGATTCCGCTCAAGAACTGGGACATGCATGACCTCCTTTAACACCCATGTGTCACCTGTCTGCAATTTCAGCTCCACTTTCCATTTGCCAACAATCTGACAAGGCCTACCATCCCCTACACAAATTTCTCCAAAGTCTCCCTGGACATACTCATGAAAAAATTCCCTATGTGGGGATGCATGAAAAGAGGCACCATAATCTAAAACCCAAGATTATACTTTATCCAAAGAACATACCAGAGCATCCTGTGCAAGGTAATCCGCAACATCTGCTTCTTCTCCATGTCCTTCATGATGATCTTCACCCGATCTGCAATCTCTCTTTACGTGCCCTCTCTTTCCACATTTCCAGCAGGTTATTCTGCCATACCTGGACTTGGATCTACTGCCTATCTTCGACCTTGATCTCCCACGCTCTATCTTCTCTCTTTGCCTTCCTCTGCCTTCAACACTCAAAGCATCTCCAGATGATTCACCTGTGCTTTTCCTGCGTATCTCCTCATTCAAGATCATGCTCACAACATCATCCACTTTTAAGACTTTTGAAGCAGACACAGTATTAGAAACTGCCATTACCAAACCTTCCCAACTTTCAGGTAATGAACACAAGATTAAGAGAGCTCTAATTTCATCATCAAATACAATATTGACTGAACTTAACCGGTTTACTAAACCATGGAAATCACTAAGATGGCTATGTACAGATCCACCTTCCAACATTTGCAAATTAAATAAACGCTTCATAAGAAATACCTTATTAGAAGCTGAGGGTTTTTCATACAAATTTGCCAAAGATTCCATCAACTCCACCGTTGTCTTACACTGTGATAAGCTAGAAATCACAGATGAAGCAAGACTCAATCTTATAGATCCCAGAGTCTTTCGATCAAGAACCTCCCATTCTTCATCTTTCATATTCTGGGGTTTGCAACCAACCCCACCCAACGGTAAGTACAAATCTTTCTGATGCAGATAGTCCTCAATCTGCATCCTCCATAATTGGTAGTTCTTGCCATTAAACTTGTCCATTCGTAGCTTACTGTCTTCTGCCATTGCTCAACTCCCACTCAAACAAAAACCCTGTGAGTAACCTGTAATCAAAACACACTAACCAGATCTAAACCAATCTGTCAGTATCCCAACCAAAAGCTCTGATACCACTTGTCAGGTATCAGCTTTTGAACCTACAACCAAGGCTCTGATACCACTTGTTGGGAAATCCAAGAACAAACACACCTGTTCTGATTCCTCTTGTTAGGATCTTGTTCCTCAGAAAGAGCAGACTATGATTACCAAATATATAAGCAATTGAATATGCGGAAATAACCAGAAACACAAGTAACTAGAATTCACCAATATCACAAAATATGAGAGACAAAACACTATCTTGTATTAACACTAACAGAAAAGAATACAACAAAGAGCCGCCACACTCTTTCACCTTACAGAGGATTGCCACACCTCAAGTGTACAGTAATTCTTCTCACACACACTCTCCTACACAAAAAACGGTCCCAACAACCAACTCACACACAGAATTGGTGTTCACCTCTCCAACCGGTCAGTAATAACCCTGCCAGTACATCAAGCACTCTATAGCACTTCAAGTTGATCTCCCATGAACCTGCAACCTGCAATTCAACAGACCATACTCACATGTAGATCTCCAATGAGCTTGCAACAACCTGCAACTCAAATGACCTTACAACAGAAGGAACTTCCTTGCCTTCTCATACAATTGTACAATACATGCCAATGGGTCTATAAATAGATCCCTAAGTCAAACACTAACTTAGACTCTTAATATGGAATGATTATCCATGCAGCTTGAGACTCTAACTGGTCTAAACATGCAAACTCATCGTTCACTTAACTAATTGTCCGTGCAACGAGCAGTTCAGGAACACACAAGCGACCGACGTCGGTCCCTGCTTGTCTGGTTCTGCCGACGTCGGCCGACTCCCTGCCGTCGCTGGTGGCCTTCTGCACTGGTCTCGACCGACGTCGGTCATGCTGCCGATGCCAGTGCTCCTGGATCTCAGCAACCATTGTTCCTAGTTTGCAAAGTGTTGAAGCTTTTAGCTCCACACCCTAACAAAGGTCCAACAAATCCCCTCCTCTTAATATTCTCCCAAGTCAAGCAACGGTTCCATGCTAGCGTCCAAGAGAAACAGTTACATTTCGGCCAGGAAAATTGGCTCCATGCTCTCTTCCACCATGTAACTTCCCCTCCTTCCTCCCACTACTACGCAACTAGCTCCTGATAACCAGATGAAATCATGTATTTCCCCTTGGGGTGGGGCAACCATGCCAGCGTGTCACTCTCCCTGAGGGCGCAGTAGTTGTGCCCCTCTAGAATATTCTTCAGCTCCGTGCATTCAGCTTCCATTCCATTAATCGGCCACTCCCCCGGAGCCGTCCATCTCGCCTCCATCAGCTGGCCATTGTGGAGTAGTAATTTGTAATCACTCACCCTATTCCACCCCACTTCCCTAAAATTCTATGCTAAATCACTCAGATGAGGATATTGGGTAATCAGAGGTGGAAAGCCATCCCAAGAATTCATCCAGAACTGTGCCTCCTTTCCGTCTTTGCATATCCAAAAAGGCCCTTTTTGATCAAAGCCGCTCCCTTTTTTAGAGTAGTCCAGATCACCAAACCAACTCCAGACAGGCTGTACCTGGGAATATCCTTCGCTAGGACCCCTAAAAAGTACTTGTGAGAGAGAATTCTAGCCCACACTCGATCCTGCTCCACGCACCACCTCCAATATAGTTTCGCTGCCAGGGCCGTTCCTGTCATCACAGATTGTCGAAGTCCAAGCCCCCCAAATCTTTTCGAGCTGCACACCACTTACCATCTATCAGGCTCCACTTTGACAAAGTCAAATTACTAGCCCAAAGAAATTGTCTTGCCATTCCATCCAACTCCTTGATAAAGCTCACCGATGCCACCTGAAGCATGCATCTGTAAATAGGAAGCGCCTGCACCACAGACTGAATCGGTTGGACCTGACCAGCAAAGGACAGCCACCTGTTAGTCCAATGGTTTACCTTGGCTCTAAATTTGTCAATGATCCCTTTCCATATTTCTCTCGCTTGTCTCCCAGTAGAAATTGGAATCCCTAAATAGAGCACCGGAAGGCTGCCAATTTGGAACCGAAGAGTATCAACCACCCTACGCTGAATGGCCATAGGAGTGTTAAAAAGGAAGATGGAGGACTTGTCCTCATTGACAATCTGTCCCGTGGCCGCCAGGTAATCATCTAACCCCCTGTGAAAATTGGCAGCCTCCCTCATAGTTGCCATGCCCATCAGAGCCACATCGTCTACAAACTGCAAATGGGAGAGGACCGATAGTTCACCTCCCCACCTCCATCCCTAGATAACTCCCTCCGTGGTATTCTTTTTGATCAGTCGGCCAAGACCTTCTGCCAGAATCAGGAATAATTATGGAGATAAGGGATCTCCCTGCCGTAGTCTTCTCGTCGCCCCAAAGAGGTGGGAGTGTTCCCCATTCACCAAGATTGAGAATGAGGTCGAGCTAACACAGCTCATTACCCACATAATCCACTCCTCCACAAACCCATAGGCTTCTAACATCTTCCACAAAAAGGACCATCGGATCCTGTCATAGGCCTTGGACATGTCTAATTTCATGAACATAACTTTCTCTCGCGACTTCGACATGGAGTGAATGGCTTCCATCGCCACCACTATTCCATCCAGAATCTGACGCCCCTCCATGAAGCCACTTTGCTCTTCAGATATCAAAACATTCAACCACTTCTTCAATCTTTCTGCAATCAATTTCGATATGATTTTGTAGACCACGTTGCAAAGTGCAATAGGCCAAAACTGATTCAGGCGGTCAACCCCTTCCCCCTTGGGAATAAGAGCCAGAAAAGTTGAATTCATAGCTCTAAGCATTTGTCTGTTATTATGGGATTCTTGGACAACAGCCAATAAATCCCTTTTGACAATTACCCAAAACTCCTGGAAGAATTCAATGGGAAAACTGTCAGGGCCAGGTGCTTTACCTTTTTTCATGCCGAACACAACCCACTGGAGTTCCTCCATGTTGATAGGACGCATCAGCTGATCCTTCATATCCTGAGAGACTATACTAGGAATATAGGATAGTATCTGTTCCTCAACATCTGCTTCCCTCCTGCCTTCCTCAGTAAATAGAGCCGTGAAATATTGTGCCGCTTCATTGCAAATCTCTCTGGTAGAGGAGATTTTCTCTCTGCTGTCCAAAACTAACGCCGATATCATATTACCATGTTGTCTGGCTTTCACCGTATTAAAGAAAAAAGCTGTGTTCCTATCCCCCTCTTGCAGCCAATCCACCCTGGCTTTTTGCTTCCAAAAGATCTCCTCCCTTAACTCCCATTCTTCCACCTTCCGGACAGCCCTGGTTTCTTCCTGCATCAAGAACTCTGTTAACCCCTCCTCTCTAATCATTCTGGTGATGATGTCCAGCTCCTTCAACGCCTCTTTCTTCTCCAAAAATATGTTTTCAAAGTGTTGTGTGTTCCATCTCTTAAGCTAATATTTCACAAATTGAAGGAGCTTGACCATAACATACATTGCCGTACCAACCACCGGCCTCCCAATTCGCCACCAATCAGCCACTCTGTCAAATAATTCTGGATCCCTGAGCCACATAAGTTGAAACTTGAACGATGGCTTCCTATGACCCTCCTTGGATGAAATATTCAACTTAATTGGCCAGTGATCTGAGCCTCTCCAATCCAGTATCTCGTACTTCAAGGACCATTGACCGCCCATCCAATAACAAGAGGTCAAGAACCTGTCAATGCGCTCGACAATACAGCTATCCCCCAATCTCCTATTGTTCCATGTGAAACTCCCATTGCATGGCTTAATATCCACCAGGTTGAGTTTCGAGATCTTATCGCGAAGCAAAAGGGAAGACAGCTCCAATCTTGCCATACCTCCCCTTTTTTTTGAAAGATCCATGATAGCATTAAAATCCCATGCCATAATCCATGGCACATAAGGAAAGTCTCTACGAACCAGCTGTATATTATTCCAAACAATAAGCTTACCAGGGTAATCAGTGGGGGCATAGATGTTCGTGAAAAGGACATACTCTCCCGATTCCACACATAGCGAAACCATAGAAAGAGACTATTTGAAGGCAATCCATGACATCGGAAGAACCTTGCGGGGATTCCACATACAAGCCACACCACCAGTGGATCCCTGCGCTCCTATGCATTGACACAAACATTGTCTCCACATCTTAGGTGCAATTCCCATCATAAATTCTATCGAGACCTTGGGTTCTTGTAGAAAAAGAACATCCGAATTATGATTCTCAACCAAATCTCGAACAACTTTTTGTCTGGGGCCACTGTTCAAGCCCCTCACATTCCATGAGAGCATAATCATTTGGCTGGAGACAGGAAGTGGGAATCAATGGTCTTAACCGACCCCGACTCTACTAAATTCTCCCCAATTATCTTAATTCTTTCCATATCCTTCCTCCATCTAGGTTTGGCACTTTTTTCAGCTGTCCCCTTCTTTCCCTCCCTCTGAAGGATTCCCAGGTGAGGATGGGCCTTGCCTTTCTTCTCCACCTCCCTCGCCCCAGCCTGCATTGGGGGAGCCACTTCTTCAACCTCCTGCCTCATATCAGCATATGCTTCTAAAGTTATCTGCTCCCCCAATTGCCCATCCAAAATCATAGGTAGGGAAACTTCCACTGGCATCAGAGCATGGTCCATGAGTGTAGCGCGAGCCGCTCCAGCCTCTCCCACCACCTGCTCCTCACTAATTAGTCCTGGAAAGATCTCCTGCTGTCCTAGTGTATCAAGACTCTCAAATCTATTAATTGAGTCTTCTCCCTGTCGCTCCATCCAGGACCTCTTATGTCCTCTGTTCCTGCCTTTAGCCTTCACCTGCACAAAACCCTCTGAATCCTTGCTTCCTTACGTTCCAGCCTTTTCCCTTTATCCACCCCAGTGGTTTGATTCAGAGAAGGAGGGCGTGAAGGTTGCTGATCATTCACTTTTGCCTTAGGACAGCCACAGACCAAGTGTCCATACTCATGGCACAATCTACACCTGAAAGGGAGCATCTCATAATCAAGTTGTTAGACCCATGAGTATTCCCCCGCGCTCATCTCAACCGAATCCGGTAGGGGCTTACTTAAGTCGATTTCCACACAAATCCTTGCAAATGTCATGAACTTCCTTCCTAAAGTTTGTGAGGAAGACCCAACAGGTTTTCCTAGCATAGATGCAATCAACTGTAACACATCCTCCCTGCAACATTCAATGGGCATTCTGGGAAGTCTCACCCACACCGGTACTCTGTTTGGTAGTTCCTCTGTCGGGTTAAATCTAGCATGCCACGGTTTTACAAACAATCCTACCTGGTTATAAAAATAGGGACCTCCTTCAAATACCTTGTTTCTGTCAGCTACACAGAAAAATGTGATCATGAAGAAATTGTTGGCCAGCAATGAAATTTGCATCTCACCCTCTGGCTCCCAGACCCGTCGCGCCCAGCTCTCAAGGAAGGGTAAAGAGACTCTTAATCCCATAAATTTGCAGTAAAGTGAGTGCTTAAAGTAATACTCAATTTCCTCAGCTATCATTTCATATGGAATTACAAGCTTCGGTCTCTCAGTACAGCGCTCCAAGCATCCATTCACGTTTATCAATCTTGAACTTCCAGCTGGGTTATTGTCAAACATACCTGCTGTTTGGATAGGGTCAACAATTCCTTTCAGCCTGGATTCCATCTTGGATACATTCCCCTGTACGTTTTTCCCCACAACCTCCCTGAAGCTCCTGTCCATCTTTACTTGCAGCAGCTCTTCCTCCCCCCCGTCGCGTCCTTCACAGCCTTTGCCTATTACAACTCTCTCTCCTTCCACCTTCTTTCTGTATTCCCTCGTTATCTTTCCCTGGTGCAAACCAAAAACATACAGGAACAGACCAGGGCTCGGCAGCGCTAGCCTGGCAGCGCACTCCTGAGTTCGCCTGTGCGCTCCATCTTCGCCTTCCTTTTCATGTCATTATATTTTAATTAATAATAAGAGAAAAAATATTTATCTATTTATTTTATTTTTATATAAATAATATATATATCTCAAAAGTTAAGAAGATATTTTAATTTTTGTTTGACACAAAATTTAAATAATAATTAATATTATGGACTGAAAACAATAGTATTCTACCTTTGATAGAGTAAAAATTAAATAGTCCTTAATTGTTTAACACATGATAGAAAATAATATTATTTCATGTGTCTTGATTGACCCAAATATTTTGATGTCATTGGGGCCTTCGAGTAAATCAATGTAATGGCGAGAGATCATGTCAATGCCATTATTAAGATAGAGATAATTGGGCTCATTACACATTCATGATCGTTTACTTGACTATATAAATAATTAAATCGAAAGAGGTGCACATAATTATATAAAATCCAAAACAAATTGACCCACCAAAAGTGACAAAAAAAATACCATCATAGATATTAGGTGCATGAATTAATACTCATCAACATTTGGCAATGACATTAAATCAAATTGTCAACAACCATTATTAACCATCTTGAAATGTCCTTTTCTCCTGACATTTGATAATAAATCCACCACATGGATAATGGCCTTAACTCCCCGTCAGAGGGTAACGAACCCTAATGTAAAATCTCATTAATGAGCCATTTTTCTCTCAACTCTATGCAACGTAGATGTTTAATTTTAAAGTTAAAAACACTAATGTGTTTAGTTGAATACATCTTGGATGATGTTAGCTCTTACAAAGGCTTCTTTGGATTGCAAGTCAATTATTAATTTATTATCAAGTTCCCTGTCTCATAGGCACTAAAAATTATAAGTTATAACTACTTCACTCTGAAATCATTTTTAATGTATACACCGAAAGTCACATTTAAATTAACCTATCCACTGCTCAGATTTAAGAAGGCCCACTAAGATTTTGGAGTATTGGATCGTAAAGCGCCTCTAGTTATCAAGAAAAGCCTCCCTGTCCACGATGCATTAATGTGCAAAATGTGTATTACTCTTGTATCAGTTTTTTCTGACTTAGATTAAATGCCTTTCATTTGAAAAGACAACTATAACTGTGAATGGATGAGACATCAATCAATCACAATTTTTTCCCCACTACGGAAAAGAAAAAAACATTTATAATGACGTCGTCCATGTGAACTGGGGACCGTGAAAAATGAAATGAATGGTGAGTATGAATATGAATATGAATGACTAAAGTCATGCCATTGAAAGCTCTGTATGAGACCAATAAGACTTTAATGTTTGCCACTATTAAACTTTAATGATTCCCACTGTCGAAGTGCAGTCATGTCATATATGAGACGAATAAGACTTTAATGAATCCGACTATCAAAGGGAAGTGGGTAGTACAGTGAAGTCCTGTCCACATGGCGGTCCGTACCGCGCTTTACAGCAGTATTCATTGTTCCTAAGCTCTTCCTTGAATTTTCAGGGCAAGTTCCTATTGATTTGACATTTATATGAGATAAATAGATGTAATAAAATATTTACAAATTAACAATACACCCCCAAAAAAATTAATATTTACAGATTAACCCAGCAGGACTTACCTGTTGTACCATCACAGTGAAACGCGCTCAGCGGCAGATTCATTGTGGACCGCATACTCTTTGAACTCTGCATTCTTTACATCAATCCATAACAACTTTTTTGGGGCCCACTACGATAAATGCATTTATGATGACGACGTGCCTTTGAGTCCGTGATCCAAAGAAGAAAAAATAAAATAGACAGAATATGAATGATTAAAGTCATGTCAATGAAAGTTTAAGATGGGATGGATAAAATTTTAATGGGTTTTATTTATGTTAGTTATTATTTTTATAATATGGGTAAACATTTTTTTATCGGAGTTATAATGGATTATGGGATATAAATAGGGGTTTAATTTTTGTAATCAATAGAAGTGTAAAAGAAATAAGTAAACAACAACAAATAAAATAATCAATAGTACGCTTCTCATTAGATAAACAAATTTTTATTAACGGAGGTAAAAATCAACAAGTTAAATTTCCACCAAAAAGTAGCGAAAGAACCTTAAACAAAAAAACTGTGTCAAATCGTAGATATTCACCAAACAATCCCAAAAGAAGGAATCGCTAGCAAGGGAGGCAAAGGGGAAGAAACTGAACCCTAGTAGAAGACCTCATGATTGCACCCCCTAAAGCCTTGGGAAGGATATCCCTTCTTATTCCTCTAGGGCATTTGATAGGAGGGAGACAAGCGGACTATGGCCGAACACATCCTGCCCTATAACCCAAGAGGTTGCACCGAAAGCAAAATTTTAATTCAAAAATAATAAAATTTAAAAAATAATAAATATTTTCAGCCAAAAAAAAATCCCCTTGAAATTCTAATGTATCCTAACTAAAGGCTAATGGGAGATTGATTAGATCAATAAACAAAGAGCAAACATGGTTGTGAAGATCCCAACAAAACAAACCACGACAACCAATTAGAAGGATGAAAGAGACTATCCATAACTTGTCAAATTGATAGTAAATGTTGGCATTTGTCGTCTTTTTTGAGATTTTTAACCCTGCCATGCAATTCCCAAATAAAACCCCCAAAACCAATCATAAATTATACTAACCAAGTAAATGTGGGTCTCCCTGTACCCTTCCCATCAATTCATAATAATGCAAAATCAAATATGCGTTGGTCAACATATAATGAAACTCGTGATAGAATTGAAAAAAGTTGCTTTCAAGATATAATTGTTAAATGCAGGAAACATACGTGAAGCGGTTTGCACTCCCGAAAAGAAACACAACCATAGTACGTAAAGATTATATATATGTCATGCCCAGACATGGAGATAAACACATATTTGTAGTCTGTTGAAAGCACAGAGGGGCTTTCTGAGTCCGTTGAAATCCTTGACTAAAATGGAATGCGGTTTTGCTTGAGTTGAGACAGCTGAGATAAAAAAGAATGGTGGCAGTGTTGCTCTTCGGCTGAGTTAAAGAAAAGAAAAGAACAGAACTTGATATTCTTTTCTTATGCATCATCATCATCATCATCATCATCATCATCATCATCATCATCATCATCATCATCATCATCAATCTAAATAGTTGTATGCATGTTCATCCAATAGAAATATGTTTGGTTTGTAGCAGGTTACTTGTTCGAATCACGGGAGAGCATTTTGTCTCACACCTCATTATAGTCATGCACTACCAAATTGCTCTGCACCACCACTTCCTCCAAACTACCATAATCAAAACCACGCTGTTTACAATGGAATATACCATTTTGTCTCTTTGTGAGATGAATCTACAGGGCCTTGCATCCACTTGCTCCCATTAACAAAACAAACTTGGTTTATTTGCAGGAAAATGCTCTAAACTTACAAACTGGTCTTCTCTACATCCTCAAGAAGCGAATCCATCAATCTAAAATTTTGTTCCTCTAAAAATTGTTTAATACCTATGCAAGTTTGTGACTCTGAACCAGAACATGCGACGTCCTCTAGAGTGGTAGCCAAAATTCTTTGATGGAAAAATTCATTGTGGTAACTTGAATTCACGTGAGAGAGAGCAAAGAGTCCAATAGAATATCCTAAAAATATCTCTTTACACCTGGCAACCCCTAAATGGGCCGAAACAATATTTTTTTGTTTTATCATCATATGAAATGAATATACAGATTTCATCCACTGTATAAACCTTTGGCTTAATAAATATGATTTTAATGATTCTTATAGAACCCCTTCCTACCAATTGATCAAAACATCAAACTAAAAAAGAATTTAAAATATTTATGATAACAAAATCCGCATAAACAAATAAGTTTTATATTATTTTTTAAAAATAATTAAAAGTGAATATAAATGATTGAAGTCATACCATTGAAAATCATAGATGAGATGAATTTTTAAAGTTCAATGATTCTCACAAGGCCCACAACTTAAAGGTTGATCAAAGCACCAAACTCAAAGAAATTATATCTTTTACATTTTTTCATTTTATCTAAAATAAATTTATCCTTCACTCAAAAGTAAAATCCACTTTTGAGTTATTCAAATGATTAATTATATTTTTTCAACCGATCATATGTATTGTGATTTTTTACCTCATTTTTTTGGTTAAAACTTCCTTCAATTAAAGGGTTTCTATTAATTGTTCCAAAACAAAATTCAAAAATAAAATAAAAATAATAATAATAATAATTATTATAATAAAAGAATATTGTATTATCTCTATTTTATTTTGTGGAAGATAAAATATCATATTAAAAATAATAATGTAAATAATTGTATTTAAACAAGTTTTATGATATAAATTTAGTTTTTATTATTTAATTAAAATTATATTGTGAAAGAAATAAATAAGTATTTTTATATAATTTATAATTTTATATGAAATGTAATATGCATAAAATTATTTGTATTTGAAATTTTGGAAGAGAATTTATTATAATCTATTATGATAGGTATAAAGAAAAAATTATCCCTTGATGTATATGTGTTAAAGGAGAGGGAAAAAAATTAAAACTGAATTTAAAAGGAAAAAAATTATAAATAAATAAATAGATTAAAAAATGGGGGACACTGAATTGATATGCAAACAACAAAATAATCAATATTATCATTCTTTTCATGATCAGCTTATTTTTACTCTAATTTGAAAAAATATCCGTAAAATTTAAGTTAAATATTTTTTTGAAAGTATAATATTATTGAAAGACTTGAATGCATATATTTTTATGAAATAGACACATGTGAATATTAATAATATAAGATTTTTAAATTTTTAAATAAAAAAATAATATTTTTTATTTAAAAAATAATTATGTCATTATATTTTAACTAATAATAAGAGAAAAAATATTTATCTATTTATTTTATTTTTATATAAATAATATATATATCTTAAAATTTAAGAAGATATTTTAATTTTTGTTTGACATAAAATTTAAAGAGTAATTAATATTATGGACTGAAAACAATAGTATTCTATCTTTGATAGAGTAAAAAATAAATAGTCCTTAATTGATTAACACATGATAGAAAATAATATTATTCCATGTGTTTTGATTGACTCAAATATTTTGATGTTATTGGGGCCTTCGAGTAAATCAATGTAATGACAAGAGATCATGTCAATGTCATTATTAAGATAGAGATAATTGGGCTCATGGCACATTCATAATCATTTAATTGACTGTATAGATAATTAAATCGAAAGACATGCACATGATTGTATAAAATCCAAAACAAATTGACCCACAAAAAGTGACAAAAAAAATACCATCATAGATATTAGGTGCATGAATTAATACTCATCAACATTTGGTAATGACATTAAATCAAATTGTCAACACCCATTATTAACCATCTTGAAATGTCCTTTTCCCCTAACATTTGATAACAAATCCACCACATGGATAATGGCCTTAACTCCCCGTCAGAGGGTAACGAACCTTAATGTAAAATCTCATTAATGAGCCATTTTCCTCTCAACTCTATCCAACGTAGATGTTTAATTTTAAAGTTAAAAACACTAATGTGTTTAATTGAATACATCTAGGATGATGTTAGCTCTTACAAAGGCTTCTTTGGGTTGAAAGTCAATAAAAAAATAATATTTTTTAATTAAAAAATAATTATGTCATTATATTTTAACTAATAATAAGAGAAAAAATATTTATCTATTTATTTTATTTTTATATAAATAATATATATATCTCAAAACTTAAGAAGATATTTTAATTTTTGTTTGACACAAAATTTAAAGAATAATTAATATTATGGACTGAAAACAATAGTATTCTACCTTTGGTAGAGTTAAAAATAAATAGTCCTTAATTGTTTAACACATGATAGAAAATAATATTATTCCATGTGTCTTGATTGACTTAAATATTTTGATGTTATTGGGGCCTTCGAGCAAATCAATGTAATGGCAAGAGATCATGTCAATGTCATTATTAAGATAGAGATAATTGGGCTCATGGCACATTCAAGATCATTTAATTGACCGTATAGATAATTAAATCGAAAGACATGCACATAATTATATAAAATCCAAAACAAATTGACCTACGAAAAGTGACCAAAAAAATACCATCATAGATATTAGGTACATGAATTAATACTCATCAACCTTTGGCAATGACATTAAATCAAATTGTCAACAACCATTATTAACCATCTTGAAATGTTCTCTTCCCCTGATATTTGATAATAAATCCACCAAATGGATAACGGCCTTAACTCCCCATCAGAGGGTAACGAACCCTAATGTAAAATCTCATTAATGAGCCATTTTCATCTCAAATCTATGCAACGTAGATGTTTAATTTTAAAGTTAAAAACACTAATGTGTTTAATTGAATACATCTAGGATGATGTTAGCTCTTACAAAGGCTTCTTTGGGTTGAAAATCTATAAAAAAATAATATTTTTTAGTTAAAAAATAATTATGTCATTATATTTTAATTAATAATAAGAGAAAAAATATTTATCTATTTATTTTATTTTTATATAAATAATATATATATCTCAAAACTTAAGAAGATATTTTAATTTTTGTTTGACACAAAATTTAAAGAATAATTAATATTATGGACTGAAAACAATAGTATTCTACCTTTGATAGAGTAAAAATTAAATAGTCCTTAATTGTTTAACACATGATAGAAAATAATATTATTCCATGTGTCTTGATTGACTCAAATATTTTGATGTTATTGGGGCTTTCGAGTAAATCAATGTAATGGCGAGAGATCATGGAAATGTCATTATTAAGATAGAGATAATTGGGCTCATGGCACATTCATGATCGTTTAATTGACCATATAGATAATTAAATCGAAAGACGTGCACATAATTGTATAAAATCCAAAACAAATTGACCCACAAAAAGTGACCAAAAAAATACCATAATAGATATTAGGTGCATCAATTAATACTCATCAACATTTGGCAATGACATTAAATTAAATTTTCAACAACCATTATTAACCATCTTGAAATGTCCTTTTCCGCTGACATTTGATAATAAATCCACCACATGGATAATGGCCTTAACTCCCCGTCAGAGGGTAACGAACCCTAATGTAAAATATCATTAATGAGCCATTTTCCTCTCAACTCTATGCAACGTAGATGTTTAATTTTAAAGTTAAAAACACTAATGTGTTTAATTGAATACATCTAGGATGATGTTAGCTCTTACAAAGGCTTCTTTGGGTTGCAAGTGAATAAAAAAATAATATTTTTTAGTTAAAAAATAATTATGTCATTATATTTTAACTAATAATAAGAGAAAAAATATTTATCTATTTATTTTATTTTTATATAAATAATATATATATCTCAAAACTTAAGAAGATATTTTAATTTTTGTTTGACACAAAATTTAAAGAATAATTAATATTATGGACTAAAAACAAAAACAATAGTATTCTACCTTTGATAGAGTAAAAAATAAATAGTCCTTAATTGTTTAACACATGATAGAAAATAATATTGTTCCATGTGTCTTGATTGACTCAAATATTTTGATGTTATTGGGGCCTTCGAGTAAATCAATGTAATGGTGAGAGATCATGTCAATGTCATTATTAAGATAGAGATAATTGGGCTCATGGCACATTCATAATCATTTAATTGACTGTATAGATAATTAAATCGAAAGACATGCACATGATTGTATAAAATCCAAAACAAATTGACCCACAAAAAGTGACAAAAAAAATACCATCATAGATATTAGGTGCATGAATTAATACTCATCAACATTTGGTAATGACATTAAATCAAATTGTCAACAACCATTATTAACCATCTTGAAATGTCCTTTTCCCCTGACATTTGATAACAAATCCACCACATGGATAATGGCCTTAACTCCCCGTCAGAGGGTAACGAACCTTAATGTAAAATCTCATTAATGAGCCATTTTCCTCTCAACTCTATCCAACGTAGATGTTTAATTTTAAAGTTAAAAACACTAATGTGTTTAATTGAATACATCTAGGATGATGTTAGCTCTTACAAAGGCTTCTTTGGGTTGCAAGTCAATAAAAAAATAATATTTTTTAGTTAAAAAATAATTATGTCATTATATTTTAACTAATAATAAGAGAAAAAATATTTATATATTTATTTTATTTTTATATAAATAATATATATATCTCAAAACATAAGAAGATATTTTAATTTTTGTTTGACACAAAATTTAAAGAATAATTAATATTATGGACTGAAAACAATAGTATTCTACCTTTGATAGAGTAAAAAAATGAATAGCCCTTAATTGTTTAACACATGATAGAAAATAATATTATTCCATGTGTCTTGATTGACTCAAATATTTTGATGTTATTGGGGCCTTCGAGTAAATCAATGTAATGGCGAGAGATCATGTCAATGTCATTATTAAGATAGAGATAATTGGGCTCATGGCACATTCATGATCATTTAATTGACTGTATAGATAATTAAATCGAAAGACGTGCACATAATTTTATAAAATCCAAAACAAATTGACCCACAAAAAGTGACCAAAAAAATACCATCATAGATATTAGGTGCATGAATTAATACTCATCAACATTTGGCAATGACATTAAATTAAATTGTCAACAACCATTATTAACCATCTTGAAATGTCCTTTTCCCCTAACATTTGCTAATAAATCCACCACATGGATAATGGCCTTAACTCCCCGTCAGAGGGTAACGAACCCTAATGTAAAATCTCATTAATGAGCCATTTTCCTCTCAACTCTATGCAATATAGATGTTTAATTTTAAAGTTAAAAACACTAATGTGTTTAATTGAATACATCTAGGATGATGTTAGCTCTTACAAAGGATTCTTTGGGTTGCAAGTCAATTATTAATTTATTATTAAGTTCCCTGTCTCATAGGCACTAAAAATTATAAGTTATAACTACTTCACTCTGAAATCATTTTTAATGTACACCGAAAGTCACATTTAAATTAACCTATCCACTGCTCAGATTTAAGAAGGCCCACTAAGATTTTGGAGTATTGGATCGTAAAGTGCCTCTAGTTATCAAGAAAAGCCTCCCTGTCCATGATGTATAAATGTGCAAAATGTGTATTACTCTTGTATCAATTTTTTCTGACTTAGATAAATGTCTCATCCATTGACAGTTATAGTTGTCTTTTCAAATGATAGGCATTTAATCTAAGTAAAAAAAAAAAAGGTTGAATCTACCCCCGCTCTATTATAGTTGTATCCATTTATTCAATTGTTCTTGAGTTCAAAATCTCTATACTATTTGATTAGGACCATTCTGAAATAGAGAGGCATCCCTATGGATCTTGTGAAGATATGACTTGCCTTCTAGATTCCTTTGGCATTAATCTATATTTTGGTTAAATTGTTGCATTCTTTTGATTTCTATGCTCTCTAGTGTAATTAGTGAAAAAGTTTTCATTCAATGAAACGTAATGTTACCTTGAAGGTACATTGTAAAATTTATTTTTCAGTGTTTAACCTCACTATTTAAGCATCTTGTATCAAGCTCCTACCACTGTACTATTTTGAATGATGGGAGAGGAGTTATCATTGAAAACAAGACCCGTTTATCTTTTTAGATATAAATATTTCATCTTCCATTAAGCTACTGCTTCTAGTAAATGTTTCAATGTTGGATGAAAAAGTACAGTATCAAATAATGTAATGCCTATGATAGTCATGGTGACCCTCCCTATTGTTATGTTTCTTGATTGCACTTTTTCATGCCTTTCAAATATTTTGGTAATTATTAGACATTAAAATTCTCTTTGTTATTTATAGTTTTGGTCAAGGCCTTCAAATACTCTGGAAAAACAAATTGTACAGTGTCTTGGAGAAGCAAAGTACATAACACAAAACACCTTTGATAGAGTGAAAGCATATGGAAATGGTTAGTATTTATTTTTTATATTT
>JARHVA010001337.1:0-127500 GCA_037957365.1 Torreya grandis | reverse complement strand
GATTAGATCGAAATTCAACATGAAAGTACGAAAAAGGAGAGAACTCAAAGGAAATATATAGGATACCAATTGACATATGAGAATGGTTGATCAAGACCCTAGAAGAAGGGAAGAGTCCACCTTTAGAAATGTTGTGATGACCCTCAGAGGAAGGTAATGTTATGAGGGTGACTCTGGCATAGAGAGAATATGTTCCAAGAAAAGTATCATACATGCCATAGAGTTGAAACATGATTTGGGAAGATTTAAAGTGAGTAATAGGTGCTAGTAAACTAGTGGATCAACACTTGATGTCCTTAGTCCCATCACACATGCCTATACAACCCTATCAGAATTAAAAGAAGTATTTTAAAATACACCAAGAGTGGAGGGACTCCACCTGAGCAAGTGTTTCATGAGCCCCTACTCAAACTAGAAGTAACATAGCTGGTATGTGTGTTACATCAGTTGGGAATGTTTTAGATAGGATCTATTGTACTAGGAAGGACTACCACAGGAAGAAACACCCTCCCAATGTAGACCATGATCATGTTGTTTTAGTAGATATGTTATGCCCTAGATATGAAAAATCTAGAGTATTATGGTATAGAAGACACTTTAGACTATGTGCATAGGTGCAAGCTCATTCAGAGAGCTCAAGTATTTCTCCAATCAGATCAGAAGGTGTATCAGTTTGTTACCATTTTACAAAGGTGAGTACAAACCTAGTACTAAAAGGCTGATATGAACATACAATCTTAGACTTGGCCATCCTCAAGGCCACATGTCTAAGGGAGTTTGATGTCCCAAAGGTGGAGCATTAGGACATTATTTCATTTAAGGACATCAAGAAAATGGCTTCAGATACTTTATGTGCCTATGACATAAGGTTTAAGACCTTGGTCTTGAAGCTCCTTTATGAACTCAAGACACTTGAATATGCTCAGTGATGTTTTGGTGGATTTATCCCCATGATTTGATGTACTTTATCCATGATTTAATTCTTTAAGCCCTAATAGGTATTAGAGGTCATTCTCAGAGATGGATTTGCACATCATATGGATGAAGAAGGCTGACTAGGGATTAAAACACAAGTTTCAATAATGAGGTAGTAGTTATAACAAGTTATAACTATGAAAATTATCAAAATGAGGGATGATGATAGCATCCTAAGTAGACATGAAATATGGAGGGGCTCATATATCCATAGCATAAAATTGGTGATATCATGAAGAGTTTGGGTTATGACAGATGATAGTAGGGAAAAATAGTAATTCCATAAAACACCAAGAGGCATCCACCTAGAAAAGTCATTCAATCATATGGTCAATAAGGACAATGACCCCATCTGTACTCATGTTACAAGTTTGGATTATTGGATCATCTCTAGCATAATTTACCCATCCCTCCTTTTTACAACTATTACCAAAGAGGACATAAGTTTGATGAATGTCCCAACCTTTATGTGAAGCTTAAAATATGAAGTAAAATAGTGAAGATGGATATGAAGGCATGATGTGAACATAAAGCCTCAAGGAAACTAACAATTAACTCTACCCCAAACCCAAAAAATGTGTGAGTATAGTGCAAACTGATTTATGCTCATGAACCAACCTTTTCAACTAGGCATTGCATGAGGCTATACAGATCATACAAGCCTTGAAAAAAGATCTACTTTAGGTAGAACTTTGTAAGGCTAGAGCGCTAGTAGATGTCTCCCTTGATTGACACACTTAGGAGTTTGTAAGACCCAAACCCATTAAGGTTGAGTTCCTGTGAGTAGGTACTCCCAAAAGAATCAAATTAGGTTCTCCATGCATGAGCAAAGGGAACCCAACAAGGAACTGTGCCCTTGTTGGATAGTCTAGTCAACAATAAAAACAATCTCATCAAAGCAATTTATTTTTCATAGAAAAAAAAGTACATGCCTTTGACAATTGACCTTCTAGAAATGATTTTTTTAATATGATTATCATTCAATATTATTGCTTCAAATTATTATAGTTTATAGTAGAAAAAGAAATATTGAAAATAATATATATTTATTATAATCTTTTAGATTATTTATAAAAAATATTTATATTTTTATAATAAAAAATTATAAATAAAATCACATGGCCATCAAATTTAATCCCTATAGGGTTCAACCACCATTCCTAAATAGACATGTTAGACCTCAAATTTTTGCTAAGTATTTTGGTAGTAGCACAGAACAAGCATGGTACAAAATAAGCATGGCACAGAAAGAGCACGACACAAAAGTATATAAGTACAGAAGACCATAGCATAAGAGATCATGACATGAGAAGACCCAATCATAAAGGAGGCATAATAAATGGGCAACCCAAGAGCAAATGGATTTAAATGATAATGAAATATTTGGGGAATGCAAAGGAAGTGAGAAATAGTTAAGGAATGATTCTCAGGGATAGAATAGATTTCAATCACACATGAGTTTAGCACCGTCCCATATGAAGATAGATACTTGGCAGTGAGGATCCATCACTAAATGTAAATATAAGGGTACAAAGGCCTGGGTCCTTAGGAAAACCATGTAGATGGTTTCCATGACTCTTAGTCCATTGGAGATCATCAGCCAGTCACTAAAAGTGTCATAACTATTGTAACTACTTGGTTGGGGAGAACCAAGTATAAATACCCCATTTTAGATCTTTGTAAAGGATGTTGATCATTATTGTATAATGGTTGATTGTTGGTGAATATCATAATCACTAATATCATTATAATCTTGATATTGCACTCTAGTTATAGCTAATTTGTATCACTGAGTTCCACTATAGATATGTTATGTAACCTATGTATATAGTATGTATAAAATGAATAGAATCTATGTTATCTAAACATCAGAAATGTAGACTCTAAATATAATGCTAATGGTTATCTTAATCATGTTTGTTAACTTAAATAAACCTAGGCCCATATTTGTGTATTTATTTTTCTATTTAGCCATTGAATAAGGTATATGTTTGAGCACCAATGTATGATAAGTACACTTCCACATGATAAAACCCATGTGAATCAATTTATTATTGTGTGTTTTTGGTGAGTGTACAAGAACACTAAGTCTTGCATGGAATGTTAGTTCACCAGCTTGTTGACAACTAGTCAATTAAGCTTGTACCGAGGGAAAGGCCTAGATAGAAAATTAACCCAACATTTTGGTTCCATTACCATGACCCATAAAATTTCTTTCATAATCATGGAAAATGTTTGAGTGATTATCTCTTGAAAACATTAAATGATGGCTTACCAATGTCGAAGATAACTTTACGATTCCATTTCTTCAACTAAGGGATTTTTAATGTGCATGGGTTGAAAAAAATATCTATAGTTCCTTATATGGAACTTTCTTTGTGGAAGTTCCTATTCATTTTCATGCTTGAATCACAAATTATGCTCAAGACAGGTCAAGAAATCTTGAAGGAAGACAACATGGACAAAAGAGTGTTAGATAGCTTTAGCACACTTGGGAGTACCATGGATGCAAGTTGTTGATGTTTGTTGGAGGGGGTGTTAAATAGTTATGTCTTAGAGTACACCATAATGACTTATTCTTATCTAGATGAAGCTAAGTTCTAGTTTTTCTAGGAACCATGTCGCAAGTATCTCAAGCATTTCCCATTGGAGGTGAAGAAGTTGTTTATTGACTCTACGCTTGAAGTTTTTCTCATGGAAGGTTAAACTATAGCTTGCATGAGTAGTATGATTGGTAAAGGAATGTAGGGGTATTTATGAAGGATTTTTTTTTTTTCAGAATGGTATCCAGTCAACTAGAATTATGGAAGGACAAATATGATGAAGCTTAATGAAAGATTATAGGTAGAAGCGACATAGGAAGTGGATGGGAGGACTCAAAAAGTGTTGTCGGGATTTTTAGTGGAGTGAAAGAGCATAGGGACTCTCTAAATTTATAATCATAACCAATGCCATCTCTAGTGTATGTGGGAGAAAAAAGCCAGGGATTGGAGACTGAAAAACCTGAATTAAACCAACCCAATTCCCAAATGATAGTGAAAGCTCATGCTTTTGAACTAGATGAACTAATTATACACAACTGGGATATAGATATCATAGAATCAAAAATTGGCCCTGTAAAAGAACCTTTAGTTGAGAAATTTATAGACACTAGTATATTAAGTCTCTCTTTTCCTTTATAAGATACATTCATGGCCCAACGTGGTATGCTTGGTGGACCCATCATAATTAGTGGGAAATGTACTACCGTGAATATAGTGAATCAACTTGCCTCAACACCTAACATCTCAATTATTTTTACTATAGCTATAGGCACAGGAGGTGGATTAGGTGGTGTTTCATCTAGTGGATTAGGAGGTAGCATATGAGGAAATAGTGGACTTTCCCCCCAAGGAACAAGAGGGCTTGCAAGTTATCAACAACCACCATTACAAGTACCTCACCCACCCACCATTTATTATAAAATAACCCTTCATTTTGTAGAATATTGAGGTGTGGAGAATGCCACTAAACATTTTCATAAGTGTGAACTTATTTGGAGAGTGCATAACATATCCTCCTCTGAGTAAAATTTATGTAATTTGCAACCACACTCTAGGAGTGAACACATAAATGGTATAGGAATTATGATCCTCAACAAGTAGTAGTTGATTATGACTAGCTTAAGGTAGCATACCTCTAAGAATTTGATATTATATATTTTGAGAAATAAATTATTATTGTGCTTAAGGATATAAAATAAGAGCTAACTGAGAATGTGTATGAGTATGATGCATGATTCAAGACACTCATGTCTAAGCTTTCGTTCGAGACTAATGCCACTTAGTATGATCAAAGATTCATGGAAGGTCTGTTGTTCCCCTTTAAATGAACATTATCTCAAAGAATATTTATCAGCTTGTGCAAGGCATTATAAGCTACCCTCCATGTCAAAGCCATTAGAAGCATTGATACGAGAATTAGCCCTTTTATAAAGGATCAAATTATGGCAATGACATTCCCATTAGAAAAGTTAACTGCACACAATGCTCATGACCGTCATAATAGCATATAGTGTACTAATTATGAGTGTGAGGGCTATAATAAAAATAATTATCCTTGTAAAATTATTTATGATCTACTGAAGCAGTCATGTCAGATTTTCCAAGATGAACATGGTGTTTGAGCTTTTCCTTTTTTACAATAAGCCATGCAGTCAAAAGTGTTCACTTAATGTAAGATATTTAATGCATATACCCATGACATCAATGATTGTCATCTCATTAGTGATATTCATGAGGTACACATGTATGGTATGCATCAAGATTATGTTTTGAATAATCAAGAGCAGGGTGGTTATCCTAGGTGAGTCTAAGGTTGAGGATGAGGAGGTAAACATTTTCCACCATGGATGTGCTACAAATGTGGTTCTCTAAATCATTATCATTTAGACTGCCTAGTTTATCCAACATGTGCTTTTTATAAAAATGAGGACCATTTAAAGGAATATGTTGATTTGTACATGATCATCACTAAAGATAAGAGTGATAAGGGTGTCTATATGATACATATTGAGAAGCCACACTGGTGATCATACCCTAACACTCTAACATCCTACCAAGTTAACATTACAACACATAGTGGTGGACATTTCTAGCCTACATCCACTCCACCTATTGAAAAAGGTATAGTGTGAAGAGCCTCATGAAACTAGGTATACCAATGCTCAACAAAAAAAATAAGTGCTCCAAGTTATTATGAATTTGATAAGGGAATTACAAGGTGAGATCCAATTCCTTAAAGATTGTGATGTTGATCAATGTGCTGATATTGATTTAAGCTTCAAAAAGAGATATATCAGCTTTAAAAATATTGATCAACACAACATCATCCCACTAGACTAAGCACATGGACCCCCATATGTCTAACCTATTAACATTGATGAAGATATTAATCACATATAGAACATCACATCTCAAGGTAGTGAACATCATTTTCCCACCCCCGATAAATTTATACGATGTATGGATGCACAATCCCCCTTTGATACTACAAGTAATGCTTATGATTTTTAGGCATAAGGTGACTATAACCTTACTTGGAGAGAGTGTGGTGCTATCGAAAGTCATGAAGCCACCTAGTGTAAGTATCACAAGTTCAATAGGTTTGTTCATATTGTCACTGGGCAAGTCATGCGTGGACCAATTGTGGATACACCATTTAAAAGGCTAGATGAAGCTCCACAATTCCATGGGAAAATGGAAGTCCATGATTTTTTCTAATGAATGGAGGCTTTCTATGACTCTGATGCTAATTGTGTATGATCACTTGTTCACATTATTGATGACATAATGGCAAGGTGGTGACAAACTCATCATGAGTGTCTCCTTCATTAAGACCATGTACATTCTACCTTACATCATCGATTTCATAATAACAACCACATATGAGGCACAATTAGCTATAGTGGTATCAGAGCTCTAGAACCTCACCTAGAGGCATATGAGGCATTATGGTTGGCTGATGAAACTTTCTTACTGATATATTTATGGGTTCATGAAATTTATGACACATTGCATACTTAGGAAAAAGATTGGTATGTTCATAAGGAGCACCATCTAGGTACCCATTTATGGGACATGCTTAAGGATGATATGGTTTTGGTATTCTATTATTCATCCCAATGATGGATTTACACCTTATACTTTATTGTCTTGAGATTTTAAATTTCATGACAATACCCCCAATTTCACTCATAGAGGAGATTAGAGATGTTTTAAAGATAGGGGCAGTAAAGTTTTTTGCATAATGGGACATTGAATCCATAGCCCAATGGATAAGGCTTGGGTATAATAATGAAATATAATTATCTTTCAAGCTTCAAAATAGTGTGTTGAAAACATCTTGATAATTTATCTTTTGGTGCAATAAGATTCTTGTCATCATGGGAAGCGTACTATGATAGAGAGAAGAAAGAATTCAAGAATTCATTTGATCTTATTACCACTAGAGTGAAAATTTTAAGTAAAATCAAACTTCTCTAAAAGTTTCTAATTTTTGTCCTACTATGGAGACCAGATCCGAGAGATGAATTTTAACTATAAACACTTGGTACAAAAAATTCATCTTAAACTTCAAAAATAAGGGAGAGAATCATAGTTACAAGTTTCAAATCATGAAAAAACACCAATGCACTTTTACAAGTTGTGAAAATTTATTTTTACAAATCTCAAGTTGTGCAAAATTCCCCAACACTTTTCCAAGTCATGCAATTTGTAACTTCCTTTTCCATTTGGTGCAATTTGTAATTTTTTTCCACTCGGTGCAATTTGCAAATTCTTTTTTCCACTCAGTGCAATTTGTAATTTTTTTCCACTTGGTACAATTTTTAAATTCAAATTTTCACTCAGTGCAATTTAAAAATTTGTTTTACATTTTCTCTTCCCATGAAAATTAAATTTCTCTTTTCTGTGGTCGTGCAATTTCAAATTTCATTTTCCCTGGCCATGTAAATTGAAATTACATTTCCCTGAGTCATGCAATTTTGTTTTTAACTTCCCCAAATTCATGGTAAATGGATAATGATGGTGGCTTCAAGAATAATTTCATGGTATTTTGAAAATGAAGTGGTTTTATCAATAAAAACCATGGGTTTGAGTGTTTAAAAGGTTGATTTCATCCCAAAACCCATGGTAGAAGGCAATTCTAATGCGACAAAGTTGTTATGCATGGGCATCTCCAACATTAATTCAAATATTAGATGGATATATGTTTGCATGTACTGAGTAGTATTTAGTGTTGAGTTTATAGCTGTGGCTATAAGTTGCCATTCTAAAATTTTGGAGGCCAAGATAATATGGATGGTGTAAATTATAATTTATTTACCATTGCAAGTGCCCTCTCAGCCCTTCAATCATGTCAGCAACTTCATAATGTTAAATATTGATATTGCAGGCTTTACAAAAATATTAACATGAATATTATGATCCTATGAATAAAATGTTTCTATGGTGAACAAAAAGGATGACTAAAAATCATCAGTGGTCATTAAAAATTATCAGTTAAGTAAATTTGAAAGTACTCAAACAAATGCCAATATAAAATACAAGCATATGTAGGAGGAGATTTATTGACAAGTGCAAAGTAATTACCAATATTATCTTCAATGATGGAGAAAGTGAATTAATTCTTCATCAAGATTTTGGTATTTTCATGGTAATGTTGGATCTCATTTTGTAATTTATAGTTACAAATTTTATGTAATTTCAACCTTGTAAATGCAATTCATGCAAATGCACTATGTCACTTTGTAAGTCTCAAATTATGTAATTTTGATTTATACATTTTATGTGGTGTAAAATCACCAAAGCATTTTTTGCACCATTCAAGTGGTTTAATTTTGTAATTTCACTTTTGCATGAAGTGAAATTGTACCAATGCATATTTATATCACTTAAGTGGTGTAATGTTTTAGTTTCACATTTACACATGGTGTAATTACACCAACTCACTTTTACACCACTTAAGTGGTGCATTTTTGTAAACTCACTTTTGCACCATATGTAACATAAAAAAGGTGGTTACACACTATAATCACCTTCCCACACTATAAATATGAGTGTTAGGCTCATTGTAAAGAGAGACTTTTGGCAGTGAGACTCTACAGAAATGTTTTGAATGATGAGATTGTATTTTTAACTCAATAAAGATTATAACAAGGAGATTTTTCAAACTTTGTGTTCATAGTTTGTTTGTGAGTTATAAATTTGTATATTATCCATCCATATATGTATCTTTACTTTTAAATTGTTTTCATAATCACTACAAATTTTTTTATAAAATGGGAATTTCACCTTAAGTATTTCTTTTAGAATCTTTTTATGTTATTTCTAAGAATGTGAAATCTCAATGGGGTTTAAGTAATATTTTAATTATCTTTTATAGGTAAATATGAGATATTTGTCCTTGATTCTGTTACAAGTAGTATATAATTATATCAAAGTATGTTTTCTACTCTAAAGAGTGCATTATGTCTTCACCACCTATTTAATCAGATAGGTTTTCATAAATAGAGTGTTTTCCCCTTCTTTGGCTAATATGGTAAGTGTTTGTATTTAAATACACAGAGTTGTCTTTCATTTTTCTTGGGATTATCATGGTATCTTATATATTTAACTAGCTATAATAATCTTGTTCCTCCTTTCATTTCTTATTTCCCCCTCTTTTTTATCATTTCTCTAATTTTCTTTTCTAACTTCTTTCTATACTTTCTAGTTAATAGTATGAAACCCCCAATAAAAAATATTTTTGCAGTAAATAGTTGTAATAATATTTTCCCCTACTTTTTATTTTTGAATTTCAATAAAGGCAGCTCTACCTAATAATAGGAGAGGGACTTTGTCTCTGTGTTGCTAACTAACATAAGGACTCAATTCTCACACTGTTGACCCAAAGTCACCACTTTGTCCCCCTAATTTTTTTTTGAGCCAACACACTTCAAGCAATATGGAAACTAGTCATCAATGACCCCAATCATATTGAAGATCTATTATGAAGCATACATGGTGTATCTAATATGGCAACAAAACACTATTCCTGCAACCCTATTCACTAGTGATATGACAGACATTATTCATCTTGGTGAGGTGTCCATAACACTATTATTGAGTACTTAGGTGGCATGGGTTCAATTTATCATCTGGGGCATGAAAATAGTGGTTAAAAATAGAATCCATCACCTTTTAGAAGCTTGTGGTAGTGGGGAGACAAGCTCTATTGTTCCTGATTGGTATCTCCTTTTTTTCTTTTGACTTTCCATGAGAGGTTGTGTCAAATTTTCCATGTGAACTTTATCCTTAACAAATAATGACCCCATGTGGAGAAGGTGGTGTGGATTTAATGGGGGCCACTTGTCTTTGTTGAATATTCCCCCCATGTGAATGGGTGGAGCCATTTTGGGCGCCCTTTGCTCCTTAGTTATTTTTCCTCATATTTTTCTATATATGATTATATTTTTGTCTTAGTATGGTAGGATAGAGGTAGAAGGGTTAATATTGGTGAGAAGATTTTATATCCTCCTTGGTGTTGATACCAAGTTTGTAATGTGGGTTGAGAATCTGGTTTAAGTTTGTGTGTGACATGCATTGTTGGCATGGCCCTTAAGTTTGTAAAGCTTTGAGAGAAAGATCTTGTATTTGAGAGGAATGCATTAGTGAAAGTGTTGAATTTATGAGTTGAATTCATATGAGCTTATCTATCTTATGAAGAGTAAGGATTTTTATCCCTTCATGTGGTTTTAGGCCACATCAAGTGGTATTGGATTAAGTTATGATTCCTTGGGAGAGATTGTGAAGAGAATTTGAGAGAGCAAGTAAGAATCCTATGGAAAGGATATTTTAAAACATGTGAATGCATTTTTTGTTTTATGTATGAATTTGAAGAATAAAAATAAGAGTGGATGATTACCACCAGAAGAAGAATGGATGAAGAAGCTAAAGACCTAGGATAGGTCATTAGAATTCTTGATTGAAAGATTTGAAGACTGTGAGAATGCAGAAGAAGAGGACTTAATGTGGGAGATGATGAACTCCATGAGATCAAAGGTGGATACATTGAATAAGGAGAAAGCCACATGGAATATTAAAGAATTCAATAATGGAGAGTTACATAAGAGAGAAGAGAAAAGTGAAGACAAGATGAAGGAGAAAATTGCCATGGAAGGCAATGTGAAAGAGGAGAAGAAGGTTGTCAAGGAGCACAACAAATATGATTTTAAAATTAGAGATGAAGAAGAGGCTCATGGGTAGCCCATTATTGAAGACATCCTTATGAGGTTGAAGAAAATATGAAGATAAATTGCAGTCGTATAGAGTAGCTAAAGAATGAAGAAAATTGCAGTCAAGAAGAGTTGCATGTGGAGAAGGATTTTAGCCTTGTAGGTTTGAAGGATAATGAGGAATGCAATAATGAAGATTTGCATTTTGAATAAAATTACAGCCATGGACAGTTGCAAGAGAGTGAATATTGTAGCCTAGAAGAGGTGGATGTGGGTAAAGAGAGCAACAAAATAATTGTTGTGAGTTTCCATGATGGAAGCTTTGGAGGAGATTTTTTTTCAATTATGTGCACATAAAGAGGTGATGGAATATGTTGTGAAATTTGGTGCACACAAATATATTTTGTTGGAGGATGAGAAAACAACCATGGGAATTGTTTTGGATGGGCCATTGGCAGTCCATATTGAGAGTGAAGAGCATGAGGAGCATGCTAGATTTGAAGATGAAATACAGGGTTCATTGAAGGAGGCTTTAGATGAAGAGTTGGTTGGTGTTAGTGTTCCAACCATAGAGAAGATTCTTGTGAAAGAGAATGCACATGTGGAAAAATTTGATAGAATGCCTTTAGATCATGATGGATTTTTAAAGAGGATTTTTTATTTCCCTAATGTATGTGCACATGAGGAGAATGATTAGAATGATGTTTCAACCATGAGAGAAGAGCTACAAATAATGGTGGTGTGTGATGGTTTAGATAATCCAATAGGTGGTTGGATGGTGAAAGAAGAAATCAAGTTGTAATTTTTGTAGAGATGGATGGTCATTGGTGGGATTGAGCTCACATGGGATAATAAGATGCATGATGGAGCATCTTGGTGGAGGAAGTCAGTTTCATATGAGATTTATGATCCAATGAGTTTGGTTTGTGGTGGGTGTGATCCCACATGTTTTTGGTGGGTTGGAGCCCACATATGCATTCATTAGTATATGGATGAGATATTGGAGAATGAGGATGATTTCAGGGCCAATACGTAGATCCTAGAAGGGGAGGAGAAAAAAAGGAAAATTCTCTAGGTGCATGTGGTGTATCAGAAGGAGATGCCAAGATCATTATGATTGGTGACTAAAAGGGTGGTTATACCACTCACCCCCTCTCTATGATCATAAATTAACATTAATTACCTTAGATGTCTGATGCAGGAGCATCCAAGGGATCAGGTAATCTTACATTTCCCAAAAATAGAGTGGTGTGCATTTTAATTTTTTCTTCTAGAATAAATGGCATAGATATAATCATTACAACTTGCAGGAGCTGAGTTTTTTTCAAGAAAAGAAGAATGATGTGGTGACAAGACAATATTCATTGATGATATGGAAAACACTATTCATCATGTTGAGGTGCCCATAACACTATTATTGAGTACTTGGGTGGCATGGGTTGAATTTATCATGTGGGGCATGAAAAGAGTGGCCAAGAAGAGAATCCATCACCTTTTATAAGCTTGTGATAGTGGGTAGAAAAGTTCTACTATTCCTAAATGGTATCTCCTTTTTTATTTTGACTTTCCATGAGAGGTGGTGTCAAATTTTACATGTGAACTTTCTCCTTAACAAATAATGACCCCATGAGGAGAAGGTGGTGTGGATTTCATGGGGAGACCACCTGTCTTTGTTGAAGATTCCCCCCATGTGAATGGGTGGAGCCATTTCAGCTACCTTTGTTCTTTTGTTGTTTTCCCTCATTTTTATATATATGATTATCTTTTTGGCTTAATATGGTAGGATAGAGGTAGAAGGGTTAAGCTTGGTGAGAATCTCAGGTAGCCTCCTTGGTGTTGAGACTAAGTTTTTAATGTCGGTTGAGAAGCTTGTTTAAGCTTGTGTGTGGCATGCATTATTGGCATGGCCCTTGAGTTTGCAAAGCTTTGAGAGAAAGATCTTGTATTTGAGAGGAATGAATTAGTGAAAGTGTTGAATTTATGAATTAAATCCATATGAGTTTATATGTTTTGTGAAGAGTATGGATTTTTGAATCCTTCATGTGGTTTGAGGCCACATTAGTATCTAAATAAGGATTGACCATTTTAATGAGCCTTATGAGCACACATCTTCTTTTGCATCAACACCTATCATCAATCATTCCCTCCAAGAATAAATTTGAGAAGGTAAGGAAAACATGGTGTTTCAAGTTGATGGAGAAGGATTTGCTCCACCTAACCCATTGCCCAATCATTTAGATATACACATAGATTATGGCTCAAGAATTATTGATGACCCAATTAGAGATACACAACACCTATACTTGGGACCACTTAAAACCATACAGTGAAATATTGGCATAGAGGATGCATCAAATATGGCTACTATGGGAAATTATTGGTCTAATACTGAAATCTCCAAAGTGTTTGATCTTCTAAAGTAATATCAAGATGTTTTTCCTAGAAATTATAGTGAGATAAAGGGTGTTCACTTATCTTTGGGTAAAATGCATATCAAATTGGTTGAAGGAACTCGCCCAATTAATAAATGGCCTTATCAAATGAATCATAATTTGCATGCACAAGTTAAAGAAGAAATTGATAGTATGTTGTGCATAATAGTTATTACTCCTATCAATGAGTATGAACGGGTTATCCCTATGGTGATAAGCATAAAAAATGATGGGTGCATCAAGATATATGTAGATTATAAGTTACTTAATGTATCTTGCATTAATAATACATACCTGACACCTTTCACCAAAGTAATCCTCAAAGGTGTTACGGGGTGTGAGATTTATACCTTAACAGATGGTTTCTATGGATACCATCAGGTCCAAATCATAAAAGAGGATAAGCACAAGACTATATTTACTATAGAGTGGGGGTATTTTATGTATATTATCACACTGTTTAGGTTAAATAATGCCCTTATATATTATCCAGAATAGTCATTGAGGCCTTTAAGTAATTTATTCATAAATTCCTTTAGGTTTATCTAGATGATTGGATAGTATACTGCTGAGTGAAAGACCACTATTCCAATCTCAGGCTTATGCTTGAGCATTTTAGAACACTTAAAATTTATCTCAACTTAAATAAGTGTCTTTTTTCTAATCTGTTTAGTGTTCTCCTTGGTCACATTATAAATCAAGATGGTGTAGAAACACCGCTAGGTTAGACATAGAATTACATGAAATTATTTTTTCAAGTTAAACATATATACCATAGATTACACCATGATAATCTAAATAGAGATCATATATATACCTAAAAGTGATAATAGTAAATACATATTATATCATAAGTCACTAATCTATAACATCATAAGTACACATCATAATGTGAATATAAAAAGTAATTACATTAACTCAACTACAATTGATACAAGTCTACAACCATCGATGTCAATGTAAAATAATAAGTAATTATAACTCTTTATGAAAATATTCAATGATAAGTATAATACAATACAATGAACATATAAGATACATGGTTCTTTCGGAGCATAGTTCCTGAACTCAAGTATTTGTGGCAATCTCAAGTGTCATTTCGATCAGTAGTACTATTGTGGGGAGGGAGATCATCATCTAAGTATTTTTCTACACTAACCATGGTCCAATGATCCCTCACACTAATCCGATCAGGAAATGACCCTTCCTTCATAGATGAGCAGATAGTGATGGTGTGTGAATCGAGAGAGATAATCAAGTACATGTGTGTTGTATGATTTATAAAACTAAATATGCAATGTATCATAGAAAAATCAATCTATTGCAAGATATCATAAAATCATGTAAATAATACTCATGAAATGATAATGTATCACTAAACATACTTTGCCCAAAGCTTTAAGAATAGTATTATAAAAGCTATCTATAGATCAATCAAATTTATACATACTACTTGATCAGACTTTCTTTATCTGGTATTGTGATGCTAGTAAGCTAGTGAAGTCCATCTCACTCCTTACTTAGAATTAACAATGTTGATTGGTCAAATACAATTTAACAATAAGATTCATATAAATTACATCATACTAGAAAGCACATCATATCACGTGTTTAATATAGGAGTAACTAAAACATACATTTATTCTGTCACACATATGAATGAATCTTACATTATTTTCTATCCCATACTAGAAATAATGACTACTATCTATACCACCTAGGTAAATACATAATTAATTGCAGATTCAAATAACATGATTGTTTCCAACTACACTACACTCCATGATAATCTATATTAATACACTCCAGTGTTTACAAACATAACTACTAATTTTTTCATAGTTAATCATTATAAAGTAGTTATAAATACATGAAAATATAAGCTTGTAATCAATCTAACTAGTTACAACCAAGCAAGTCATAGTTCCCACGGAACACAATATTTTATCCTTGCATTCATTATACCCTCAGGAGTTATACACATGCATACATCAAAGCTTACTAACCATAATACAACATACCATTCATATAAATAACCAACACATAATCATATAGTCTGTTAAATATGTGAAAGTATCTAGAAATAATAGTCACAGTTGTACCGTCTAGGTAAATCATACATTTAGACTGGTAGATTTTAAACACAATACACTCCATGACATCCCATAATATCATTGTTCTTTATTTATGAACACAACACAATTATGATTATTCATTCTTATAATTCCAAGAAATAACTAACTCATTATCATAAATAATCATATAGTAAGTATGGATTACACCACCTGATTACACCCTTCATTTAAATGGTATACTTGTATTCAAGGGTATCAAAACTCATAGACATATCTCATGATGCACTATTATATGTCATATATTTGTCTAAACACCTATACAAAATATACTCATAATATGTAATACACATAAGTATTCACTGTTAGATGTAAATATCAATAACTCGGTCATGTTATTCTCAAGAGTTAGATAACTCATTAACTAAGTTATTTCATAATATTTTGTCTAATTAACTTAATTTCTTTCCTCAGTGACTATTTTATCTCAATAATGGTTCATGTCCCATGGAATCCTTTGATTTATTTTAACCATCCAATTAATTATGGGTATAGATATATGACCCAATATACCTACATATGTGAAATTCTCATATAAATAATTTAGACAGACACACACACACACATACACACACACACACACACACACACACACACACACACACACACACACATATATATATATATATATATATTTCCTTTATACAAGTTTTTGTAATATATAATATGTATTATAAAAAAGTATTTAACAATGTATAAATAAAGAAAAGTTAACAGTTATCTTAATTCTACTTGATGACAAATATTTTGGCAATCTAACAAATGATATTTTCATCTTGATCAAATTGAGTAACTAGCCTCCAACAAAGGGTCTATACTGCCCAATACTCTACCCTTATATAATATACATAACTTAATAAATGCTAAAAATGCATCTTAGCTTACTATACATTGTTATTCTTTATGCTAAGTCAGCTTAATCTATATAGACCATTTATATCACTACCTATATCTTTCAACTCTGTGATACGTTATCGTCTACTAACTATCTTACAACAAATATACTTTCCACCTAGGTACTATACCGGCCATACGCCTCGTATATAGGTTTATTCTATTTGTTTATTTTGTAATTTGATTTTATAACAAAGCTTCCTCTCATACAGAAACGTTTTTAGACAATATACCACATGTAATAAAGATCTAAGTATTGAAGAGTGTTGTACGCTTCATGATACTGTCCCTTGACTGTAGGACAACAGAGCATTATGTGGATTACGCATAAAACATTTAAATGTTAGAATTTAGCTGTAAAGTCTATAATGATCTACGAATGATACTATGGTGCCGCTATGCAGCAATCTGCATGGCATCTATTATGTAGTGATCTGAATGGTGTGCAATGATCTATAATTACATTTATATATTTACATCATATTATTGGAGCTATAAATACAATTCCATTACCTATGATCTATCTATATCACAGTTATCTCAAATACATCATAATAATCAATTGAGTTTTTAAACTTATTATAAAAATGGTTACAAATAAGGATAAGCTTTAACTGTTGGTGATTGAATTATTCTTGATTATTTAATGATAACACCGCTAACTATACCACTACGTACAGAGTGTTAGTGATTATAATTTAATACCAGATACTATTATTATTACCTAATTATTTAATATATCATTGCATTATTTTACTCAACTAAACATGATAATGAAATCTCTTCACTATGAAAATAAGTCACTGCATATGTTTATGACTCGTTGCCTATGATTCAGCTATGACAGTAATGCATTTATACATAATAAAATTATGAATACCAATCGATATATTTAACTCGGTTTGAACTATAATGATATAATTCAGTATATTTATACTTATATATATAGATTGTTGTATAGTAGACGCCATGCAGATCACTGCATAATAGATGTCATGTAAATCATTACATAATAAATGCCATGCAGATCACTGGATAGTGGCACCATAGTATATTTTTCAGATCATTGTAATGTGCATGGGCCGATGCCTTTGTTGATACCATCTCTCCCAAGACTTTCCACAAAATTTCATTGCTAGAAGTTTCTATGAGAATAACAAGAGGGAAACTAGTTGCAGCAGGCACGATGTTGTTGAACTCAACTCCAAAATCTATGATAGCCACTCCGTGTAGTCCTTTTGACCATCATACATATTAATAAATTCCTAACTTGGACACTCCAAGAGCAATGTTTCCCATTCATCCCACTTTCTCAGATAATATCATGTGACTTACTAAGTATATTGCATGATCTTCAAATTCGAAAGCTAAATTACAAAACCCATATCTCATGATATGATCATTTTTGGTATCGTTGATATAAACTATTAATACAGTAATTTGTATTCAATAAGACAATCAAAATGATAATCATACAAAGTGATAATATGGTAATTTGTATATGATTTGTGCTAGTATAGTTATTGGTATTCCATCTGCACTAATATTATAATATAACCTCCACACTAGCAACTCACCTCCAGTTTTCACGTATTCTTTTTCACTAAATAGATCAAGAAATGATGTTTTGATTTACATAAGAGCTAAAGATAATTATTAATATTTACATATCGCTATGTTTACCCTTGAATGGATTGGATGCGTTTCACCTAAATGCCTTTAGATCACTATAAAAGAGATTTGGCTTACAAATGAATATATTTTGGTCTATATGGATCCAAAATTCTTTTATGCAAGTTTCAATGTTTATAAACAACCTATTATCGATAGATAAATCTCTATTAGATGAGTAGACCAATCTGTCATAACTATCCAAATAAATGAATACAATCCTTTGAATATACAGATTGCTAATTATCTATATTCGATTTTTAATAATATTATACGTAATTTTAAGGCTTTACCTACCTAATTTCCACATTTCAAGCAATTTGTCAAGCTCCCAATTTCCTTCTCTCCAATTCTTTTTTTTCTTTCTTTTGTCCTCCCCCTTCCAATTACATTTTTTTTTTCTATATATAATTTCTTATTCCTAAAATGGGTGTACCTTTTTCTCTTTTTAATGAAAATCTGATTTCCAATTGTTTTTATTTTATTTTTATTCTTGATTTCCTTTCTTTCCTCATAAATGGTGCTCTTTATTTAAAGCTTGATATTTTCTTTTTCTTTTTGTTTCTTTCTTGTTTTCCACTTAATTGAAATTATTATATTTTATTTTTTTAACTCTAATTACAATAATATTTAATTTTACTAAATAAATTCGCATCTCTAGATACCATGAGGGTTTAATAATAATTTCATTATTTAATAAATTAAAATTTGTGCAAATCATATTCTAAAGGCATTAATGATCACATGTAAAACACACTAGATAAAATCTTCAAACCCACTAAACTATGCTAGTAAATCATGGAAATCAGTTATTTAATGTAAGCAAGATTAAATACATTATGTTACCCATTTTATTATGCATTTTTAATATGTGTTAACTATCTTGGTGTGTGTAGGGTTCTAGCCAATTTTTATGTCATCTTTCGACAACTCCATCTACATCACCCTTTATGATGATGCTCTCCCTTTGGCACACTCTGAGAGATGAGTTCTCCTACATCAACCTCACAAAAAATAGGTAGTTAGATCATATCAACATGATAAATATACAACATAGAATATAATTGAAATAACACATCAACATGTTCGTAATGTAAACACATACACTAAAACTAACTCATAAAAATGTAAACATGTAAACTAAGCAATATCTTACTTCCCTATAGTAGTATTAATCTCACAACTTATTTAAAAATATCTAAATCTAAATTTATCAACTTTAGATATCTACAGATAATCTAATAAGTTTATCTAGTGAGGAATCGAGATGTAACATCCTTCCCCCTTAAAGGTAGTCATCATCCTAGATGACACTCATTCAAACATAAGTTCTAAGTTAAATATATTATTTAGTAGAGAAATAACATAAAATAAAGTATTAAACAAGTAAATAATGTGATATTTCCTATAAAACTCACCAAAGTTCCCTCAAGTTACAATATTTTCAAAGTATCAATCGCACAAGACCCTGCTCTATGACATCTCTCAAATTTGAAAACATGGTTTATGAGTATTATTCACTTTGATTGATTTTGTCATGAACATGGAGAGTTTCAAAAAATCTTCCATCCCCTCTACACATCTCTCTAACCTATGGAGTGTTTTTCTCATTCCAAAAAAAAGTAATTTAGGGAGTCTGGCAAGAATGATGTATATAAGTTATTACTATCGCTACCCCGTATAACTCCTGATAAGTATAACATGTCAATACCGCCATTATTCCAAGGAGATCTTGAAAATTATGATGATGAATAGGAACTAAAAATACTATATTTATAATGTATATAAAAATTAAATAATAAATGTTTCATCATATACATGTGTATGGCCATATGATTGAATTTGATAAGTTTGTCTATTAATCTTGGATTTAACAAGATCATATGTCAGATCTAAACTCAGTAACTAACAAGTGAATGTAATTCTAAGTGAGATCCATTCTTATCTCTTATTACTCATGTTCCTAATTCACCAATCTTCCCTTAGGTTTCTACGACCCAATGATCTCCAAAAAGTACACAATGTTCAATGAATCATAATTCTATACTAATAGATCATAAAAATCAATGCTATATACTAAATAATCTCATATGTACCAATATACATACAAGAAAATCATACAATCATTTTATAATTGTATTAAGTTGCCACTAACCAAACATAACTAGTATCATATTTCACAACTTAACTTATAGTGTTATGTTCATAGTTAAAATAAAATAATGTTAAAATTAACATAACATACTAAGGTCAAGTATCACCTAGTCATTACAACCTTATAAGGGAACACGTGAGATAATGTCTCTTTATTTGCTCGACTAACACATAACAAGTTAAAAGTTTATCTCCACCCCTAGATTGACAAGATGTTCTGCACATCTTATATCCTACTCCCTTATGACAAAAGGTATAAAAATAACTCTTCAAAAAAACCATGCTTTAAGATAAAATGAGAACAATATCAATCTAATCAAGGGTGAACATTAACATAATAATTATAACTAACTTATAGTTCTTAATATAAGATTTAATATATATTTTAAAGTTCGTCACTCTTCGTATTCAAAGCTAATAAATTAGATAAGGTAGTGACTATAAAAAGTCATAAGTGGAAAGTAGAGAACTAACATCTCAAAAACAAAATTCCTACATATCCTCATAAGGAAAAAGGAAACACTGCAATCCCCATTGCTAAAAATCATTACATACCAAATGTATAAGGGTAGTATCATAACCTACTTATATAACCAAAAGGAAAATACTAAGCCACATAAACACATTAATCCACTCAATTACACTACTTATATATCAACAAGAAGTGGAAAACACTTATCCCATGATCTTGAGGGAATAAGGTCAAAACAACATTTCAAAAATAAGTTCATGTTTAAGAAAACATTATAGCAACATCAAGAAAATATGAGTCCTCTTAGTAGCTTATAATGATGTCAAAGGAGAATAAGATAATAAAAAATCACCTATAAGCTAACTAAGATAGATGAAAATCCTTTATAAACCACATAAATTAAGGGTACCAGTCCTTAAACAAACTCCTAAGACATAAGAATTTCCAACCAAGATAGGAACATTCTGCTACAAGAAAATTCCCACTGCACTAGGTGGTACCAGTTTAAAAATGGTCTTATAAGATTCTTACATTTCTAGGGTTAGTGAACATGAGACATAAAAACTAAAGCTCATATATTTAAGTGAGAAGCATCCCATGATTATTAAAAAACACAAAACACAAATGGTGAAGGTGACTTGATTACCAAGAAATATGTAATCATACTCAAGGTGTTTTATCTAAGTGACCACACTATGATATACTTTTTTTTTCTTAACCCATGAAATATGCCATATACTCACATACCTAAACCTCGTATACAACCATCACCATTGGGAAACTTGATAAACCAACACCTAAACAACTCAAAAGGGTACAAGTGATCATAAATATACACACTCAATGTTCCCCACACACAATTCATGAATGTCTCATACTTACAATAGTCATCAAGCCATATAGAAGGATCTATTAAGTCTCAAAACTCTAATCATGGTGTAACATGGTCCTGCACTAAGGCACAAAAAATCCAAAATACCTGTGAAATACCTAATGTTATTAGGTTAACACTAGTGAATATAAGGACACAAAAATTCTAATAGACTCATTAGGTCCTAGAGTTCGAGCCAGAACTCTAATACCACATGTAGAAACCCCATTTGGTTAAACATATAACTACATGAATTTTTTTTCAAGTTAAAGATATATACCATAAATAGATTACACCATGAGAATATACATAGAGATCATATATATACCCAAGTGTGATAATAATAAATACATATTATGTCATAAATCAATAATCTTTAACATCATAAGTACATGTCATAATGCAGATATAGAAAGTAATCACATTAACTCAACTACAACTGATACAAGTCTACAAACCTTTGTATGAATCATAGTTGGTGATTGGATAATTTATAGGATATATTTTTAGGTTCTATTAGAGGTGTTAGGTTGATAAAAAAAGTTTATATCTTGTATGAACAATCAATTTGAAGATCTCAGCTATTGTATATAGCTAATCCCTAACACAATGGTTTTGATATTAAAAGACATCTAACTTTAAAAAAAAACTGGTCAAACTCATTAAAATCTTGAGGTAATTTTCAAAATAAGGTTAAGAATGTATTATAATTGGTTTAGAGTCAGTACTCACCTTGTGTTTATAGAGGACTCTATTTTGTGTTTCCTATAGGTTGTTACCAAAAAGGAATGAGAAAGTGAAGGTTGGATGTGTAGACTTGTTATTAGGTTCCTAACTCCTCATGAAGGTTTATTCTCATTAGATGGTAATTGTAAACATATTGATAAGTTATCTAATCCATCTAAGACTATATTGAGGCAAATTCCTTCAGATAATTCAAATTAGGCGTAAAAGAACAAACTCACTATTGAGGTTAATTCTATGAGAAAACAATAGAAGGAATTGGTTTCTCACTACTAAAGGGGTTTATAATAATTAGAGTAAGTAATTAAGGAGTCATAGAGGTTATTTTAGTGTATTAATGATCTTCCAAGATAAACTAAGCCTATTCTTGGTTTTGTAGTAAACTTGAAGGCCAATCGAATTTTCTTGTTCCTTATTAATATTGTGGATGTTTGAACTTGTGTAAGACCACTATATTGTGGTCAATATACCCATTTTACCATCATTTACTTGATGACAAAATATTCCCCCAACAATATGCACAAGGGTTTTTCTCAGTTGGTCCAATAGACTATAAGGATTTTCAATATTAAGACAAGTTAGCTTAGCCTTGGGTGGTATAATACTTGGATTTAGATCTAAATTCATAATATTCATATTAGGTTTTGTGGAAGAAGAGGGAAAATTCCCTTAGAGAGTAATTCATGAGTGTCTAGTTGTGAATACATAACTTAGAGGTGGTAAGGAGCTATTATAATTACAAGATGAAGGTGAAGGGCCTTAGGGTGACTCGTGGGTGTCTAGTAGCATTGGAACAATTTTGAGTTGATGAGGAGCCATTATAATTAGAGGAAGGATGTTGTCCAAAAGTAGTAACCCATGAAAATGGAGTCACAATAGAGTTGTTTGAACTTAACACAAAATTATTAGAGGGAGAGGCTGTTAACCTTATAATAGTGGGTTTTATACTACAAGGAGCATGAGATGGTTTATGAGATTTGATAGTAACAACTAAAATGTGGGTTACAAAAATGTGTCTTAGAGTATTATTATAGTCATAAGGCATGTTATTGTAACCCAAATTATTAGCATGGCTATTATGATCTTAATTATGATCATGTTGATTATGATTTTGATCCTAATTTTGGTTTTGATTCTATCGTTGATTTTGTCCTTGATTCTACTAGTTCCTTAGTGGTTGTTGATTATGTCAAGGAAATGTATCTTTGTAAATTTCCATATCCTAATTAGTGCCTTGTATGACAAGCTTAATTTCAACATCACCACTCTCGATCAAATATTCAATAAGGTGCCACAATTGGATACAACAATATGAATTGTGAACAATAACATGATGGAAATTGCACCATTAATTTTCCTTATACCAATCTAACTTTGGTAGATCTTGAGGAAATGGCCTTGGTATTGACCATACAATCAAGTTAGTTGCTACAAGTTTTTGAAACACCATCTCAATAGGTTCTCCTAATTTTCTAAAGACTCTAAATTTATTATGGAATGACCTCTATTGAGGTGCTCTTTTCAAATTGAATGGTGGATTAGGGGGATATAATTGTACATTTGGGGTTAGTGGGGCCTACACTATTTATACATGTCTTATTTCAATCACACCATTCCCTACGATGTTCTTATTCTTATTGAAACCCTTAGGTTTCTCTTGTACAACTATTTGGACCAGTGATTGGGTTGACTTTGATGTTTAACCCTATGTGAAAATCTTGAGAACACCCTTGGTAATAATAGGTTTCTCGATATAGACACCCTTGTCTATAGTCTCTTCCAATGAATTAGTGTAAGCAAGATATATATTGTGCATGACCTCAAGGTGTAATTTCTATGCAAAAATGTCCACCAACTATTTATCTAGAAAATAATGTTGAAAGTGGCCTGCTAATGCTCTCCACCTTTATATATATGTTATGAAACTTTATCCATCACATTTTTAGGATTTGTACAAGTCAACAATGGTCAATTCATGTTTAATGTTGTATGAGAAATGGTTGTCAAACTTTTCTGATGGATCATTCCAATACACCATTGATCCTTTAGGTAACTTGAGTATCCAATCTAGAGCTTGCCCTAATAAACTTCATAGAAACAAACAAAGTAAATAAATTCTAATGTAATCAACCTCTTATCATATCACAAAGAATGCCTAAATGTGTTCACGAGGATCACCCTTTCCTTTGTATTTGTCATATTTAGGTGCCTCAAAATGAAATAAAAAATGGACTTAGATAATGGATAAATCAAATGGATATGGACATCTCTCATCCAATTTTCACTTCTTGATTTTGTTTCCAGTCTCCAATCATGACACAATATCTTTCATAAAGTTTGACTCTTGAATGTTTGGTGCATTCATGGGTGGAACATAATTTTGTTGGGGTGGTATGTGCCCCTCTTGCTATTGGGGTGGAATGTGCCCCTATTGTTTCTATTGGGGTATAATGTGCCCTATTATTTCATGGATTTAGTAGGTATTTACAACCAATGATCCATGACTTTATTTTGGTTCACTCCTTGAGTTGAGTAGGTAATCTACTGATTTCTAGGTTGATTAACATTCCTTGAAGTTAGTTATCTTAAATAACTCGTGTTTTGTTGATTTTGGGGAGTCCATGGCCTATATTTTGAAGTACATGTTGGTTGAGATGATCCATCATCATTATGTTCACAACTAGAGTTTAAATTGGTTCAACCACATTCCTTTATTCCTTAGAAGCATATTTATGGATTGATGTAGTAATTAAAGAGTCTATCAAGTCCATGATAAGTTGGTATGCATATCATTGACTTATCTTCTTAATCTTTTTGACAATATATTGATCAATTAGTTCTAAATCTATAAGTGTTTCCTTTCATTTGATAGAAGAAGGTATGTTTGTTTATGCAATTTTCATGAAGGTTTATTATTTTTGTTTCTCTACTTGTCTAACCAAAGTATGCAATTATTCCATAATAAAATGTGAGGGTAGTCTAGCACTAGATTTAATCAACCTTAGGAGGGCTTTATCCTTATCCTCTTGGGGTTGGTATTCTAAAAAGTATTCTTTAGATCCTACAGTTGTGGGAATGACCTCAAATACCATAGAATTGCCTTGACCATCATAATAGTGCTCCTCCTCATATCTAAGTCTATACAAGACCCTACTATGAGTGTAATTTTGAGTCATGTCTAGAAAGGTCTATTCTCTAGGTTTGATTGGATTAGGAAAATGTTTTAGAAACAAATAAACAAGGTATGTGTTTTGATATTTTCTATACAAGTGGCAGGGTATAAAAGAGGCTATAATAAAAAGGAGGTATAGTATTATTTACCAAATTTGGTCTACATACCAAAAATATGCTTAGTCTAAGAGTCAAGTGGAAGGGATATGATATTGATTGAATAATGACCTAATGTCACAGGGAGCATATATACCTCAAGTGGAGATCATATAGATTTTTTAAATCTTTTGAAACAATTTAAGGAACCTTAAATTATGATCTAATTAATCTTCAAGGTATATGTCTACAATTATAGGTAAAGGGTCCAAACAGTTCTCATGGTGTCCAAGAACATGAACCATGTTACACAATATTTAGGAGATCATTAGAGCTTTGAAAGATTAATCAAAAGATGGACTATGTAAATTAAAAAAATCAGGCCATCACCATGTTGTCATGTAGGAAACAAATAAACTAGATCATTTGCACATTTTCTATCTCTGTTTAGAAGGCCTCACAAGCAATAGGATTATAGCACTATAAAATCCCTTATTACAAGAGTATATCCTTCAAGTTTCAAGTATACAAAAGCTTCTTAGATTAAGTTATGGAGTTCCAAATTTGGTCACATAGAGAAAGATGGTCATGAAAATGTCAAATTTAGGCCTTGGTGAATAACCATTGAGATTCAAATGACCAAACGATCATGCAGACATCAGGCAAAAACACAGATAAACTTGATTGAGCCTTTTTTTATATCCACTTAGAAATCTCCTAGAGATAGTAAATCAAATGGGAAAAATGTTTTTGGACTCAATAAAATCTCTAACAAATTTGGTCCCTCCATGATTTTTGTGTTTCAAGATATAAATATTCAAATTTGTTCAAATAATGGGATACATTCGTGTACATGTCAAATTTAAGAAATTACAAAAATCCATTGAAGCTTAAGTTTGATAGTCTGTAGAATGTCAAATACATCCATATGGACATCAAATGATGGTTATGTGGGTGTCAAATTTAAGACCTAATAAATAGCCATTGGATTTGAAACTATGGGTCCTAAGTAGATCTAATGACACACATTTGATTGTACATTTAGATCTAAAAGTGAGTGGAGGTCAAAGGGGTCAGTGAATCTCAAAAGTAAATAAGTACATGACAAGTGTTAATAACATGTTCAACTGATAGAGGATCAATGATCAACATTAATTTGGATAAACAAGATCTAATAGAGTGATATGGGTCAACATGTTAATGGTCTGAGTTGTAAATTGATAGCCAATAAACAAAGTCAAACCTAGAAGATTTTTACCTAAATTTGATAAGGCATTCTTTGACATGGGCAAGATTAAAACAAAGGAACCATAGATCGAACAAGATCAAGGTGGAACTAGGTGGAACCATTCAGACCAAGCATCACCATTAAAGTTCCATATAGGTAAAATATGTCTTTTGGACGAAATACAAAGGTTGAAGATATACTAGTGATCGGGAAGCAAGGACAAGTAAACTCTAGGTTTCCATGGATATTATAACTATGTGAAAATAAATAGTTTGATTGTTTTCACCTATAATAGACTTATGTTTGATATTAGAGTAGATTCAGATGTAAAGGTGATCATGGAGAGGTGTCTCACCTATCATCTAGGTTACATTTTCAATAAACAGGTATAGATGGCCACCTAATGAAGATGTGGTATAATTCTACCAATTTTAAGACATGGTCCTTGTTAGTAGATCAGATAGATAATAACATGGAGTTCCAAGAAGAGACTTGGAAATTAGATAAGGGCAATAGACATTTAATTATTTTATATAATTTATTCCTCATTGATAATAACATGACTCAATATCCTCGAACTTGTGCTAATACATCATAGTTCCCCCTCTCTCTTCATTTTTCTATAGCACTCTCTAAAAGTTTTAGAAATAAATCTCTAGCAAATTCTAGATAAATAGACTCTTATGATTTGGCTTGCTTAGGCTATGCCAAATTTTGTATTGTGACACCTTTTGATGTAATAAATACTTAATTCCATGACTTTTCAGGCTAGGTTGAAGTCTGTTCTATGAATTCATGTACTGTAATTAAGTGAATGTATGGTTCTTGTCTATATTTGAGTTTTCTCAGCTTCATGAAGTGCTTAATATATCTCACAGGGCATTATAAGTGTAATTTATAGTTTTTTGTTTAGCTTGAAAGTGGTTATGTGACCTCTCATATTAGTTTAATAATTGATTCATGCTTTATTTTTAAATACTCATGTGGAACTAATCTCTTTAGTCTTGAATGTGTCTCATAAATGTGTTTTGTGAAAAGTATAAGTGTTCCAATTATTGGTGCATCACCCCATTTTACATGCTTTCTTATATTGTCTAGTGGGACACAACTTATTTTTCATAATTAAAGTTTGAAGACTGAGAAGAAGAAATTGAAAAATGATGATACATCTACCATCATCAAATGTTGAAGATCCTTCATATTACAGAGTTTGTAGCATCTTCTAGATAGTGCTTTCATGCCAAAGGTTACAACAAGATCATCAATTTAAGGTACTAATTTTAAACATATGAAATTTCCTTCTAATTCTTATAAAATATAAAGATTCAATAGTAAAATACCTTATCCTCCAAATCAATATTCATCCTCTAGTCAATCTATTATTTTATTCCAATCTATTATCCCCATAACAAAACCCTTTTACCCAAATGGTTATCATAAATAAAGTATTAGTTCCATTCAATAGGGTTAGTCCCCTAAATTTGGCCTAATATGATGACATCCTTGTGTCTACCCTAAATAATATCCCCTTCTTCTCAGGATAATGGGATAAAACTACTACTATTGAGCATATCCAAGATGTTGTCAATCTATGTTCTATTCATAATGTTACTCAAGATAATGTGGCTATTAGACTACTTGCTACCTCTTTCAAATGGAAATAATTGAAATGGTATAGTAATCTCCCTTTGACATCCATTTCTACTTGGGATGATTAGGTGCAGCCTTAGTTAGGCAATTTGAAGACAAGTTTGATCATCTATCTTTGGCTGAAAAACTACCATACAAAGGTAACCCCATGAATTCATTTATAATTTTATCCTCATATTCTAAAATACATGGATTGGGATCCCTAAATTTGATATACCACCTCAAAAATATGTATTTTATACTATCTTAAGGCCCTTAATTCTGATATAAGTGTCATGATATAGTCTATGGGTGGTAATACCTTTCCAAATGCCTATGAAATTGCAATAAGAGAAAAAAATGTATTAATACAAGTTGGTAAACTTACTCCATGGCCTCTAATGTCCATATTACTAGAATTTAAAATTATTCCTCCTCCTCAAGTTCTCTAGGTTCCATTTATAACTCCTATTCCACCTCTAAAAGTCCAAGTTATAGCCTCTCCTAATCAAACTAGTGAGACTGGTGATATGAAAATCATGTTATAAGATTTTAGAAATGAGATCATTCAACTCAGGAGACATTAGTGCCAAGATATACCTTATCAAAAATAAAGGCAAGACACATCCATATTTCAATAAGTAATGACCTCCTTATCGAGGTTTCAAGGACAATAGGAACCCTTATCAAAATCAAGGAGCCATAAGCCAAAATAATCCATATGCAACCCTTGATCCTAATGTACCTTCAAGTTCAAAAACTATTATTCCTCAAAATAATTTGATGCAAGATCTAGGTTGGCAGCCTTCCAATCCAAATGACACTCAAAATCAAGCCTTCATATCACAATATTATACCACAAATGGCACAAGAAGATTTCTCTCTTCAAGGTTGTCAGTATCAAGACATGAATATAACATTCCAAGGAGAAGATCAACAACTTCTAGGGTAGCTTGATTCTATCAATGTTAATTGGCAATTGGATGATCATATTGAATTAACTAATTGGTGAAACTAGAAACATAAATGATCAAGTTGAAAATCTGACTAGAGCTAAAAGAATATTAGTTGAGGAAGCTCATATTGGATATTTGATCCAAGTGTGTTTATTTTTTTTAAATTAAAATATTAATGATGGATTATTTAGTTAGTTAGTGTACACTTGGTTCAACCTGTTGGGTAGTTACCATTGGTAACTTACCTAAATGCCTTTTAAAAGGAATTCATTGTATAAAAATAGTTATGTTATAATTTTAAAATAATATAGTGATATTTTTGTTAAAAACTACATTCACAATGTAAATCTTGAGTTATTATCTACTGCTCCCTAGGCCAATAGTGGAATCAGAGCATGGAAATTTGAAGAAAAGGAGAAAGAAGGATATGTGTACATCATTTGGTATATAGCATGCAAATTACTTTTGTATGATAAATACAACTATAGCATCCAAAAATCAAAATCTCAAATCTTTTATTTTATTCAAATAATCTTCAATAGCAAATTCATCCAAGGTTTTAGTTAATGACTTCAAACCTAGCATAGAAGAAGGCATTTGAAATCTTGAATGTATTTGGTGTTTAATGTCCATCTTCAAGAGAAAAATATTCTCGTAAATCTATATGCATTTATTGTTTGAATTAGTACTAATCTGATCTTTATGTAGAATTTTTTTTGAGAATCAAATTTGATTTGATAAATACTAAGCATCATGGAATTTATAGAACACAAAGGACATACATAATAGAAGATCGCATTTACTAGTTTGATTGAAGTCTTGAGGAATACTGGAAAGAACCAACCATCTTGCTTAATCATTTTCATTGACACCACAAAGTAGAGAAGACAATGGATTGTAAGTGATGCCATTATCATATTAATTTTTTTAATGAATATTTTTATGAGAAATGAAATCTACTACACTGACATCATGTTCATAATTTAAGTGTTGTAGAAATCACAATGTAATTCAAATTGGTTTATGAATTTAGTAGTTATTTAGTTCCCTTGCCTAGAACATCAGCATTGATTTTCTTTATTTTTATTATCTAAATTTGAAAGGAGGCCCATCAAAATTTTAAAATATAATTGCATCCAAATTTGGAAAATTTTCAACGTGTATGGTGCATACCATAGGGCTCAAACCCATGATCATAAGTATGGTTCCCTCCAAGAAGTAATGGCAAAATAGGTTTGAGTAGGGTTTTAATTTATTTGTTTTTCTCTTATTTTGTGGGATCTAAAATATAAAGAAAATTTTAATTAAAATACCATGGTGGTGAAAAATGGTGGAGGAAATTTTTTTACATGCATATATTTTCACAAGTGCCACTTAAAAGAATATAATAAATGTCTTCTAATGTAACCCAATGCAAAGTTGATGACAAGGTGGTTTTTTATATTTTTTTAGTCACTTGAAACAAAAGGTCATGGGTTATAAACCTATAAAAAATATTCTCTTACATTTGATTTTTTAAAAAAAGGGAATATTCCATTTTTGAATAACTTGTAAAGAGAATCAGTGATATAAGAGTGTATTTTTTACTTTTTGAGACAATTTATAAACCAGTAATTATTTTATGTAAAGGTTGTCATGTGATCATTCAAATCATAGGTTTTTGGACATTATAAACACAACATAATAGTTTATTTTGTGTTTTTTTACTTTCATATATGATTTTTGTGACAAAATTATTTCATGATGTATAAAGGTGCATTATCAGTGGAAATTGACACCTTCAAAATGCCAAATTTCATGACACCTCATTCTTATAATTTTGAAGACAATAACATCATTTATAGGTCCATTCGAATCCTCTTGATTTATAAAATATGAGTGTCTTAATGGATGTTGGAGGATAATTTATCTTCTCCACTTCATTATTCACTTAGAGTATGGGTTCACTGTTGGGATATCAATTTTGGGTTTGTGTACTTTGCTTTTAGTTTTGATTTTATTTTAGTTCATTAATATGATTTATAAGGAGTAGATAGAGTAGTTTGAATTTGATTTTATGCTACACTATTTTTCACCACTCACCTAATATGGGGGAAGATATTGCATAGTGGCCTTCAATCAATCATTGGTTATTTTACGATTCAACATTAGATTTGATAACATTTTGAGTGTTGATCAAAGCATGCATGTGATGTTGGCAATTGTTGGGTATCTCAAAGATGTGCCATATAGAATATTGGGGGCATAAATTGGATGGATTCTTATGTGGGACCTTATGTGGGTCGATGTAGTTGGACAGGTCTTGATTGGGTTATACTACAGTATGGTATGATGCTCAAAGGGGATGAGTAGGCCATGATTATGTTAATCAACCATAGTTTGACCAGTACCATGATGTATAGTGTGCTAGCTTACAGATGTAGTATAGATTCATTGATTAATTCATATTAATATCTCTATATATTCATCATCTATACCCCTTTGAATCAAGGGGGGTTTATTGAATATTTGATCCAAGTGTGTGTATTTTGCTTAGATTAAAATATTAATGATGGGTTAGTTAGTTAGTTAGTTAGTTAGTGTATGGGTGGTTCAAACTATTGGGTAGTTACCCTCGATAACTTAATTGAATTTATTTTAAAATGAATTCATTGTATAAAAATAGTTATGTTAGAATATCAAAATAATACATTGACATTTTTGTTGAAAACAACATTCACACTATAAATCATGAGTTATTGTCTATTGCTCCCTAGGCCAATAGCTCAAAATATGAGAAATACTTCTAGTATTCCTAATTTTGTTTCAAAGAGTTTCAAGGATCAAATTATTTTTCCTATAGCATAGAAGATTCATAATGCAGAGATAGTGAAGGTTCCCCAAATGCCCCTAACTAGAGGACAACCAATGGCTCAAAAGTTGCAACCAAAGGTTAGTGAAAACTCATTTAGCATAATAGATAAATGAATAATTTTTTTTTTCATTATAATTTTGTATTCCCTTTCCATTATAGGATGAAAAGGCATTCTTATTTAAGATATTTTAGATCTTAAGGTATCTAACTAGTTGAGAAATAAGGAGTTGTCTTGGCCAATTTAGACCAACAATTAAGCAATCTGATAAATAGATATATAGCATGACAAAGCTGGAAAAAAACAAAGTCAAGTTAAAAAAAAAACCCTCCCTTTTATTTCTCTTTGATATAAGGTGATTATTTGGTCCATAATTGTATGGTAGATAGTGGAGCTAGCAATAATGTCATGCCCAAACAAATTGCAGACAAGCTTGGTCTTATCTATAAGCCAAATACCAAAGGATTATTGAAATTATATGGATCACCAATAAAGATATTAGGCATAATAAAATATCTAAAATTTACAATTCATGCTTTCCCCAATGTTATTATTAAGTAAGATGTGGTTGTAGTGGACTTGCCTCCCTATTTTGCCATGTGCCTATCAAGAGAATTTATTTCAAATATTGGAGGATATTTATTAGCTGATTGGACCTATTTAATGTTCAAAACTAGGTAAAGTACTAAGGTAATAATATATTATGAACCTATTTTAATATTTAATTTGGATCCATATATGCCAAGTATGGTGAACACCAACTATGTTATCTCAGACAAGGTACTACAAAATAGTGAGGTCGAAGCTGAATCACCTATAGATGGTGTTGGGGATCAACCAACAATGATTACACACTTATGAAAGCAATAAACGCGGAAATAAATCAGATAGACAAGTAACTAGAATCAAATAACAGCATGAACAAGATATACAAGAAACCACCCTGAAAACTTGTATTAAACTCTTTACATAAGGAATACAACGAAGAAACACCTTTCTTCCACACCTCTCTCAGATTGACAAGATCTCACACTAGATCTCTATCCCTCAAGAGCTATCTCTCTCAAGCACAATCAAATCCAACAAGTCTGGATTGATTCAACACTCTGTACTGTTCTTCAAACTTACAATAGTCTCATAGACTTGCTTGCAAAAACTTAATACACTAAGCTAAGAAGATCTAATCCTACATATAGAATTAGCAAACGTATGCATGCTCTTACAACAATCAGTTATGCCTCATGAACAAAGGCTTCTAATTTCAGTCTTGCTAATATTGGAAACGCGGATCGAGACTAAGCCTCAAACTCGCCATGCAAACTAACACTGCTGTCCACGAAAATAGATTCTGGACGCACAGGCAACCGACGGCGGTTCCTGCCTGCTTGACATGACCGACGTCGGCCGACTACCTGCCGACGTCGGCATTCCCTTCACTGCTGCTGACCGACGTCGGTCGATCCTGACCGACGCCGGTGACTGTGTAGACCCGAATTGCTGAATGAATGCATAAGTGAAGCTTTTAGGCTCCACATCCTAACAATCTCCCACTTGGAGATAAACAGCTGCACCAGTACCTGTACAGCAACATCTTCTAGCTCCCCCATCTTCAACTCAATCATGAAGACCAATAGAAGTTGAATGAAGATTCAACTTCTCCTTAATAACTGGCTTAGTTAACATATCTGCCGGATTCCTATCTGTATGGATCTTCTCCAGCTTCAACTCACCATCCTCCAATACCTGCCGTATGAAATGGTACCTTAGATGTATGTGCTTAGTTCTTGAATGAAAGGCCGAATTCTTGGCCAAATGGATTACACTCTGACTGTCACTATACAATCTGCAACTCTCATGCTCCCTACCAAGCTCATCCATGAACCGTGTCATCCATATCATCTCCTTGCTAGCCTCCGTGACTGCAATATATTCTACCTCTGTAGTTGACAATGCAACCACCTTCTGCAACTTAGATATCCAGCTAACTGCCGTTCTGCCTACAGTAAAAACATAACCTGTAGTGCTCCTCCTGCCATCCAAATCTCCTGCCATATCTGAATCTACATAGCCATGTAGATAAGTATCTGAACCTCCAAAGCATAAATGCTTACTGCTGGTTCCTCTCAGATATCTAAGAATCCATTGAACTGCTTTCCAATGTTCCTTACCTGGATTGGCCATATACTTACTTACTACTCCCACTGCTTGGGCAATATCTGGTCTAGTACACACCATTGCATACATCAAACTTCCTACCGTGGAAGAATATGGAACCTTCTGCATGTACTCTACCTCATCATGTGAATCAGGACATTGTTCTTTACTTAACTTGAAATGTCCAGCCAAAGGTGTACTTACCGATTTTGCATCCTGCATATTGAACCTCTCTAACACCTTGTTCACATAATCCTCTTGTGACAGTATCAACCTGTGATTCTTTCTGTCTCTCTTAATGCTCATGCCTAGGATTTTCTTCGCTGCTCCCAAATCCTTCATAGCAAACTTCTGAGCCAACTTATCCTTAAGTTCTGAGATGTCCTGCATGTGAGATCCTGCAACCAGCATGTCATCTACATACAACAATAGAATAATGTACCTACCATTATCCAATCTCTTGAAATATACGGAATGGTCGGATTGACACCTACTGTAGCCATGCTCAGTCATAAACCTGTCAAATTTCAAGTACCATTGCCTAGGAGCTTGCTTGAGGCCATACAAGCTTTTCTTTAACCTGCACACTAACTTCTCCTTACCCTTGACCTCGAATCCTTCTAGCTGTTCCATGTAAATTTCTTCATCCAAATCTCCATGAAGAAAAGCTGTCTTAACATCTAGCTGCTCAAGATGCAAATCCTCAGTAGCAACCAAAGACAATACAGTCCGTATAGAAGTCATTTTTACAACAGGAGAAAATATCTCACCAAAGTCAATACCTGGTTTCTGTGCAAACCCTTTCACTACTAACCTGGCCTTGTATCTCATCTTTCCATTCTCTCCTTCCTTCAATCTGTAAGTCCATCTATTCTTCAGTGTCCTCTTTCCTGCTGGCAACTCAACCAAATCCCATGTCTGGTTCTCACTCAAGGAATCCATTTCCTCTTTCATGCCTAGCTCCCACTGTTCCTTGGACTCCACCTGTATTGCTTCATCAAAACTCTCTGGTTCTCCACCATCAGTTAGCAATAGGTAAAATAAAGAAGGAGAATATCGAATTGGAGGCTTACTTACTCTTTCTGTCCTCCTGATGGGTGTCTGAGACTCGTCCACAACACGCTGTCCACCCAAATTATCTGACAGTGACCGACCACAGTCACTTCCAGGTCTGCCTCTGGCCGACGTCGGTTCTGCCTGACCGACCTCGGTCCCTGACCTGCCGACGTCGGTCTCTGTGTGGCCGATGTCGGTACCTGTTCTGCCGACGTCGGTTCCTACTCTGTCGACGTCGGTCTCTGTGTTTTTCTGCAAGTGATTATTTCTCTTTCCCGCGAGCTGATTTTGGACCGTTACCTCATCCAACTCTTCATTGCTCTGCCCAGATTGATTCAGCTTCCTTAGCTGATCACAATACATCACTCTCTCATTGAAAACAACATCTCTGCTCCTGATTACCTTGTTAGTTTCAAGATTCCATAATCTAAAACCAAAATCATCTGAGCCATAGCCAATAAACGTGCATCTCACAGACTTAGCATCAAGCTTTTTCCTATTTTCCTTATCAATATGCACAAAGGCTTCACAACCAAAAACCTTGAGATATGAGAGATCTACCTGTTTACCTGTCCATGCCTCTTCTGGAATTCCACCATCCAGAGCTGTAGAAGGTCCTCTATTAATCAGGTACACTGCGGTGTCAACTGCTTGTGCCCAAAACTCTAAGGGCAAGCCGGCATGCAACCTCATACATCTTGCACGCTCCATTATTGTCCTGTTCATCCTTTCAGCAATACCATTCTGCTGAGGTGTCCTTGGAACCGTCCTTTGCCTACGAATTCCATTCATGTAACAATAATCTCTGAACTTATGACCACAGAATTCTCCACCGTTGTCAGATCTCAGGCACTTCAATCTATTGCCTGTTTCATTCTCAACCATAGCTTTCCAAATCTTGAAAGTCTCAAAAACATCAGATTTCCTTTTAATACAGTAGATCCATACCTTTCTTGTGGCGTCATCTACGAATGAAACGTAGTACTGTGATCCTCCAATGGAAGCAACTTGAGCCGGTCCCCACACGTCTGTGTGAACAAGCTGTAGCTTATGCCTCTTCCTAGTAGACCCAGTTTTGAGAAAACTAACCCTTTTCTATTTTCCAAATACACAGTGCTCACAAAATTCTAGATCAATACCTTTTAAATCTGAAAGCTTACCTTTGGACTTAAGAATTGACATCCCCTTCTCACTCATGTGGCCAAGCCTTGAATGCCACAATTTTGCATCCACATCTGAAGTGGATAAAACAGAAGGAGAAATATTAGTAACACAGTTACACAAATAGAGAGTACCTACTCTCTTACCTCTGGCCATAACGAGTGCACCCTTGGTCACCTTCCAAGATTCTGCTGTGAGAGTTACTGTACAACCCTCATCTCTTAACTTACCTGCAGAAATCAAATTTCTCTTCAAGCTAGGAACATGCATAACGTCTCTCAACACCCATGTGTTGCTGTTCTGCATCTTTAACTGCACTTTACCTTTGCCAATTATCTTACAAGGTTCATCATCCCCTAAGTACACTATTCCGAAATCACCTTGGACATAGTCACTGAAATACTCTCTGTTAGGGGTGGCATGAAAAGATGCACCTGAATCTATAACCCAAGATTCTATGTTATTGTGCAAAGAGAAAATTAAAGCATCCTGTGCAATACCTGCAACCTTGGCTTCATCCTTTCCTTCGTGCTGATTGTCCTCCTTAGGCTTAGACCAGCAATCTCTGCTTATGTGCCCCATCTTTCCACAGTTCCAGCATTGTGGCTTCCTGCCATTCCTGGATTTGGATCTTCCTCTCACCTTGGACTTAGATCTTGATCTCCTCTTGCTCTTTTCTTTCTGCCTCCCTCTGCTCTCCAAATTCAAAGCGTTCCCAGATGTCTCTTCTGTGCTTTTCCTGCGAATTTCCTCATTCAAGATAACACTAACAACATCCTCTACTTTCAGAATATGTGATGCAGATGCAGTATTACTAACTGCCATAACTAAGCTGTGTCAGCTTTCCGGCAAAGAACATAAGATAAGAAGAGCTTTTATTTCATCATCAAATGCAATATTGACTGAACTTAATTGGTTAACTATACCATTGAAATCATTCAGATGAGTGGAAACAGATCCACCTTCATTCATATGCAAATTAAACAATTGCTTCATAAGATATACCTTATTAGAAGCGGAGGGTTTTTCATACATATTTGCCAAAGTAGACATTAACTCTACCATAGTTTTTGCCTGTGATAAATTGGATATCACAGTAGATGCTAAACTGAGCCTTATTGACCCCAGTGCCTTTCTATCAAGAACTTCCCAATCTTCATCTTCCATGTCCTTGGGCTTCTTGGCAATTCCACTTAACGGTAAGTATAAGTCCTTCTGATACAGATAATCCTCTATCTGCATTCTCCAGTGTTGATAGTTTTTGCCATTAAACTTTTCCATTCTGAGCTTACTTTCTTCTGCCATTGCTTCTACCACTCAAACAGAAATCCCTGCAAGAACTTCTGTGACTACCCTGTAATCAATGAACACTACACAGATCTGAACCACCTGTTAGTGAACCTGAGCTCTGATACCACTTGTTGGGGATCAACCAACAATGATTACACACTTATGAAAGCAATAAACGTGGAAATAAATCAGATAGACAAGTAACTAGAATCAAATAACAGCATGAACAAGATATACAAGAAACCACCCTGAAAACTTGTATTAAACTCTTTACATAAGGAATACAACGAAGAAACACCTTTCTTCCACACCTCTCTCAGATGCACAAGATCTCACACTAGATCTCTATCCCTCAAGAGCTATCTCTCTCAAGCACAATCAAATCCAACAAGTCTGGATTGATTCAACACTCTGTACTGTTCTTCAAACTTACAATAGTCTCATAGACTTGCTTGCAAAAACTTAATACACTAAGCTAAGAAGATCTAATCCTACATATAGAATTAGCAAACGTATGCATGCTCTTACAACAATCAGTTATGCCTCATGAACAAAGGCTTCTAATTTCAGTCTTGCTAATATTGGAAACGCGGATCGAGACTAAGCCTCAAACTCGCCATGCAAACTAACACTGCTGTCCACGAAAATAGATTCTGGACACACAGGCAACCGACGGCGGTTCCTGCCTGCTTGACATGACCGACGTCGGCCGACTACCTGCCGACGTCGGCATTCCCTTCACTGCTGCTGACCGACGTCGGTCGATCCTGACCGACGCCGGTGACTGTGTAGACCCGAATTGCTGAATGAATGCATAAGTGAAGCTTTTAGGCTCCACATCCTAACAGATGGAGTCCCAGATCTTTTCCTCGATGAATGGGCCTTTGGTTTGAATATACATGGTACCTAAAAGTTAATTTAATAATAATGACTTGGTGTCTATTTTATTAATTAAAATGATACACCAATTCCAATATTGATGAAAGATGATCAGCCCAGTGATGGATTATGGTAACTATATTTTATGGATCTAGGAATAAACATGGATTGGAGCTAGAATGATGTAAATTTCTCTAGAAAATAAAAGGTATTTATATTCTCTAGATTTTTAGTTTGGTTTTTTTAATAATTTTATTGAATATGAATCACTAGTGTATGGTTTGCAATGGGAAAGAAAGATGAAGGTCAATTCTTTACAATTTTTTGGAGATAGTGAACCAGTAGTTCACCAAGGGGACTTAATATATGCAAGAACCCACTACTTAGGTCTTATAAGCATAGATAATTGGACCCATTTGAATAATTTAAAGCTTTCAATATTTAGGCCATATCAAGAAATAAGAACAAGCATGTGGATGGGTTAGTTGCCATTGGGTCACAATTTAGTATCCTAGATGGCATAAAAATGTAAAAGTTAAATCACACATTAAGGTAGTTATAAGTCTTATTATATAAAATCATGATGATTGGCATGTATTTGAAGATGATGGTTATATTTTCATATTCATACAAGAGAAAGATAAATTATCCTTAAGAAACCAAGACAAGAATTTGTAGCAATATGGTGACTAGATTATGCAATTGAAGACAATCAAGTTGCTTAAAGGGTTGGTCACCCTTGAAAACATATTCATTAGAGATGATGAATTGAGAAAATAAAATTTTGATTTATCAACCAAGGAATAACACTATACAAATGTATATATTTCAACTGGTAAGAGTTTGGATTTGGGAAAAGTTTGGACATCTTCAAAGAAAGAAACTTTTATTGAGTTATGTTCAAGTTTTACAGATGTATATGCATGGAAGTACATTGAACTTATAGGATTTGATCCAAGTCTAAATCAACATACCATTGAGTTAGAATATGAGACTAGGCCAGTGAGATAGAGACAAAATCCTATTAACCCAAAGTTTGAACCTTTGATGAGAGTTGAACTACATAAGCTCATCGAGTCAGCCATAATATTTCTAATTAAGCACTCAACTTGGGTGGAAAACCCTGTTCTAGTACGGAAAAAGAATGGTGAAATTAGGCTATATGTTGACTTTTGTGACTTGAACAAGTCTTATCTTAAATACCACTATCCATTTTTATCAATGGATCATATTTTATAACTAATTGTAAGTTTAGAAAGGTTATACTTATTGGATAGCAACAATGGGTATAACTAGATTTTGGTCAAAGAAGAAGACCAATTAAAAACAACATTCACCATAAAGTGGGGGACATTTTCATATATAAAAATGCCTTTTGGTTTATCTAATGTTGTATCCAATTTCATAAATCCATGGACATAACATTTTAAGGTCTCCTTAACAAGTTTATACTTGTTTATCTAGATAACATAACAATGTTCTCTAATATTGAAAATGAGCATATGATTCACCTCAAAAAAGTGTTTGAAAAATGCAAGGAATTTGGAGTGTCTTTGAATCCAAAAAAATATGTTTTCTCTATTCATGAATGTAGGCTTGTTGGACATGTAATTTCAAAATATGGTACAAGCATAGATCTTGATAGGATAGACTTAATTTTTGCACTTTCCTTGCCTAAACATAAGAAATCTTTGCAAAGATTTTTAGGCAAGATCAATTTCATAAGGAGATACATTTTAATTTTTTTTTTTACTTTAGCTACGCCACTCATATCCATGATAAAGAAGGGTTAGAGTTCTAGTTGGTCTAAAGGAGTAAGAAGTTTTGAAGATACCAAGAAAGATATAGCCAATGCTCCTACACTATTAAACCCTAACTTCATGAAGTATTTCTTCTTATCTACCTATTATAACATTGACACAACTTTAGGTATTCTCATGTAGCAAAGCAAAGATACTTTAGAGCAACCAATAGTCTTCTTCAGTCAAGGCTTAGAAGAATATGTAACAAGGTATTATTTTGTTGAGAAGCATGTAATTTTAGTCATAAGGTCTCTTAAAATGTTTAGGTACTTGTTGTCTGATAATAAGATATATTTGATGGTTGCACATCTAAGTGTCAAATATTTCCTTCTAAACAAAGATATAAATGACAAAAGAGCTAGTTGGATAACCAAGGTCATGAAATATGATATTGATATCAAGGTCACAAAGCTAGTTAGATGAAAAGGACTTTGTGAACATATAGCCCAAGACTTGAAAGAGACTAATGGAATGGTTATGGTGTCAAATGATGAAAAAGTTTCAACTAATCAAACCTCATCTTTTGACTGGTTCCAAGATATGGTAAGATACCTACATGATAGTATTTATTCTTCTCATTTAACCCCATCAAAGAGGAGATATTTTAGATTCCATTCAATTCTTTTCCTTCTTATTGATAATGTGTTGTTCAAAAAAGATCTAAATGGCATATTGCTAAGATGCATAGAACTAGGTTAAACATAGAGGCTACTTAAGAAATTCATGATGGACATGATGGAGGAAATTATTCAGCAAGGATCATAACCCTCAAGATCATGAAAGGTGGGTATTATTGGCCAAGTTTATTTGGTGATTGTCATACATTAATTATAAGATGTATAAAATGTGCTATGTTTGTTGTAAATGTGAATATTACAGCCTTACCTCTCCAACTAATTTTAGTGAATCAACCCTTTCTCAAATGGAGATTAGACTTTATTAGTCTTATTAATCCCCCTTCAAGCTTAGGATGAAAGTGGATCCTAACTACCACAAATTATTTTACTAGATGGATAGAGACATTGACATTAAAATAAGCCAATGAAACTAATGTTTTGGACTTCTATGAAATTTTACTTACCAAATTTGGGGTCCCTTCAACTATAGTTTTTGATAATTCTATGGATTTTATAGGATCTAAGATTAATGATTGGGTAGTTTAACATAGTATTTTTCTCAGTATCTCATCAAACTATTATCCACAAGGCAATGGATTTATTGATTCCATTTAAAAATGTTTTTTGAAGATAATTAGGAGGATTGTTGAAGACAATTGGAGGTCATGGCATCTCAAATTGAAGTCATCTCTGTGGGTTGATAGGATCACCTATAAGAGGTCAATTACCAATTCTCCATACAAGGTAGTATATGGCAAGGAAGCAAGAATTCCTATTTCTCTTAAATTACCTACTTTGGAACTAATTCATCAACTTGAGTTTTTGGAGAGTGAGCCAATGTAAATTAGATATGATAAGTTATTGAAACTATAAGAGACAAGGCATCAGTCCATGTTGGCCATGGAGATCAATAAAGTAATGGTAAAGAGATCTTTTGATAAAGGAGATTATTCAAGAGGTTTTCAAGAAAGAGATTTGGTCCTCATGTGGGATGAGGATAGAGATAAGCCATAAAAGCACACAAAATTTGATTATCTCTGGAGTGGTCCATACATAATCTCTAGCTAAAAATCTCACAATGATTTCTAACTCATAAGGATGAATGGTGAAGAGCTTCCTATTCCAGTCAATGGGATACATCTAAAACACTATTATTAAGGAAGCTAAGTTCCATGTACATAGTTATTTGTTTTTTATTTTTCTCTAAGTGTTTTCTTAACACATTTATTTGTTTCTATCTTGTCCCACAGTTATTCAGTAGGTTAGTTTCCCTTTCAATTTTGTTTCTTTCTCTGTATTTTAAAATTATTTGTTTTGCAAGTCAAAAGGCTATCTTGTAGTAATGTAAATGGTTCATATATCATTTAAATTATCTAAGAGTCATGTATCTAGTGTGAGTTATTGAGTATAGAAGGCATGTTGCCTAGCCAACTCACCAAAGATGTTGACCAAATTTGGTTTACATACCAAAAATGTGCCTAGTCCAAGAGTCTAATGGAAGGAGTAAGATCCTGATTGAAGATTGACCTATGTCACAAGGAGTAGATAAAACTCAAGTGGGGATCATATATATTTTAAATATATTTTGAAATCCTTTAAGCAACCTTAAAGTGTGATCTAATTGATCTTCAAAAGACATGTCTATAGTTATAGGTGAAGGGTCTAAGTAGTTTTCAAGGTGTACAAGAAGATGAACTAGGTTACACAAGCTTTATAAGATCATCAGAGATTTGAAAGATTGAGAAAAATATGTACTATACAAATTTGAAGAACTAGAACATTGTTAGGATGTCATGTAAGAAATAAATAAACCAGATCATTTGCACATTTTCTATCTTTACTCAGAAGGCCTTGTAAGTAATAAGATTACAACACCATAAAATCCCTTTTGTCAAGAATATATCCTGTAAGTTTTAAGTCTAAACAAACTTCCTATCTTAAGTTATGGAGTTTAAATTTTGGTCATGTAGAGCAAGACAGTCATGCAAGTGTCAAATTCAGGCCTTGGTTAATAGCTATTGAGAATCAAGTGAGTAGATGGTCACACAGATGTCATGCAAAAAAACATAGAAAATTTTGTTTGATAATTTTTATATCCACTTAGAAATATCCCAGAGATAGTGCATCAAGTTGACAAAATGTTTTTGGTCTCAAGAAAATCTCTATCAAATTTGATCCTTCCACGATTGTCGCGCTTTAAGATATAAATCTTCAAAGTTGATCAAATAATGAGATACATTCATGTAGATGTCAACTTTAAGCCACTAAAAATCTATTGGAGCTTAAGTTTGAAGGTCTGTTGGACATCAAATATGTCCATGTAGACATCAAATGATAGTCACACAGACATCAAATTTAAGACCTGGTAAATAGCCATTGTATTTTAAACTATGGGTCCCATGCAGATCTAATGGCCCATGTTTGATCATACATTAAGATCTAATGGTAAGTGGAGGTCAAACGGGTTAGTGAATGTTAAAATCAAATGTATGCATGATAAGTGTCAACAATGTGCTCAACTAGTAGAGGATCAATGATCAATGTTCATCTAGATAAGCAGGATCTAATAGAGCAAGATGGGTCAACATGTCAATATCCAAGTTAGAAATTGACAACCAATAAACAAAGTTCAAACTGAGGATATTTTTGATAGGATTAAATGGGGCATTATTTGACTATGGCAAGAGAAAAACAAAGGAACCAGAGTTTAAACAAGATCTAGGTGAAACTAGCAAGACCAAGCATCACCACTAAAGCTCTGTATAGGTAAAATATGTCTTTTAGACTAAATATAGAGGTTAAAGATAGACCAATGATTATGAAGCAAGAATAAGCAGTCTATTAGTTCCCATGGATATTATAACTATGTGAAAACTAATCGTTGGATTGGTTTTCACCTATAATGGACTAGTGTTTGATATTATAGTAAATACAGATGTAAAAGTGATCATGGAGATGCATCTCACCTATCATTTGGGTTACATTTTCAATAAATAGGTATAGATGGTCACCTAATGTAAATGTGGTATAATTTTGTCAATTCCAAGATATGTTCCTCATCAACAAATCACATAGATAATAATATGAAGTTCCAAGAAGAGACCTAGCAATTAAATAAGGGAAATGGACATTTAATTCTTTTACAAAATTTGTTCCTCATTGATAAGATCATGATTCAACATCCTTGAACTTGTGCTAATACATCACAATTCCCCCTCTCTCTTCCTTTTTCTATATATTTTCCAACTTCTACTATGCGTATCACTCTTTGAAAGTTTTAGAAATAAATATATGGCATTTTTTAGAGAAACAAACTCTTATGCTTTGGCTTGCTTAGGCTATGCCAAAATTTGTATTATGACACCTTTTTATGTAATAAATATTGAATTCTAAGTTTTTTCAAGCTAGATTGAAGTGTGTTCTATGAATTCATGTATTGTAGTTAAGTGAATGTATGTTCCTTGTCTATTTCTAAGTTTTTTCACCTTCATGAAGTGCTTAATACTTCTCACAGGTCATTATAAGTGCAATTTAGATTTTATTGTTTAGCTTGAAAGTGGTTATGTTCCCTCTCATGTTAGTTTGATAATTTATTCATGCCTTATTGTGAAATACTTATGTGGAACTGATCTCTTTGGTCTTGAATGTGTCTCATAAGTGTTTTTTAATGCAAAGTATAAGTGTTTCAATTACTGGTGCATCACCCCATTTAACATGGTTTCTTATATTTTTGTATCTCTCTATCTCTTTTCAAAATAAGTGTTAGATTAGGTCTAGTTTAGTTGATAGATCCAAAAGGAATCTGACCTTATTTAGAGGTTTGATCCATTATTAGGATACCCATAGCCTAATATTAGTCCCATGTTGGACTATATTTGAGTAGGAAGATCTAAACAATCCCCTTCTTAGACATGGTGTAAATATAAAACACCAACAAGTACCACACACAATCAAAAGAATGTGTTCACAAAATTACTCAACCTTAGGTAGGGTTGAAATCATATGAATTAGAAGAGGGTATGATAACTCAAAGATCTAGAGTGTAACTAATACACTAAAATGTAGATTTAAGAGATACATCAATACCATAAAAGCTAGTTCAACTCCAATGAGTTTCTACTAGGAAACTAGGAGAAATCCCTTTAGATTAGGAAGGTGATAATGGAAACTAAGAAACTCAACATGTGCAAAGGTGAAAGGATTTATAAGTATAAAAATTGAACCAAACATGTAGCACAATGCCACCACATAGTAATAGGAGGTAGAATAAAATGATTTCTTTGAACTTAGAGTGAGTGATATACTTGATGACCTAAGTTCACAATGATCAAATGATAATGAATCTCTAAATGACCTTTAATCCATATGGTAAATTGAACCCAAGTTACTCAAGTCAAGTTCAAATAGGAAATTAAACCTAGTTTAACACATTTAGCCTAGAAATTAGAAAGGTGAAATTATAAATTTGGATTATCAATTAAGGACTTAAAGATTTTGAAAAATGGTTTAGACTCAAATGGGTAGCATAATTGTGCTTAATTAGACAATACCAACACAATGTTATAAGATGAGATTTTGAACCAAGCAAAGATTGATTTGTATTTGACCAACATAATGCCTCCTTGTTCAAGAAATAGTGGAAAATATGTTTTTTTTCAATCAAGGTTTTACTCAAATCAAGACCAAGTAAGATAAGACCAAAAGACAAATGTAAATAAGTAAATCATCCTAAGCCCTAAATTGACAAGGTTAATTTATATTTTTGAAATCCATATTTATACATGCACTTTGGAGGAATTAAATTATTCATCAAAAATAAAAGTTCTTTAATTAGTAGGGTATTTGACACCCCCTTCTCTTAAGAGACAATACCGTGATATGGACCTTCAGGCATACCCTGTATCAATAATACTCCATAACAAGTAAGGTTGTTTAAATTTTAAAATTTATGACTATGTATATGGTCTCATGTGTGGCTAACATAAGGGATGAATCATTCCAATTGGATCCATGTTAATCATCTTGTTGTGAAAATGTATTATCCTTTTCACAACCAATACATCCATCAATTGCTCAGTGTAGTGCGATGTCCTAATTGATCATATGCTTTGGGTTGGCTTACCACTAATGGAGATGGTTTAACCACTAAAACCACCATCCTAATGGAGTGATACCAATTTATATACCACCCCATAGAGAGAGATTTAATTCAATGTCAAGATATGAATCCCTAGGTTGAAGCTTCCCTAAAGAACTCGTAAAGAGGCAATGACCTCCCATGCATAAGCTAAGTGCATGAAATACAATGATCTAAGTGAAAAGGCTTTAGATTTTTCTTTTATATCATCCAAACCATATGGTTTTATTAGAAAGCCTTGACAACTTCCTTTTCATTCCTTGGACAAAGGTACAATCTATTGGGTGAATATTTTTTCAATCAACATACTGATCAACAAAATAGGTCTGATCAACCACAACAGGAAGCTTGGTAATCCAGGTGTGCAGCTTTACTACATCAACCAGAGACAAATCTCTCCTCTCATCAAGGGGAGGTTCCCTATAGATATGTAGGAGCTATATACAATATAGATAAGCATAAAATAACACATGGGGGCAGAATAAACCATCCATCTCTCTCTTTTAGAGATGATGCACATATACAAAGGAGAAAATCCTGGTGTAAACACTGAAGGCACTTCTCTTCTTTCAGAAGTGTTCTTGCAGGAAACAATAGGAGTTTCTTTTAGATAGTAAAGTAATCAGTAACCAAAGGGCGTAGTAATATCAAGATGAAATAGATTGCAAAGTTTCCACCTCAACTACCCAAGGAGTATATCACAAAGGATAATGGGGGCACAAAGTCATCCCAGAATCCTCAACACAAAAATAAAAGAAAAACACAGACTGAAAACAATTGTGAAAGAACAAAGTCTTCCCACAGTTGGTTTCAGGACACTTTCCTATTACTTTCACTAATTCTGCTTACCAAATTAGATGAATAAGAACACCTTCAGAAGTTAGATGTAAGAATGATCTTCTAAAATGATACAAGACAAAATAGCACAAAGTCTGTAAACAACCTGCTTTTTCATTCAGATAAAAATGAAAATAAAATTACAATCTGAGCTCAAAGTCTCAGTCTTCTTCTTTAAAAATGGGTAGAGTTTCACTCTTGGTAAGGGGAAGATCCCTTGTAACAATAAAAGAGTTTACCATATATAGAGGAAGAAAGTAGGCCTTTTGGCACCCTTTTTACGAATGACCCATGTGCGTTCTGATCATTGGGAAGAGCAAGCTACTTAAATATCATAAGAAAAATTATGGGCCACATCATTTATCTACTTATAAGACCACTGCTTCAAGGTGATTATGCAGCTTGTCTACTCATTAATGCAAAATGAAGAAAATGGGTCACATCGTTAGCCATTTTCACCTCTTAATGATCAATTCACAGACACTATATCACTTGTCGGAGTAACTCCTTGAGTCGACACCTTCTTTCGTCACTTGGATGCTTTGTCTATTTTTGCACTTGGTCTTTCTTCTAGCTTTAAGCCTTTGAATTCCTTTAGGTTCTCTTTTCATTTAATCTCTTGGTTCTTCCTTTAAGTTCCGCACTCTATTTGAATTTCCATGGATTTTCCCTCACTTTAAATTTGACATCTGAGGGGCCATCAATGGTCACCAGCTACTTGAATAATGTTGAACCTTGACCCTGTGAACCTATGAAATTTCAATGGCTCATTGGTTCATTCTATCTTTTCTGTTTCATCGCTTCTTGGTTCAATCACTTTCTCGCTCTTTGGTTGAACCATCCATTGAACCAACTGTGTGCTACTTTTTCCTTGACTAAGGCCACCTTTAAAATTTTGAACCTATGAACCATTGAACTTTGAACTCTTTCAGTTCAAATTTTAATTGATTCATTGGTTCATTCTGCATCTTGCTCAATTATTGCTTCCTTTATCTTTCTAAGCTTTGGTTGAACCTTTGAGCCTTGAACCAGTTGAACCTTTGAACCAAAGTGGTTCAAAGTTCAATGGTTCAAGCCTTTGTCCTTTATCATTTACTGATTGAACTGAGGTGCTGAACCAATCTTGGAAATGACTAAGTGTTGGAAACTTGTTCTTTTGAGATCTTGCTTCTTTCCTGCAGAGTCTGTAGAAATCAACCTGTGAAGCCCATAGAACTTGGCCTACAGAGTCTATAGATTTTCTTCCTGTAGAGTCCATTGATTTCTATAAAGATTGAAAAAAGAGGAATTTGAAAGCTCAAAACAAATTTTGAGAAGGAAAGAGAGAAGTTTTGGTCCTGTAGGACCAAGATAGCTCATATGTTGTCCCAAAAATGAGTGACATTTTTGGGGACCAATAACTGGGCCTAGTTGGGGAACTTCCTTTAGGTGAAAACATGAAACACAGCTGAGGGGAGTAGAAAATAGAATCTCCAGTGCCTTGAAGTGTGCCATTGTGCTATGGAGTCACGTTACCCAAGAAGAAAGGCTCCAAAAATTGAAAATCACAAAATAGAACTAAAGACTATACAAATATACATATGTATAGGTGAACTTATCTGATACTTCAATAATTGAAGTACTTTAGATGCTGCTCCTTATGAGGCAAAGAAAAGGGGATGCCATCCTGATAAACTAGTAGGAAACCATTCTATCCCTAGAAATAGTGATGGGTGAATGGAACTCTCCACCACGAAACCAATTTTTTGCGTCTTCCTCATTGGTTTTTCTTCTTCTTGGCCCATGGTAGGATGTGGTCTTCAAACTAAAAACCATAACTCCTTGCTCTCCCTGTGAAGAGTTCCTTTTGCTAACTTTAGAATACAAAAGTATGGTCCACCACCATAGCTTGTTGTTTTGCTAGTTCAGTCCAACACATATTTTGATTGTCAGCATTAGACCCCTGACAAACCATCAGCTCAACATCTCCTTTGGTGTGAAGGAGTGCAATCTCTTCATCTTGAGCAGTTTTCAATCTGAGCAATAGAGATCCACATCTAGCTATAGAAGAATTACTACCATTAGATTCTAGGATCCAAGCATCATCAGAAGCTGATCTTCTATCAGATTTATCTTCATGGGAGATGGAAGATCCTTCTTGATTTGTACTGCTCCCTACTAATTCTTTTGATGCCTAATTTGGATCAAATCTTGGATTACCAGCCATGAGACTTTGATCAGCTGAGACATGAGCATCCTCTATGGTTAAGGGGTAATTACCCCTACCTGAAGGCTCAAATAGAATTTGAGCAGTAGGGGCTAACATTTGGGCGACCACAATCTTTGCCTCAGACAGGTCCACACCTAGCTCTTCACCAATGTTTAACTGCTCAAAATTGGCTTGCAGGGATTCAAACTTAGTCATTTGAATTTTGGATTTTTTGACATGATCAATCATTTCAAATGACTGAGATGGACTTAGAAGAGAGGATGGGAGTTCATTCTTTTGGTTTTTGGGAGGGGGAAGACTGATCTATGAATTTGAAGTAAAAGGTACATAGATGTTCGATGTACTTACTTCTTTGGCAATCACCAGGTCCTTTGACTGGAAAGGAAGAGGGGTTCTCTGCTTAGCAATTGAAATTTTTGGTTGGGGTCACTCCTTTGTTATTTCTTTATCATCTTGTTGGGCTGACTGATTCTCAGACCAGGTGAATACTACGTATGATTCCTCATCTGCTTCACCTTCACTTTTGGGTTCATCCTGCTATTTCAGGAAACCAATGTGGGAGTCACCAGCTGATTCTTCTTGATCCTCCATGAAGAGACTAGCATCATTTTCTTGCTTGAGCTCAGGTTGGAAATAGGAAACATGTTCTATTTCCAGATATCCCACTACTGAGTTGGTTGGAGGTGCTTCAAGGGTAAGGTTCCTCTATGGGGGAGGAAGACGATTTGGTTGCTCTTAACTTTTGGCAGCATTGCCTTGATATGGCTGATTAGGGAATGTCCTTCTTGGTACATCTATGTATGAAGGAGCAGAAGACATACCTTGTGCCACTTGTCTTTTCAAGTCTAGCAGTTCATTTGCTAGATTTTGTACCATTGGGTCAATGGTGGCTGTGGGTGAGTATTTAGAAGATGAAGAGGGTTTACCTTTATTTGGGTCTCTCCTTATTTTTATTGCTAAGATAAGGTCATATTCTAGCTTAGTATCCAAGTCTTGCGTAGCCTCAAGGTCTGTATGTCTAGCCTGTCTCAATAGAAAACTCACTTCAAGCAGCTTTGAGTTGATGAAGAAACACATGAGATTTTGAGGTGTCAGCTAGGCGATCATGGGAATCCTATGCCTTAGCTTGTTGAACCTAGAAATAAAATCCCTCATAGGCTCATGAGGTTCCTTATTCATCTGAGTGAGCTAGGCCAACAAAGCATGTGCATCCTCTATGGGCTTGAACCTGGCTTCAAACTTGGCTTTGAGTGTATCCAAGTCAGTCACTGATCCAACTTGTAAATGGTAGAACTAGTCTGTAGTAGTGCCTTGTAGTGTCTCCACGAATAACCTGATCATTATGTCTTTAAATTCCACCCCTATTACATCACAAGATATGCTGAAAATTGTAACGTGTTCATTAGGATGAACCTTCCCATCACCAAAGAATTTGGGGAAATTATTTCTTGAACTGCATGGAAGTTCATGCAGAGGTGGAGTCAAATTTAGTGGGCCAAAAGAGTTACCCCAGGGGCCTCGAACTATCATGATTTAATTATGACAAATAGGGATAACAAATCTGGGTGGAGTGGCTAGATTTCAGAATAAAAAATGAAAAAGAACTGCCCATGCTTCAGCTTGAGGCTTCAAACTATGCACTCTTTTCCAGCAGCTCTGGTTTTGTAGACCAGATAAAATAACAGAGGTGGAGGAAAATGGTAAGGCTATAATGATAATGGGTAAGACATGGAATGGAGTTGCCAGATTCTATAATGGATAAGGGTTATAATGATTATGGGTAAGACACAGGTGATGTTTCAATCTGAAACTTGAGGTTCCAAATTGCATAAAATTACTGTGTCCCCAGCAGAGTCACCAAAAACTGTTGCATGAAGCTGGGAAGAAAAATAATAATGGGAAAGAACTGAAGCTGCTCATTCTTTCCCTAGTGGAGTCACCAAAAACTATTGGGTGAATATTTTGTCAATCAATGTACTGATGAACAAAATAAGTCTGATCAACCATAGCAGGAAGATTGGTCAGCCAGGTGTGCAACTTTACTACATCAACTAGAGACAAATCTCTCATCTCATCAAGGGGAGGTTCCCTATAGATATGTAGGAGCTATATACAATATAAATAAATAAAAAATAACACATGGGGGTAGAATAAACCATCCATCTCTCTTCTTTTAGAGATGATGCACATAGACAAAGGAAAAAATCTTGGTGTAAACACTGAAGACACTTCTCTTCTTTCAGAAGTGTTCTTGCAAGAAAAAGCAAGAGTTTCATTCATATAGTAAAGTAACCAGTAACCAAAGGGCATAATAATAGTAGGATGAAATAGAATGCAAAGTTTCCACCACAACTACCCAAGGAGTATATCACAAAGGATAATGGGGGCACAAAGTCATCCCAGAATCCTCAACACAAAAAGAAAAGAAAAACACAGACTGAAAACAATTGTGAAAGAACAAAGTCTTCCCATAGTTGGTTTCAGGACACTTCCCTATTACTTTCACTAATTATGCTTACCAAATTAAATGAATAATAACACCTTCAGAAGTCAGACGTAAGAATGATCTTCTAAAATGATACAAGCCAAAACAACACAAAGTCTGTAAACAACTTTCTTTCTCATTCAGATAAAAATGAAAATGAAATTACAATTTGAGCTCAAAGTCTCAGTCTTCTTTCAAAATGGGTAGAGTTTCACTCTTGGTAAGGGGAAGATCCCTTGTAACAATAAAAGAGTTTACTATATATAGAGGAAGAAAGGAGGCCTTTTGGTGCCCTTTTTATGAATGACCCATGTGCATTCTGATCATTGAGAAGAGCAAGCTTCTTAAACATCATATGAGAAATTATGGGCCACGTCATTTGTCTACTTACAAGACCACTCCTTCAAGGAAATTACGTGGCTTGTCTGATCATTAATGCAAAATAAATAAAATGGGTCACGTCATTAGCCATTTGTGCCTCCTAATGATCAATTCACAGACACTGTATCATCTGCCAGAGTAACTCCTTGAGTCGACACTTTCTTTTGCCACGTGAATGCTTTGTCCATTTTTGCAATTGGTCTTTCTTCTAGCTTTAAGCCTTTGAATTCCTTCGGTTTCTCTTTTCATTTAATCTCTTGGTTCTTCCTTTAAGTTCTACACACTATTTGCATTTCCATGGATTTTCCCTCACTTTAAATTTGATGTTTGAGGGGCTGTCAATGGTCACCAGCTGCTTGAACCATGTTGAAATTTGACCCTGTGAACCTATGAAAGTTCATTGGCTCATTGTTTCATTCTATCTTTTTTGTTCCATCGCTTCCTAGTTTAATCACTTTCCCACTCTTTGGTTGAACCATATGTTTAACCACCTGTGTGATGCTTTTTCCTTGACTGAGGCCGCCTTTTAAATTTTGAACCTATGAACCATTAAACTTTGAACTCTTTCAGTTCATTGGTTCATTCTGTGTCTTTCTCAAACATTGCTTCCTTTATCTTTCTAAGCTTTGGTTGAACCTTTGATCCTTGAACTAGTTGAACCTTTAAACTAACGTGGTTCAAAGTTCAATGGTTCAAGCCTTTGTCCTTTATCATTTGCCAATTGAACTCTTTTGATTAAACTGAGGTGCTGAACCAATCCTAGAAATGACTAAGTTTTGGAAACTTATTCTTTTGAGAGCTTGATTCTTTCCTTCAGAGTCCATAGAAATCAACCTGTGAAGCCCATAGAACTTGGCCTGAAAAGTTTGTATATTTTCTTCCTACAGAGTCCATAGATTTTTGGAAAGCTTGAAAAAAGAGGAATTTGAAAGCTTAGAACAAATTTTGAGAAGGGAAGAGATAAGTTTTGGTCTTGTAGGATCAAGATAGCTCATATGTTGTCTAAAAAATGAGTGACATTTTTGGGGACCAATAGCTGGCTTCAGTTGGGGAACTTCCTTCAGGTGAAAACTTGAAACACAGCTGAAGGGAGTATAAACTAGAATCTCCAGTGCCTTGAAGTGTGCCATTGGGCTATGGAGTCACGCTACCCAAGAAGAAAGGCTCCAAAAAATAAAAATAAAAAGCACAAAATAGAACTTAAGACTATATAAATATACATATGTATAGGTGAACTTATTTGATACTTCAAGAATTGAAGTACTTCAGATGCTACTCCTTATGAGGCGAAGAAAAGGGGATGCCATCCTGATAAACCAACAGGAAACCATTATGTCCCCAGAAATGGTGATGGGTGAATGGAACTTTCCACCAGGAAACTAATTTTTTGTGTCTTTCTCTTTGATTTTTCTTCTTCTTGCCCCATGGCAAGACATGATATTCAAACTAAAAACCATAACTCCTTGCTCTCCCTATGAAGAGTTCCTTTTGCTGACTTTGGAATACAGAAGTATGGTCCACCTCCATAGCTTATTGTTCTGCTGGTTCAGTCCAACACATATCTTGATTTTCAACATTAGACCCCTGACAAGCCATCAACTCAGCATCTCCTTTGGTGTGAAGGAGTTCAATCTCTTCATCTTGAGCAATTTTCAGTCTGAGCAACAGAGATCTGCATCCAACTATGGAAGAATTGCTGCCATTAGATTCCAGGATCCAAGTAACATTAGACGCTGATCTTCTATCAGATTTATCTTCATGGGAGATGGAAGATCCTTCTTGATTTATACTATGCCCTACCAATTATTTTGATGCCTGATTTGGATCAAATCCTAGATTGCCAGCCATGGGACTTTGATCAGCTGAGACATGATCATCATCTGTGGTCAAAGAGTAATTACCCCTACCTGAAGGCTCAAATAGAATTTGAGTAGTAGGGGCTGACATTTGGGTGACCACAATCTTTGCCTCAGATAGGTCCACACCTAGCTCTTCACCAATGTTTAACTGCTCAAAATTGGCTTGCAGGGATTCAAACTCAGTCATTTGAATTTTAGATTTCTTAACATGATCGATCATGTCAAATGACTGAGATGGACTTGGAAGAGAGGATAGGAGTTCATTCTTTTGGTTTTTGGGAGGGGGAGGACTGATCTATGAATTTGAAGTAGAAGGTGCAGAGATGTTTGATGTACTTACTTATTTGGAAATCACCAGGTCCTTTGACTGGAAAGGAAGAGGGGTTCTCTACTTAGAAATTGAAATTTCTAGTTGGGGTCACTCCTCTATTCTTTCTTTATCAGCTTATTGGGTTGACTGATTCTCAGACTAGGTGAATACTGCATATGATTCCTCATCTACTTCACCTTCACTTTTGGGTTCATCCTGGTAATTCAAGAAACCAATGTGGGAGTCACCAGCTGATTCTTCTTAATCCTCTATGAAGAGACCAGTATCATTTTCTTGCTTGAACTCAAGTTGGAAATAGGAAACATGTTCTATTTCTAGATATCCCATTACTGAGTTGGTTGGAAGTGCTTCAAGGGTAAGGTTCCTTTGTGGGGGAGGAAGATGATTTGGTTACCCTTGACTTCTGGCAGCATTTCCTTGATATGGCTAATTGGGGAATGTCCTTCTTGGTACATCTATGTATGAAGGAGCAGAAGACATACCTTGTGCCACTTGTCTTTTCAAGGCTAGCAGTTCATTTTCTAGATTTTTTACCATTGGGTCAATGGTGGCTGTGGGTGAGTATTCAGAAGATGAAGAGGGTTTACCTCTGTTTAGGTCTCTCCTTATCTTTCTTGCTAAGATAAGGTCATCTTCTAGCTCAGTAGCCAAGTCTTGAGTATCCTCAAGGTCTATATGTCTAGCCTATCTCAATAGAAAACTTACTTTAGGTAGTTGTGAGTTGATGAAGAAACACATGAGATTCTGAGGTGTCAACTGGGTGATCATGGGAATCCTGTGCCTCAGCTTGTTGAACCTGGCAATAAAATCCCTCATAGGCTCATGAGGTTCCTTCTTCATCTGAGTGAGCTGGGCCAACAAAGCATGTGTATCCTTTGTGGGCTTCAACTTGGCTTCAAACTTGGCTTTGAGTGTATCCCAATCAGTCACTGATCTAGCTTATAGATGGTAGAACTAGTCTGTAGTAGTGCCTTGTAGTGTCTCCATGAATAGCCTGACCACTATGTCTTCAAATTCCACCCCTATTACACCACAGGTTATGTTGAAAACTAAAATGCGTTCATCAAGATGAACCTTCCCATCACCAAATAATTTGGGAAATTATTTCTTGAACTACGTGGAAGTTCATGTAGAGGTGGAGTCAAATTCAGTGGGCCAAAAGAGTTACCCCAGGGGCCTCGAAATACCATGATTTAATTATGACAAATAGGGATAAAAAATTTGGGTGGAGTGGCCAAATTTTAAAACAAAAAATGGAAAAGAACTGGCCCTGCTTCAGCTTGAGGCTTCAAATTGTGCACTCTTTTCCAGCAGCTCTGGTTTTGTAGACTAGATAAAATAACGAAGGTGGAGGAAAATGGTAAGGCTATAATGATAATGGGTAAGACATGAAATGGAGTCACTAGAGTTTGTAATGGATAAGGGTTATAATTATTATGGATAAGACACAGGTGATGTTTCAATCTAAAACTTGAGGTTCCAAATTGCACAAAATTACTGTGTCCCCATCAGAGTCACCAAAAATTGTTGCGTGAAGCTGGGGGGAAAAATAACAATGGGAAAGAACTGGAACTACTCGTTCTTTCCCCAGTAGAGTCACCAAATTTTTTTGGGTGAATATTTTGTCAATCAATGTACTGATCAACAAAATAGGTCTAATCAACCACAATAGGAAGATTGGTCAGCTAGGTGTGCAACTTTACTACATCAATCAGAGACAAATATCTCCTCTCATCAAGGGGAGGTTCCCTATAGATACGTAGGAGCTATATACAATATAGATAAGCAAAAAATAACACGTGGAGGTAGAATAAACCATCCATCTCTCTTCTTTCAGAGATGATGCACACAAACAAAGAAAAAAATCTTAGTGTAAACACTGAAGGCACTTCTCTTCTTTCAAAAGTGTTCTTGCAAGAAATAGTAGGAGTTTATTTCAGATAGTAAAGTAACTAGTAACCAAAGGGCATAATAATAGTAGGATGATATAGAACATAAAGTTTCCACCTCAATTTCCCAAGGAGTATATCACAAAGGATAATGGGGGCACAAAGTCATCCCAGAATTTTCAACACAAAAAGAAAAGAAAAACACAGACTAAAAATAATTGTGAAAGCACAATGTCTTCCCACAGTTGGTTTCAAGACACTTCCCTATTACTTTCACTAATTCTGCTTACCAAATTAAATGAATATGAACACCTTTAGAAGTTAGACGTAAGAATGATCTTCTAAAATGATACAAGCCAAAACAACACAAAGTCTGTAAACAGCCTGCTTTCTCATTCAGATAAAAATGAAAATGAAATTACAATCTAAGCTCAAAGTCTCAGTCTTCTTTCAAAATGGGTAGAGTTTCGCTCTTGGTAAGGGGAAGATCCCTTGTAACAATAAAAGAGTTTACCATATATAGAGGAAGAAAGGAGGCCTTTTGGCACCCTTTTTACGAATGACCCATGTGCGTTCTGATCATTAGGAAGAGTAAGCCGCTTAAACATCATATGAAAAATTATGGACCGTATCATTTGTCTACATACAAGACCACTCCTTCACGGTGACTACGTGGCTTGTCTGCTCATTAATGCAAAATGAAGAAAATGGGTCACATCATTAGCCATTTGTGCCTCCTAATGATCGATTTGTAGACACTGTATCACCTACCAGAGTAACTCCTTGAGTCGACACCTTATTTCACCACTTGGATGCTTTGTCCATTTTTTCACTTGGTCTTTCTTTTGTCTTTAAGCCTTTGAATTCCTTTGGGTTCTCTTTTCATTTAATCACTTGGTTCTTCCTTTAAGTTCCACACTCTATTTGAATTTCCATGGATTTTCTCTCACTTTAAATTTGATGTCTGAGGGGTCGTCAATGGTTGCCAATTGCTTGAACCATGTTGAACCTTGAACCTATGAACCTATGAAAGTTCATTGGTTCTTTGGTTCATTTTGTCTTTTTTGTTTCATCGCTTCCTGGTTCAATCACTTTCCTACTTTTTGGTTGAACCATCCGTTGAACCACCTGTGTGCTACTTTTTCCTTGACTGAGGCTGCCTTTGAACTTTTAAACCTATGAACCATTGAACTTTTAACTCTTTTGGTTCAAAGTTCAATCGGCTCATTGGTTCATTCTGCGTCTTGCTCAATTATTGCTTCCTTTATCTTTCTAAGCTTTAGTTGAAACTTTGAGCCTTGAACCAGTTGAACCTTTCAACCAAAGTGGTTCAAAGTTCAATGGTTCAAGCCTTTGTCCTTTATCATTTACTGATTGAACTCTTTTGATTGAACTGAGGTGCTAAACCAATCTTGGAAAAGACTAAGTACTGGAAACTTGTTCTTTTGAGGGCTTGCTTCTTTCCTACAGAGTCTGTAGAAATCAACCTGTGAAGCCCATAGAACTTGGCCTGCAGAGTCCGTAGATTTTTTCTTGTAGAGTATGTAGATTTCTGGAAAGCTTGAAAAAAGAGGAATTTGAAAGCTCATAACAAATTTTGAGAAGGAAAGAGAGAAGTATTGGTCCTGTAGGACCAAGATAGCTCATATGTTGTCCCAAAAATGAGTGACAATTTTGGGGATCAACACAATCAAAATGAAAAGGCACTTTTGATCACCTGAGTTCCCTATAGGGGATGGGGGAGAGCATACACACACAATTCTTCTTGATCAAATAATCTAACAATCAAGTGATAGATTATTTACATGAAACAACACACATTTTAAAATCAATTGAAGTGAATGTTTGTTTCATTACACCTAATTTAAATGTTAAGTGAAGTTCTTGGACCCTTGGCCTTAGTTTGCAATTTTTTTTGAAAAACTTCATAAAAACATTCAATCAAACCATATAAGTTCCTTTTAGACACCAAAGGGAAGGTTCAAGATTTAAATAATCTAATATATAGGTTTATTTTAAACATCAAAGTAAAGGCTATAAATTTGATTATGCTCAAATTAACCACCACTTTTCCTCACGAGTCCTACAAGAAAAATTAGAGTCTCCTTTATATTTGAAGCACAATTTGAAATGAAATAAATAAGTTTGGATTTATTGCTCTTGGGTTCTCTATTTTTTACACACAAACTTATGTTGGTCAATAGTGACTAATTCCAGTTACTGCAAGACTGATACTAGTCATAAAACTAACTGTGGTCGATCAAAAATGACTGATAATGGTCATCTATGAACCCTTAGGCATGAAATGTTTTTGACAATTTTTTTTTTAGCATAATGTTAAGACAAAATATCCAAAAATTAAACTTATGGATCAATAAATATGTTCAAACCAGAGACTTAAAAACTCAATTTAACATCTACAAACTTGAGAAAAGCTCTAAAATTGAAATTCTTAGCCATATTTTTCTCTACAACCTAGCTGATGTTGGTAAGACATAATCATTTCTAGTCACCTAGAACTAACATCGGTCACTGTGTGCCTTGTGTATCAATAAAAAATGTCAAAAATATAATAAAAACAAGCTAAAAATTGATGTGAAAGGAATTTTTAATGACTTTTAAGGAAATCTAAGATTGCCAAAATGTCTTCCTTACTTGAGAGGGATGGGTGTCCCACCAGGCATGCCAAAATGCAGAGATAGATTAAAAATATGGTTATATCAATCACTAGTCATTAAAAACATAATAAATGCATAAATAACTAACAATCTAGGCCAGCCTATTTAATGAGGTATGCAAATGACAATAAGGATCAAATGAAAGAAAAAAAATATTAATTACCTTCCCATGAGCATCCCACCATAAAAATGTGGCTCCAAGCATGTTTTTCCCCTTGATTTTGTGTTCATGTCTTCAATAATGGTACAAGGTAAGCTCCTGCAACCATCTCAAGAACACCAAGTATAATTTAGACTCATGATATGAAATCGAATCTATGCCTATCAATGAAGCTATCCTATTGAAAATAAAACACAATAATCAACACAAAGAAAGGTTGTGGAGAGAATCCTACATTATAAGTTTACACAAATTAAGCTAAAAAATGTGAGTGAGAGGCCTCCTATTTATATATTTTCTAAATTGATCAGGATCAATCATGATCGTCCATCTCAAGATCAAAATGTGGACATGAAATAATCCAATTATGTAAATAAAATCCCTAAATATCCTCATAATGATTTAGGAGTAAGGGGGATTAAAGAGGCATGGGAAGCCATAATACTGATATTTTTTGCATTTATGGCTTATGAATGCCACCCCAAAAATGACCTCACTTATTGATGCAATTAATAGGAATCTATTTACAGTAAATAAATATTCAATAACTTCCATGGAATTCTTACTTAAGCTCATAATTTTGTTTAATTTTCCTAAGTAAGATTAATCAATTTTAGTGCAATTTTTTAAAAATTGGTGCACTTCATTAATCAAATTGGTCAAAAAGTCACATTATTAGGTCATAATTTGACTCAAGAAGAGTTATAAGGCAATTTTAGCTACATACAGATCATCATCCCATTTAATATATTATTGACATAAACTAACACATGCACATGATGTGTGTTTACAAATCAGAAGAAAAGAGTGATCCAGAGCACCAAAATGCATTTTCATCATTTTGACTCATAATGATTTGATCAAAGTGAATAATGACCTAAAATACATTGCCCCATTTAGGTATATATTATCCTAAATATACACTTATATAAGACAAACTTGAACCATTTAGCATATTTGCAGTGATTTTGGCCCAAATTATACATTTTTGCAAATTTAGAGTAAGATTGATAATTTCAACACAATGGTGTTAGGAATTGGATTTATACATGCATATCCTTAAGTGTAAATGGAAATCCACAAAAAAACCCTCGATCAAGTCTCAGATAGTATCAAGAATACATTATGGTCTATGGGGGACTACTAGTTATATCATGACTACAATATAATAATGATTTGAGGAACCAAAATTTCACCCTTGTGTGTACCCAAATATGCCCCAAACAAGTTGGCATAGTAAGAGATGGCATACCAAATTTGGTGGAGTGTAGATGAAGGCTTGAGGAAGAAACATAAGGCATATTCCATGGATCTTCCTTAATCATAGGTCAAATAAACTATCCAAATAGGAAAAACTTCAGTGAAGTTGGAAAGATAAGATAACTATATTTACTAGCATATTTTTAGCATAGGTATTAGGAACCACATGGTAGTATTCAGAATCATGTCACAGGGCTAGCCATCCCTTACTAGCATGATCCCTTTGAACATGACTTTATATTACTGAATGCTAAAGATGATGCATAAGTCTTATCCAAAGCACACATGGTTATGTTAATGGAGGAACTGCTAAAACCAATTTAAAGGGATCCCTCATTAATAATTGTAGAGGTAGAAACTCTAATTCCACCTCCAAGTGAATGTGTTGCATCTAAATATCGGTCATCATAGCCTCCCCAATTTTTTGAGCAAGAGGGAGAGTCTTCCTAGGCACCCCCACAAGATGTGATGGTAGATATAAATAAAGAGTAAGATGTGGATGAGACACCTAATATGATAGATTCTTTGGGAGGAGAAGATGAGCCGATAAATATTGATTCTTTTGACCCTACAAACTCTAGTCTTCTTTTTGTGAGCATGGCACCGTCTAATATAGATGTAGATATCTCATCTTCCTATACTCAATAGGCTATTCCTTTAGTCAAGAAAATAACATGTTATTATAGGAGTAATCCAAGAATCCATAAGGGCCTTATGATTTCAATTCTAAAACATTATCATAAGGACCTGCTAAGTAGAGGAAACCATCATTGAAGAGTGAGGTCAAGGAGGAGGAATAAAAAATTGAAAGGGTTAAGGTCATAAGTTTCTATGGATTCAAAGGGAAAGAAATAATAGAAATAGATAAATTAGGTGATGTCCATGCTATTTTTATTTCTACTATTGGATTAACTATTATGTGTACTATTCTTGTTGTTTCCCAAGCATTGATAAGATATCCTAAGGATAAAAAGGTTCATTTCAAGACAATAATAGGAGTCTCTATTTTGGATCAAATTACATAATCAACTATTTAGTCTACATAGTTAGGGTTACCTATGCCACATTCCACTGTAGTTAAGCCAACTTCAATTATTTCATCTATCAGAGTTGGTAGGAAAATAACCTTCACTGTGCATCTCATGCCTTATTTTAGCAATTTGGACTAGTATAAACTCATTTTCCCATTCTTTCAAAACCCACTCTATGTGGAAGCATTGATGTTGTACTAAGAATATGTTTTTTAAAATATTCTACCTAAGATGCTCAGTCGATTAATTCAAGGGAATTATTAATTCCCTAATGGGAAATAGAGTTCAAATCCTAGGTAATCCAAAGACCCAATCTAGTGATCACATAGCTTCCCATTATGAGTTCTATTTTTGATAAATCAATATTCCCAATCTATAGGGTTAAGAAAATGAAAATACAATATGACAGTAGCGGATTAATCCTTGAGGAGATATAAAAATGTATTTTCCCTATCTAAGAGGAAGAATATGAGAACTAGGGATTATCTTTATAATGAAGATTTTGTATCTTACATGGAAACACACACCAAATAATTGTTATACCTATATAAAGGCTCTAAAAAAGCTATGGAAATTTTTTAGTGGGAGTAAGATTAAGTACTAGAGTAGTATTAAATTGTTCATGTTCCCCATAAGATAGAGGATGATGTTTATAATGCTACCTTTAGGCTATACGACATTCTTGATACCATCAATACAATGAAAATTGATATGTTTTCACATTCGGTTGAGATAACTAAATTATTTAATTATTTGAAATAAGATGAGAATAAATTTAAATTCCTCATGCATTATATCACCAATAAGTCCTTCAACCATTTAGACTTGATGAATCCATTAGAGGCAGTGAATGCCCTCAACCTAGTAGTCATTAGAATCCAAGACACTATACAGTGGTATCTAGTGTGCAAACCTTGATCCCAAAGTTTGATGGGCATAAAAGGCAAGTTTCATAATTTTTTAAAGAATTAGATTTGTCTTAATCAAGATACTCCTCAGGAATGTTGATGGATAGGGCTAATTTTTGTAGGCTACTCTAGCAGATAGCTACAAACTTCAAGCTAGGTCTTCAAGGATTAACAATGGAAGAGATTGGATATAAAATTGGATTATCTATAAATAAGGGACTAAATCTGATATCTTTCAAGTGGATTTAATAAATTCAAAGGTAAAACAAAGATGCATATTGATAGAAGTCTCTAGAGTGTACAAATCATCCCTTCTAAACTTTGATATAATCAATGTTGAATACAATGTCACGTATAAACATTATCAATAATTGAAAGTGAATAAATAACTCATAGCAAGAACATCATGTTAATATCTACCTACTACTTATAACCCATCAAATATAATGAGTGTTGATCCCTTGAACATGAAATCCCTGATGATGAGTAAACCTTAGTTTCCAAATATAATATTATATGTATTTTTCTATGAGAGTTAATGTATGCAAATTGAGATTTCCTTGTATTTATATACTATTCAAGATTCATATGAGTATTAATTGTGTAATTTTGTAACATGCACATGTTTCATGGCTTTGTAATATGCATCTTATTTTAGGAATACAATTATAGCCTTCCCGAATTGTACATGCAAAGTTTGCATTGAATTGGAATTTTTGTTCTGATTATTCACTTGTACATCCCATTTCAAAATAATTTGAAGGATTAGGCACCCCCTTCCCCAAATATATATATACTTTTAATTTTCCCATTTCAAAAAGAGTTAGAATTTTTATAAATATAGGAAGAGATCTTTGGATTGTCATGCAACTATGTAATATAAGTTTCTTCTCCATCTTTGTGTGATTTGATTGTGAGTTTATTTTAAGCTAATAACCTAGTATTTCATTATATGAAATATTGGTTTTGAAGTTTCTTGTCTATTTTGTTAATAAATTTTATCTAAATTAGAATTAGCAACAACTAGTTTTGAATTGACTTACATCATAATCATTAAGCAAGGATATTGAGTGATTTTGAATTATGTAAAAGGGTCCTTTTTGATACAACCTCCTAGTTTTTGCAATAGTATAATTAGGTACTCTTGATGTCTTGGTTATAATATCTCACTTTGGTTTTAAAATAATAGTCTTGGTGATAAAAAACTTTGGCCATAAATGATAAGTTAATTGTGTCATTTTCCTTAGACTACTCACTATTTTTTTTGGGTTAGTTTACAAACACAATTAACTACAAACATGAGTTTCATACCCTTTTCCTCTTTGAGATTAGTTTAAATAAAAGAGCCTTATTTAATCATGAATTCCTCTTTTGCCTCACCCTTCTTTCATTTTATGTTTATTTTGATGTATACCCACCATAGTCTAGACAATCATCCATCCAACCCAAATAATATTTTGGTCTCTTTTAGGAATCACCCATCTATACATACTTGGTTAACAACCTACATGCCCAAGCTAACTATTCCATCAGCTGGTTTTTTAACCCATACCTAAAACTCATGTCTCAAAGTGGAGTTTAAATCCATACAATCCCAATAAGTTAGAGGCTACATCATTCATGATTTGGTGTGCATAAAAATTACATAAACATCTATTTTGGTTCTATAAGGAGGGCCACTCCATGTGTCCTTCCCTAGAAGAGGTTTTCCCCTATGTTTGAGGTACACTAGAAATACCCAAGAGATTAACTAGGTATAGGGCCAAACCCAATGTTTTGGTTAAACCCGTATCAACCCATCAAAGGCTTAGATATACATCAAATGTTCCCATAATACCCCAAGCCAAGACACCTTCTCTTATAAGAGTCATTTATCCTAGTAATCATTCAATGGCTAACCCTTGGTTAAGCAGGTATACTATGGTCATTCTAAGAGATATACATAATTTTATAAGGAATCTTGAGAAGTATAATCCATATTTCTCCCCTTCAGGATCGGGAATAGTAGATTAACATATAAATTCTTTCAAGGATGCCTTAAAATTTATGAATGTTACAAATGAAGATGTTGCATGTAGTCTTTTCCCATTTAAATTTTAGGATGTTACTTATGATTGGTTTCTCAAATTTCTAGAGAATTTAATTACTTCATGGAACACATGTCAAAGCATATTTCCTTCTTGATTTAGGTAGGTTACTAGTCCAAGTATTGTGTATCAACACTTCACTAGTATGACGAGAGCCCAATGAGCCAATTCATGTTTTCAACATGAGGTTCCAAAATATGCACACTTGGGTGAGTGTCATATATAAGCCAAAGGAGGATTTAGCAGTGGAAATGTATAAGAATACCTTGGATCTAAACACTATAGGTATTTTTGAGGAGAGTTACTATAACTAATACTCTAGATTTTGATTATGAAGAATCAATCAATATTGACATGCAAATCAATCCTCACACACTAGGAGTTCCCAACCTTAATGTCAATTTTATAGCTTCAAATCCAATGCCTAATATGAATCATAATGTTCTTATGTTTAATCAAAATAAATTTTATGCATTGGCTCTTATGGCATAGCTGACAATATATCATAACCATGGTTTTATGAATAATCATGCACATATGAATGATCATCAACAAAGTCAACATTCAATCCCACTCAACACAAAAACCACTCAAAGTAAATATTCTACCAAGATAAAATTATATTCTATATAAAGAATGGACCAAACATTAAGTAATGACTTTTTAAACATGAAAAAGAATATGAGAAATGCTATAGGATATAATAATACATAGAATTATAGGTTCCCAAGATATAGCAAGCCTTTCAACAATCCTACAAATAATATGGAATAATGACATGCTAATAGGCTACCAAAGATCAACATAATACAGATAGGCTCACCCAATTGGTACATAGTTCACAACATGGTGAGCTTGACTATGTTGAGTTTTTTAGGGCATTTGAAATCTTTCAAAGAGAAATGGTGAGTTAATATTTAATGAATAATCCACCAGAATTACCCCATGCTCCTAGTTTGTCAAGAATAATTATGGTCTTTGAAACTCATGAATTTCCTTTCCTAAGTGAAGATGAAAATGAACCAAAAGATAATATAGATCAAGTACACTCTAGTAGTTCCAAAGAATCAATTAAAATTTGAGGAATACACATCTATTTACCATGTCTACACTTTTGAGTAACATTACTATCCTTCCAAATCCAAAGGATTATAACAATCCACCTCCCCCAAACTAGAATGATCAGCCCTTGAACATGGAAGTATAGATTAAATGAGGATACAACATGGTTGAGGACATGACTAAGATAAAATAAACCATAACCCTCCATGAGTTGGCCCATATTATAAAATAGAAAAAAAAATGTGGAAATATATATAGGGAAATATGCTATAGACATGCCAAAATCTGCTCATACAAACGTCATATACAAATATAAGCGAGAGGTTCCTCCATTCTTTCTGATAAATAGATTATTTGGTAATAATATACACAAATTCTTAGTTGATTCTGGAGATTCACCTACTATAATGCCAATGTCCATCTGTGAAAAGCTTGGATTGACTTCAAGCCCATCCAAGAGGATGGTTTCACAATTGGACAAGATAATAGTGCTCATGGTTAAAGAATTGAATAACATTTATATTTATGTTGCATTTGAGACACACATACAAATGACTATAGACATAATCATGGTGTATATCCCAAAAGGATATGGACTACTACTAAGAAGGGATTGGTTAAAACTGTTAAACAAATATGTGACAACATAATTTTCCCACATATGGTTGCCATAGAGAGGATTTGAAAATCAATTTCAAATTGATTGGGATCCAATGACGAATCATCCCATCATGGTGATGTTTTATTTTTATGAATAATGGAGTTTTATTCATATTTAATAAATATGTCTAATTAGGATAAATAAATAAATAATATTCCTAATTAAAGCTATTGATTTGTGTAATTAAATTGTAATTAAACATTTTCTAAAAATAGTAGTTTGAGAGAGAATAAAACTTAGCTTATTTTGGACTATTTTGAATGAGATAGGTTTGGAAATTTGTGTGCAAGACTGGAAAACTATCACAAATAGGATCCTAGGATTCATTTTTTTATTGGACAAGAGTGCTGAAACTGGACACCCTATGCTCTGGTGTTGTAGTCCTTCTCTGGTGATATTTTATTGAGGATTTAATCTTTCTAGGTTTTTTTTGCCTACTTAGTGTGAGCCTATGTACCAATTTTCACGTCCTCATTATCATTAGAGCTCCCTATAGAGATTATTATTCATGTACTTATATCTTTTATGTATTGAAAAAAACTTTGGCAAATGGGGAAAAGGGGTTAGTGTGTGTAAGATGAACTGGACATGATTCACACCCCATGTGTGGGCACCCTACCTACATAACAATACTCTGAGGGATAAACCACATGTAGTTCTCCCTTTAAGAGTGTTTTATGCAATAGTGAATTGACATTTAAAAAATGATAAGAATTGGGTAAGCTTGAGATGACTAGGGACTCATGTAAGGTCTTGAATTGGATTGAAAGTGTATAGGTTGGTTGTATGCAGAGAATAGGGAATATTGATTGAGTTGTCTTTCTTATATTCTTACTTGCCTCAATGATATTTTCCAACCCTTTCCAAATGATCTTTGAATGGAATTTTATATGGATATATTAGTCATGAGCTAGATGAAACCAGACTAGGCTAACATAATGAACAAGAGGAATCGAGGAAAAATAGTAATCTAGGCTCAAATTGTGATTGGATAGGAGCACTAAAAAGGGGACACCCTAGGGTCTAGAGCTATAGTCTAACTTTGGCACTATTGTCCTGAGTAGATAGGACTTGGTGGGATGGATTAGTCATCAAGAGAGGGTCTTAGCTTAGCTGGGATCAAGTTTGAAAGGATACAAATGACTGGGAATTAGTAAAAACAAGATTGAGAGGGTTATGAGAGCAAGCAAGAGGGACATAAGGATTGGGTGTCATTATCCATGATCAAGTTTCCAATTTTTTCATTTTATATGATTACATTTCCCCCCTTTTATTCTAGTGATGTAGCAAATCAAAATACTAGGATAAAGGAAAAATAGAAAGCATACTTGAACTTACCTACAAGGTTAAAGCTCATGAAGCTATGTGATACTGAGTAATTCTAGATAGTACATAAAGATCATGTTGTGCAAGTGTGAATCTTTGAAAGGAAATCAAAAGTAGTTCAATTATTATTATATGTAATATAAAACAAGAATATACAAAGCTAAGTAAGAGAGAGAGGAAGAGAAAGGAATGAATACACCTCACTCAATACATGAAATAATAAAAAACCTATTATGATACTAAGTAAGGCTAAGTAATGATAGATGTGTTAGATGATGTTGTACCAGAAGTTATATCAAAAATGGAGCTAAGTACTCAATTCCTCAAAAAGTGTCTCAAGAATGCAAAGGTTATCCCTCTGGCTCCATCATCACCTAGTAAGTGAAGATAGATAATCATGCATGTGATATTTAGTGTTTGGATTGTGTATCTGATCCCTATGAATAGGTGGCTCAAGAATACAAAAGTTGGCCCTTTGGCTCCTTTATTTCCCCATGAAGTGAAGCTAAGAACTGATACCGATTGTATGAATGTGTATGTCATATGAGATGGCCTCTAAAGCCCCTAAATGCTCTAAAATTTTAATAATGTGGCATGGATAACTGAACATGTGCTAAAAACTAGGCCAATGTTGGCCAACTTGGAAATGATGGAGATTAGGCTTGTATGAAAGCCACTCCAAAATTAAAAATTTGGCTTATGTGAAAGTCACTCGAGAAATCAGGTACTCAAAAATGTGGAGGTTAGGATTGTATAAAAGCCACTTTTAAATGATGCCAACCACCTACAGATGGAATAAGGCATGTAATTGCTAAGAATGCCTGGGTAATGCTAAAAACTAAAAGAAAAGAAGTAAAAGTGTTGTGTAATCTACCTCCAATCACTGGTGTTTGAAACATGAATTATGATCTAGAAGTTATACCAAACATCATATCTAAAATTGGAAGTGAGAACCAATCAATCCATGTATAATTCCCCCTATGTATAGATTTTTTGAGAAAACTATACTAAAAATTATTGATCTGAACTAGTCTGATTATGCAAAATTGTAGTTGAACCTACCTTTCTACCTACTTCTAGAAACCCTAGAATTTCTATTATTTAGATAGGATCACCAAAAATGGACACCCTAGTGTCTAACATTATAATCTATCCTTGATGCTATTGTCCTAGGTTAAAACTAATCATTGTTCTAGAATACTGACTATCTGCCTGGTCTGTTCTGAGTGGTTTGATGACTACTTGTTATTCTAGTTGTTCAAAAATAAGATTTTTCAACTGATTAGAAGCTTTGATCTCTGAAGCAAAACCCCTATTTATTTCCCCCTCTTCTAAGGGTAGGAATAGGTACCCTACAATGACTGCCCTTAAAAAAAATCCCTACAAATGTGTTAAATTTGAAATATACATGATATAGAAATGATAATCAACAAGATATCTCAAGATATAGCATGGTTTGATTTGATAGATTATAAGATCAATATGGGTATGCCTAGATAAATGTAACAATGTAATAACATGTGTAATGTTATTTAATTAAATTTAAAATGGAAATGTTAGTTACTAGTTTGTTAGTTGTTAGTTGGAGGGATGGAGCATGATGTCCATCATAGCATCTAAAAGAATAGGAAAATGCATGATATGGATCATGGAATTGTAACAATCAAGAAGCAATCAAGAAATAATCACAAAAATCAAGAAGAAAGAAGTGTAAAAGGATGGTCAAGGGGCCATGAAAATAAGGGACATGGGCACATATCACTCAAACTAAGAAGCAAGCATATAAGGCATGTTCAAATGCCACATACACATACAAGTAAAACAAGCAATGTTGGCACAAGGACCACAAGCTCATAGAAGAGTGCATGCAAAGGACATTGGAAAAAGTCCTAAGGCACACAAATGAATAGAAGTAAAGGACATTATAAAATTTCCTAAAACACATACAGGAGGCAAGAAATAATTAGAAAATGCAAGAACATCAAGTTATGATAAGCAAGAAAAGAAAGCATCTAAAGTCTGGAAGGATAGAATCACATCTAACTAATCAAAAAAAGAGTGAAAGTATGCAAGACATGTTTAGTATAAGACTAGGTATATGCTAAGAGATACACAAGTGATAGATAATAGTAAAATGTTGATATAGTAATCTATGTAATCTAGTAAGTGTAGAGAGGATTAAAAATCAAGTTAGTCAAGCATTAGTCATGTTCTCCCTTCATCAAGCATCCTTGTCTTTGTCAACAATGGTGGTAAGCTCCTCCATTGCATCAAGAACACTACATAAAACTTAGGCTCATGATTCCAAATCAATAAACTATCCTATAAATGAAGATTGTAAACAAAATATATAATCAAATGCAAAGCCTTGTGGAAACAATTTAACATTATAACTTTGCAATATTTAAGCTTTTTTATTCATATCCATGGCCTCTCTATTTATAGATTTTTGAGATTGGTCAGGATCAACCATAACCATCCATCTCAAGATTGAGATGTGTGGCCATGGATAATCCTAATATTTGAAATTAAATCCATATTTATCTTCATCATGACCTTGGAAGAAGGGGCATTGAAGAGGCATGGGAGGCATTAAATAGGCATGGGTGACCCATAATCTTGATATTTGTGGCATTTATGGCTTAAGGATGTCTTTCCAAGAAATGATGTCCCCTGATGATGCAGTTAAGAGGAATCAATTTTCAAAAATAAATATTCAACAAATCTCATGGAAAATCCATTTAAGCTCTTGATTTGGATTAATTAGCCTTAAAAAAGGTTAATCAACATTTGTGCAATTATTTGAAAATTGGCCTTCAATTGATCAAAATGGTTAGAAAGTCATATTATTGAGTTGTAATTTGACTACAGAAGAATTATAAGGTGACATTAGATGCACCAAAATTGTATTTCCATTTAGGATGTTTCCAAAACAAAATAAAAAAGGTACATGATGTGTACCAATAAATTTAGGAGAAAAGACTAATCTAGAGCACAAAAGGCAAAATCATCATTTTGACTCGAAATGAATTGATCAAAGTTAGTTGGCTCATAAATTGCATTGCCCTATTTAGGGATACTTTAGCATTAATTGGAAATTTTAAATGATAAATTTGAACCATTTAACATGTTTTATGCATTTTGACCTAAAATGTGACTTTGAGTGCAATTCAAGTAAGATTGAAAATTTCAACACAAATGGTGTTAGGAATTAGATGTCTATATTTTGCCCTTGTTTGAGAAGATATAGTGAGACATTTAGGTGAAATAACATATTTTCAAAGAAAAGATTTTTCTAGAATAAATTGGAATAGAGCCATGATTCCCCCTCAAGAGGACATACTAGGACGAAAGAGAAGGATAGACTCTCAAAAAGAGAGAGAAAGTGAGAGATGAACCCATGGAATAGATCACATCCAGACAAGCTAATGCTTGCACACGTAATTACCATCAATGATAAAAATATAATGAGAGGTATAGTAGGCCTCAAATATGGGGGAATGGGAAAGATACAATCTATAAATGTAAGGGACACACTATAAACGTACCCAATTTGAAAGTACAAGCTACGCGCTTATGGAATTGATCAATCCTAAGACAAGTTACACACTAATTATTTCCATCATGGGATTTAATGTGGAGAGCTTGGAATTAGAGGAAAAGAGAGAATGTTATAATTTAGGAATGGAAGCACCACTATAATGGGGTCTCTAAAGAGAAGAAAATAAGAAGTACTCTAGTAGAGAAAATGTGATCATGATAAAACAGTTTTGCCCCAGTAGGGAAAATTTTGATAATTGATAAAGAATACAGAATGATTTTGCCCTTGTAGAGCGGATTTGATTCAGACATGGTTTAGATGTTTTTCCCTAGCATGGGAAATTAGCAAGAAAAATAACTCAATGATATAACCCAAAAGATAGGTTAAAGCAAGTGGGTGCAAACATATATGTGATGGTGTAATGGCTTAGAAAGCCATATAAAACCAAAAATATGAGAATGAACAAAGTGATGAGAGAGATGAAAATAATAATGGAGATAACTAAGATGACCTCAATAGAAATTGAGTGTTGCCTACATAGTTCCATGGACTCATGTTCCAACATGAACTTTAGGCCAATGTAGTTCACCCAAGTTTGGGAGATAATGGAATGAGGAATGATGAAAAATGACCACGAATTGACTAGACTCATAATGTATGCAAAGAGATGCACATCTAAGTATAGACAAAGAAGCCTAAAATGCATGCTACCTACAAGCCTAATTCCATATCATGAGCCTAGGTTTTGCAAAGTGTTCTTGTGAATCATTCTTCAGAGCTGATGTTGACATTAAGACATTGAGAACTGAGCATAAAGTGATTGCTATAGAAAAAAAAATTAGGCATCATAAGTATGAATAAATTAGAATGACATAAGATTCTAATTGCACTAAGCTAGTTCAAATGTGAATATCTGTAACTAAGGATAATGGTAAAACAATGACCAAAACTAGAGTTACAATGATTTACATTTAAACAAAAAAGCAAAAACAAAGAAAAAGACAAACATAAATGAACCTAACTTGAAATCAATATATGATCTTAAGTAGGAAAAAAAAATGTTTTAAAAACAAAAGGAAAGAATGTCTTGATGACATGAGACCCAGATATGAATAATAAAGATCCATGTGGACCATCAAGGCATTCTTGAACACAGAAGAGAAAAGCAAAATCAAACATAAAAAACAATCAAGGAAACAAGAGACCAAGAATGGAGATAAGAAGTAAAAAAAAGATAAAAGGAGGAGAAATAAATGGAGAGGTGATGAAGTATAACAAAACACCAAGAAACCTCAAATAAACACACAAAAAAAAAACTAAGTTAGTACGGTTTAAAGACAAATGTTTATGCATGTGCAGTAGAGGCATTACTTTCTACCACATCATAACAAAGAATATTAACACAACAATTATTTCCTAATTAAAGATTAAAAATTACAAAATAAATGGGGGATGAGAAGAAAAGGAAGGGGTTGGTCGAGTTGACTCCAAATGTTTAAGACAAGTGGATGCTGCATACATAGTTCCATGGATGTATGTTCCAACATGAACTTCAAGCCAAATGTAGTTCTCCTAGGAAATGGGATAGAAGAAAAATGATGATTAGACCAACATGATTAATGTTATAGAATAAATATAAGATATGAAAGAAAAACAAGAATTGTCTAACAAATAAGAAGCTGATGAGATGAGAAAGAATGACCTTGTAAAATAGCAAGTGTGTGGGACAAGGTGAAATGAACTAGTGTTTCCATGCTCATAAAATGGCAGGAGCATTCAAACTTAATAGTTTTTCATAAAATGGTGAGATAATTCAAACTTAATAGTTTCTCACAAAATGTAAAGAGCATTCAAACTTAATAGTTTCTCATAAAATGGTGAGAGTGTGGGATGGTGGAATGAGAATGTACAAATGTATATAAGCATGAGATAATGTTTTTATTCTTTTGTAGATCAGGTTCTAATGTTTTTAGTATTTTCAAATTATTTCTAATGTTTTTGGTGTTTTTGGGATAAAATATGTACAAAGTGGAACCATCTAGTTGAGGAGATGCACGTCTTGAGAGTAGAGGTTCTAATAAGACAGCTAAGCCAGCTGTAATAGCCCATGCTCATAAATCAGCAAGAGTAAGGAAAGTAAGACTGAGGTGACATCAACATGAATTGAGCATGACCCACATTGTCCTAAAATTACCTCAAGTCATAGTAATTCGATCCACACAAAAGGCATAGAAAAACCAAATAGGTCCTAACAAGTTCTCAAATTTGGTAAATAGCTAGTCGAATGAAAATAATGATGATAAGGTGATGCAGAAATGCATGATAAAAAAATGTTGCCCCTAGTTTGCCCATAAGAGGTTATAACTAGGATACAATAACATAGGTCAATGATACTAATTTTCAAGATAGGTGAGACACTAATTTTTCCATAGGTGGTTATAATCAGGATCACATAAACAAACATGGATAGGATGAAAGATATCTTGCCAAATCAACTATCACACTACTTTCATAGACTATCATTGTAAACACAGATTGGATTGATTATTGAAAATTGATTGGAATCACCCCATAAAAGGTGTGATAAGAACCAAAGTAACCAAGATCAAGATAGGATTGGGTAGGATGACTAAAAATAGGCTTTGGTCTAGATAATAATAGCATGATAGGATGGTATGGTCTTGATTAAGATAATTATGGTTTGATAATTGGGTTAAAATGGTAGGAGGGTTACCCCCAAGTGATGGGGTGAATGGTTAGGATCTACAATAATGGAAAATGGATATGTAACAATGGTAATGGCAATGTGAAATGATATGATATATGTTTTTGGCCTGGGTGTGGTAAATGGCATATGATTCTATTTTTCCTTGTTGACATGGAGATGCACATCCTAATAAACAAATGATACAAACATAATACTTGATCATGTTAATTACTAACCCACAACTCATCTAAATAACTACTATGTCAAGAATGGCCTATATATTTGGTTTTCAAGAACTCTTTTGTGATCATAGATAATTGATTTTGATTCCTTCAAATGTCAAGATAAGATATCTTTATAACATTGATAAAGGAAAGTGCTGACAGTGATGGTAAATAAGGATAAATAAAGGATGGTAGGTTTGATTGTGAAATGGAAGGGTTAATGATAATGTAATGTGTAATGGTGGGGAAACAAATGAAGATCATGACTTTCAGTCACACATAATGTTGTTGATGCTAGATTCAAAAGAATTTTGGTTGTGGTGGGGCCAAAGAACTCTAAAGATGCTCTCAATATGACCATCATATTATTTTGTTACTTGATATTGAGAGTAGCTCCCATATGATTATGCTATAGATTGGAAGTTATTTTGATTTGATCTTTGATATTATCTTCAATAAATAATGAAGAAATTTTGTTTCCTGATATTGGAGCCTTGATGAGGTTTTCACCAATGAATTTGTTCTGATCATCTCATAGCACCTCTAAGAAGGTTTCACAAATAGATGTTAAAATTTGAATTTGATTATCTTCTAGCACTTTCAAAAAGGTGTCACTAAAAGATGTTTCTTTTGATCTTTGCTTATCCCCTAAAACCTATAAAAAGGTTTCACTAGGAGATTATTCTTATTCTGAATGAATGTGTTCTTGGTCCCCTTGATATTTTTCAAATGCTATGTCACCATGGATGTATTTCAACAAAGTGTGATTATATCAATCCTGATCAACACATATGGGAGGTGGAATGTCATTATAATGGCTATGTTGGGTGGTAATAATGTGATGGTGAAAGGCAGCACAATCCTCATAGAATATACTAGGAGAAATTTTGTTAATGTTGAAGTAATCATCCTCAAAAACTATAAAAGGATAAAAAATATATTCAAATTGATCTACAAGGCAATTATAACCAATGTTGTAACAACCAATACTATAATTTATTTTTGACTTTGATTCCAAATCAAGGGACTCTAAATCCAATGTCGTAACTGATGTTGATTTTATTTATGATGCTAAATCCAAGTTGGTTCAAAAATGGAACTTGACTCTAATATTGATTCTTCATCTGATATGGTTATTTTGATAATGTTTTGTTGAATTCTAAATTTTTGACAAGTAATGGCCTATGATGGCATAATGGGTTGAATAAAAATTTATTCATCTTGGAAGGGTTCAAAATAGAATGACTTGTCTAAGTGAAGCCCCTCAAAAAGAGGGAACCACTCAAGGGATGTCTCGACAAAATCATGTCTGTCAAAGTGAGACTCCTCAACAAGCAAGAAAAGATCAAGAGACAACTCTACCAAGATTGGCTTATCAAGGAGATGAGGCTCTTTAAAAATAGATAACATATGAATAGGTAACTTATCACAATTTATCTTGTCAGAAATAGGTGTTTTAACAATAACATGTTGGTTTTAGTTTATAATTAGTTGCAAAAGATCAAATTTTAACACATTTTGATCCTCATAAGATGGCTTTTGAAGAGGTAATGGTTCTTGTTTAGGCTCAAAGATCGACACAAAATTTATAAAGTGGGGAACGTTTTGTTTAGTGGGAATAATGGTTTGTGGTTCAATAATCGACTCTCCAAAGATTAGACTATTGAATAAGGGATAAAAAACAATTTTTTCATCAAATGGAGGTTCTTCAATAATAGGTTCATCAAAAATTGGTGATGGGCTAAGAATGGTGACAACTAGACACTTCTTAGTTTGGTTGTTTGTGTAAACCAAAGGAGGAGGTCCTAAAATGGTAATGACTAGAAGCTTCTTAATTTGGTTGCTCATGTAAACAAAAGGAGGAGGTCCTAAAATGGTGATATTAGTACATTATATAATGTTATTACTTACACAAGACAAAGAATCTAAATCTTCATGATAAACCCAATCATTCCAATCATGAGTTGGATCTTGACTGTGTTCCCATGACTGATTTTTGTGAGGTGGATAGAAATTTATATCACAAACCATATTGTCACCATAGTGGTATTAAATAATGTCATAAAAGTCATTTTGTGTGGCCATTCTATCATAATTTTGATTACCCATGACTGCACCATAATTGCAGCGATACATATTCACGTAAATGATGAAAGTTTTGAAAACAAAAAAGGCTTAGAGTTCTACAAACTCTGAAAAACTATGTCCAAAGGACAAATGGTTCAAGCTTGGTCAAACTTGATCAAAATATGGAGCTTCATCTCAAAATTATTTTGTGTCAAGATTTGGCATAAAAAAACCTAATTTAAAATGTCTAACATCAAATATTTTTGAAGAAAGGTTGTGTTTTCCCAAACAAAGTCACAAAAAATGATGAGGATAGGTATTCAAACAAATAAATAATCAATAGTGTTAAAAATTGGTTAATCATTTAACTAAATCTATGAAACCTAAAAGAGAAAGATATATGTACCAACCCCACTAATTGAGACCTAAACATAAATCAATCAATGTTTGGATCCAAACTTGACAAGGTTAATTGAAAATGTAATATTGAATACTAGGATTGGACCAAACCAACTAGACAAGAGTAGACAACATAACAATGCATAAACAAGGTCCAAATGGTATACATGACATGGTTTGAAAAAAATGGTTTTTGATACAATGGTAAATAAATTATTGAAACAAATTGGGTAGCTTAAGGGCATAAGCATGCTTGAATGATGTGGTCAATTGTTATGTTTCAAAGATTAAAAGGAAAAAAAGATTTGACATGATTTGGGCAGCATAACACTACCCTTCTTAACTCAAATACATGATTTTGACATGGCTTATGATCAAATAAACAAGTTTATCCTCAAATCATACCAAGTAAATAATGACCAAAATACACTAAGTATAATCATCCAAATCCTAGAAAGGGTATGGCAAAGTGGGGCTGACTAAAATTATCAAGGTTTTGATCATTCTAGGGGAATCAATTACATAATGAATTTCATGTCAAATGATGCAAAAGACAAGCATGGAAATTGGGTGACCACTACATTGGCTAGTTGTAAAAAGGTCTAGTCCTTTTTATAACCACTATATCCTATTATTTGCTGAGTGTAGTGCAATGTCCAAATGCAGATACGTCCCATGTGTAACTCTAAAGGAGTCAAATGAAGTCAATGTCAGGAGATGAAACCCTAGGTCAAAGCTTCCCTAAATAAATCATGGGAGGTAATGACATCCCCCTCTCAAGCTAAGTTTGCATGAAAATAAAGAAAGCATAAAATAGAAAGACTTTAGGGTCATTTTCAAGGTCACCCAAACTTTGGCAAGTTTTTGTGGAGTGATTTAGACAACATTCTTTCTAAGCCTTGGACTAGGCTATTTGTAATAGGAATGACACTTTTGATTCCAAGGGTTCCCTAAAGGGGACAAATCGAAGAGCATACATGAAACATTCCTCTTTTTTCCAAACAAAATCTATTTGAACAACTATTAAAACAAAATTGACAAGTGTGTTCAATTTTAAACCCAAATGAAATATTTGGTGGTGTTCATTTGACCCCTTGGTCTTAGTTTCAAACTTTCAAAACATTCACCAAAACATCTAAATTCTTTGTTAAACACCAAAACAAAGTTCCTAGTTGATTTTTAAGCATGCAAAGGTGATTTAAAAATGTTTTGAGCAAATATCAAGATTGGTCCTATAAAAAAAATGTTAGCATGTCCTTTAGCTTTGAAGCTCTTTTTAGCTTGAAACAATGAACTTTAGAAAAATAGCTCTCAGTTCTATGTTTTAAGAAAAACACAATGACTGACGTTGGTTATATACAACCAATGATAGTTTCTTTGGCTAACCAAGACCTAACCGATGTTGATTTTGCTAACCAACGTTAGTTAATCTATGTAATCAATGTTGATCTTACTTATTGACGTCAGTTACTATGTAAAATTGTGGTAAACAAAAACAATAAAATAAAGTTAGAAAATAAATTTTCAAGAGTTTTAAGAGCCCAAATAAATATTTTAGAGTTGCAAAATGATCTTTAGGTGTGAGATGCGTCTTGTTCCACTGAGCATGCCAAGATGTAGAGAGGATTAAAAATCAAGTTAGTCAAACATTAGACCATAAATAATGAAACATGCATAAAGAACTAACTGACCAAGCTTATTTATTTATATGGGAATTACAAAGGATAGAAAGCAACAAATGAAAGAAATCAACATCATATTACCTTCCCAAATGGATTCACCATATCCATGTGGCTCAAAATCATGTTCTCCCTTGATAAAGCATCCTTGCCTTTGCCAATAATAGTGGTAAGCTCCTCTAATGTCTCAAGAACACTCCATAAAACATAGGTTCATGATTCCAAATCACTAAACTAGCCTATCAATGAAGCTTGGAAACAAAATCTATGATCAAATGCAATGCCTTGTGGAAACAATTTAACATTATAACTATACAATATTCAAGTTTTTTAATTCATGTTCATGGCCTCTCTATTTATCAATTTTTGAGATTGGTCAGGATCAACCATGACCATCCATCTCAAGATTGAGATATGTGACCATGGATAATCTTAATATTTAGAATTAAATCCATAATTATCTTCATCATGACCTTGGAAGAAGGGGCATTAAAGAGGCATGAAAGACATTAACTAGGCATGGGTGACCCATAATCTTGATATTCATGGCATTTATAGCCTAGGGATGTCTTCCCAAGAAATGATGTCACCTAATGATGTAGTTAATAAGAATAAATTTTCAAAAAGAAATATTCACAACTCTCATAGAAAATCTACTTAAGCTCTTGATTTGGATTAATTAGCCTTAAACAAGGTTAATCAATATTTATGTAATTATTTGAAAATTGGCCCTCAATTAATCAAAATGGTCAGAAAGTCATATTATTGAGTTGTAATTTGACTCAAGAAGAATTATAAGGTGATGTTAGATGTTTCAAAACTGTATTTTCATTTAGGATAATTCTAACACAAAATAACAAAGGTACATGACATGTTCCAATGAATTTAGGAGAAACGAGTGATCTAATGCACAAAAGGTGAAATAATAATTTTGAATCGAAATGAATTGATCAAAGTTAGCTAGCCCATAAATTGCATTACCCTATTTAGGGATACTTCGATCTAAATTGGAACTTGTAAATGACAAGTTTGAACCATTTAGTGTATTTTATGGATTTTGACCTAAAATGTGCCTTTGATTGTAATTCAAGTAAGATTGACAATTTCAACACAAATGGTGTTAGGAATTGGATGTCTACAGTAAGTAATGTACATCAGCATGATAAGTTAGAGTGTGTAGTGTAGGAATGAGATAAATTGGATGGTGTAGTCATGTAGAATATTCCCCCAGTGGGTATGTATATTGATGTGTGTCTTGAATGTAGAAGTAGGATGCCCCCTCAATGGGTAGAGTGAAGCAATCAAGTAGCTAGATACCACTATACACAATCAAAGAAGATTAAGTAAATCATGGTAATATAGATAAATTGACATACAATATCATGAAACAAAAAATGTAAGTCTAACATGATATTATCAATGTAAAATATTGATGATGCATACAATCAAAATGTTTTTTTGGGTGTTTTGAAATTTTTTAATGTTTTTGGATTTTGAAATGTTATATTATTTTTGTATTTTTAAATTTTTTAACTATGTATAATCAAATAGAAGATATTATGTACAAGAAAATATGGTAAGAGATGATATTAACTGATGAGTCTCATTCAAGATTCCCTATCATGGTGTCTTATATCAAGGAGTGGAATCATGCATGATCATGAAGCATGATGGAAATGCTGAGGTTGTGGCTTTGAAAGCTATATATGTTGTTGATGCTCTAAAATATTTAAAGTAGAAACCAATTATGGGGTCCCTATATAACTTTGATGAGTGTATGCAATTGTAGGGCTCTTAGGGACCCATGTGGAAGTAGGAGAATTTCTCTAAACATGTGCTCTATGTGTAGATGCATGATATCTCATTGAAACTACTTTGGGTGTGAATACTATAAATAGAAGCTATCTAGAATTATGAAGCTATGTAGGTGTATGAACCCTTTGTACTAGTGGTGGATGCCTCAACTATGTCTAAATTGAAAGAGGAAGAAGAACTGAAATTGGAAGAGAATCTTAGACTGGTGGCAAAACTAAAACTGGTGGTGAAACTAAAACTAGTGGCAAAACTAAAACTGGTGACTACAAACTGGTAGATAGTTCTAAAGTGGGGAGAGGTAACTCATATGGAACTCTACCAACTATAACAACCTGATTATCATGAATGAATTTCATGTATCTATGAGCTATATAAGGTACTACTTTGAGTTTTTGAATCCATGGTCGACCAAATAAGATATAAAAAACTTTTATTCTGGGAATTATAGTGAATGGTGTGGCCACATGTGTAGGACCAACCTGTAGTAGAAGTACTATCTCACCTAATGAAATTTGTATATTCCTACTAAAACCACTGATAACTATGTTTGTTAGAGTGATATCCTTATCTAAATAACCCAAATACTATAGTAGTGTCAAGGTACACATATTAAGACTCAAACCATTGTAAATAGGCACACTATGAATACACTGATAATGAATGTGAGCTCTAATAAATAATTCATGATAATCTGAATCATCTTTAATGATCTCCTACTCTGAGAAGGAGATAAAAGGTCTAGTTAGAACTCTAGAATTGTATACACTGATCATGTTATTCAAAGGATGTAACTCAACTGAAGGTGCCATGCATGCATTTGGTGGTGGATGTGCATGATATGCATGATGAACCACTGATGTGTTCCATATATACTATTTTAAATGATGTGGAAATATATCTAGGAATATTTTCAATGCTTTATCCTATGTTTGCTTTTCCAGTAGAGGCTCAATTGAAGTGTCAAGATCAATAACATTTGAATTTATTAGGTCCTATATCTTATGCTTCAAACTGATGCATTTATTTATCATATGGCCTAGTGCTTTGTGTTAATCAAAAAATTCTTGTTGATCATATCCCTTTGGAAGATGATTTTTTGGATCAACTTCCTGATTAGGAGGGAGAGATATGATATTACAATCCAAAAGTTGTTGTAAAACCCTGGCTGGAGGAACTGGAAGATGTGGAAAAGTATGCCAAGGGGGTACTGATAAAAATATTCACTAAGGAGGATTTGAAGCTGTATTAACTATAGGTTGATTATTTCCTTTAGTATCATTGAACTTGACTTTATATGGGACATTATTGTTACTCTTATTAGTTGTGTCTGATATATTAGTGTACTTTAGTTTGCCCATTGAAATTAGTTTGACTTCTCTTTCCTTAAATGTGTGACACAATTTAGTGAAGGAAGAGAATATTTTGAACATGATTGATTCATGAAGTTTTTGTAGAAGACTTTGTTTAAAAAGGTCCTATAACTTCTAATTTTCCATGGGGCTAGTCATCTTAGCCGAGAAGGTCTTATCGAAGAACATAGTTTGTGAGATGTGTTGGGTGAATATTTTGTCACTTAGCTAATTGATGAGCAAAATAGTTCTGTTCACCACAACATAAGGAGATTGGTTGGCTAGATGTGTAGGTTTACTACATCAACAGGGGACAAATCTCTCCTCTCGTCAAGGGGAGGTTCCCTATTAAATATAAAGGAGCTATATACTATAAATATAAGCAAAAATTAAGACACAGGGGTAGGATAAACCATCCATCTCTCTTTTTTTAGAGATGATGTTCAAGGATCAAGGGAGAAATCTTAGTAGTAATGATAGAGATCACTCCTCTTCTTTTAGAAGTATTATTCAGCAAACAACAAGAATCTTCTGGGTAGTAATTTTAATAGGTAACCAAGGGCATAGTAACCAGTAGACTGAGATGTAGCACAAAGTCTCCACCTTGACTACCCAAGAGTGAGATACAAAGGACAATGAGGGCACAAAGTCATCCCAAGGTCCTTTGCATAGAAAAAAAATATGAAGGATAATGAGGGCACAAAGTCATCCCAAGATTCTTTACATAGGAATAGAAAAGACAAACACACTAAAGGCAATTATGGGGCACAAAGTCTCTCCACAATTGACCTCAGGTCACCTTTCTGACTACTTTCACTAATTCTACTTATTTAATTAAAGGGACATAAAATGTATTAAGGAAACAAACATAAGAACAATTCCCCCAACAACCAAGTTATTACAACACAAAGTCTGAAAAGTCACTTGATTTCTTATTCCAATAACAAAATATGATCAATAATTTGAGCTCAAAGTCTCAGTAATGCCTTTCAATTTGGGCAAAGTTTAGTTTCTGATAACCAAAAGATTTCCCTAAAACAATAAGAGAAAGTCCAATAAATAGCTTTCCAAGAAAGACTTGGGAGCAGTAACACATCATGTTGCATTCAATATATTTTAAATTCTATCAAGAAGATATCCTGGAATCGGGCGTAGTTTTCCATTTACTTTTCTCAATGCAGAGAAATGGGTCATGCCATTGAATGTTCATGTTCTCCAATGTCCACCTAGTGGACTACTTCACCTTCTAGAAACATATCCCAGCATGGTTATTTTTGGTCTTTCTTCATCATTCCTCTTTTCTTGGCTATGTTTTGTCTTTTTCTGAGCTCTCAGGCTATCTCTTTGGTTAGTTGCTAAACTTTACTATTGATACTTGGCACATTCCACTGTGAAATAGACTGGGACACTTGGTAGTATCTGCTAGATCCTAAGAGATGCTTAGGAGAAGCTTAGACACTTGTAAGAAACTTGAAACCTAGATGTAGACACTTGTCATGTTCTGCTGAGTTATAATGAGACACATGGTAGCTTCTGCTTTGAAACAGGCAGGGACACATGGCAACTTTTGCATGTCTATAGAAGCTTTAGAAACATTTTTGAAAGTCCTATAGAAAAGGACATGTGGCAGTCTCTATTGATCTTTGGCTATATTATATAAACATTCAAGACTCATTTTAGATTCACCCAGATGCTGACATTTGTTGGCTTCCACTGCACTCTATCTACCTTTAGAAAGTCCTATGAAAGATGACACGTGGCAGCTTCTGCTACTTTTTAGAGAAACATGTTGAAACCTTCTACCATTACCACTTGGTGCACCTTCCACATGCACTAAGATAATCTTAGGAGATTTACTTAGATGTAGACATGTGTCATTCTCTACTTACTTTAGCAACTTACCCAGGGCCCACCACATTCCTCACTCAAAAATGAAGACAAAGGAAGAAATAATGGATGCTAACACTTGGTGGCTTCCACAGAGCTTTAGCAAGGATGCATGGCAACTTTCATATCTTCTTAGAAACAAATTATAAACTTTCTATTGTTGCCACTTAGCACTTTCCATAGGACTCTGAGAGAAGCTTATTTGAAAGAAGCTTTGAAACTTATAAGAAGCTTTAAATGTAGATGTAGACACTTGTCATGTTCTACTGAGTTTCAATGGGACACATGGCATGGTCCACTTACCTTTAGCAATTACTCAGATGGTGACACTTGTCATGTTCTACTAAATTTTAGCCATTCACCCGGGGCCCACCACAATCCTCACTCGTTATAGTGAAATGAAAAGAAGGAACTCAAACATCAACACTTGGAGGCTTCTAACAAGCTTCATTAGGGACACGTGGTGACTTTTACTACAAAACAGACCAGGGTATAATGGGGCTTGGTAGACAACACTTGGTAGCATCTGCTGGATCATGAGAGAAGCTTAGAAGAGGCTTGAATTTGACATCCATAGGGACGTCACTATTTGCTTGGCACTTCCACTAGCCTCAAAAAGTGTCTAATTGTATGGAACTTATTCCTTGGTTGATCTTGTCGAACCTATTAGTCCCTTAATTGAAAAAGCTTGAATAATTCTCAATTTGAAAGCTCTAAACAATTTTTTGAAATGGGAAGAGATAATTTTGTCTTTATAGGATCAAAATAGCTCATATGTTGTCCCAAAAAAAATGAGTGACATTTTTTGGGTACAACAGCTGGCTCCAGTTGGGGAAATTCCATCAATTGTAAAAACAATTGAAAGGAGTAAAATCCAAAATCTCTAGTGTCTTCATGTGTACCATTGGGCTATGGAGTCATGCTACCCAAAAAGAAAGGCTCCAAAAATGAAAAATGAACAACACAAAGTAGAAACAAAAACTATACAAATATACATATGTACATGTGAACTTATCTAGTACTTTAAGATTTGAAGTACTTTAAATGTTACCCTTTTAGAGGTAGTGAAAATGGCCTTCTATTCTAATAAACCAACAAGAATCCATTTGCTCCCCATAATCAGTGATGGGTGAATGGAATTCTCCACCAGGAAACCAATTTTCTATGTCTTCCCTTTGGTTTTCTCCTCTTGCCCCACATAAAGACTTGACTTTTAATCCAAAAACCATGAATCTTTGCTATTTTGAAAAAGAGTTCCTTTTCTTTATTTTGATGCAAATTAGCATTGGTCCATTACCATAATTGGGTGTTATTTTGGTTTAGTCCAGCACATGATTTGATTGTTCCCATTTAACACCTGCCAATGATTGGCATTACCAGGCATACTTGATGTTGTTCCATCTGAACCAATTCCTAGATTGTCATCTAAAAGATTTTTATCTGTTGAAACATGAATTTCTTCAGTAGATAAAAAATAATTACCCCTGCTTGAAGACTCAAATAGAATTTGAGCTTCAATCCTTGATGTCTAAGTGACAACATATTTTTCCTCCTTCTTAGGAAGCAACCTCTGCATTACACCTTTCATAGGGAATTTTGCCTGAGACAATTCCATGCTTAATTCCCCTCCAACATCCTTACAAAAAAATTTCCCAAGAAGGATGCCATATGATGCTGGGATGTCAGTGTTAGGTTGTGGAGCTAAAAGCTTCACTGATGCAGACACAGAGGAAGAGGAGGTTGCAGGAGAGTTGCTAGAGTGTCACTAGCGCCGGTGTCGGTTAGGCCAACCGACGTCGACAGGGTTAGACAAGGAATGCAACCGACGTCGGTCATGAGTCGACCGACGTCGGCACCCCCCAGGCAGACAGGGACCGACGTCGGTCACCTGTGTGGTTCGACTGCGAGTATATTACAGGCAGTGGGTTCATGAACCAAGTGTTTGCATGATCAGGCCTAATTATATACTGAGAGATGTGGATCTAATTATTGTAATTGGATGTCTAATTATTGTTTAGATGAGATCTATATAATAGACTCATGGGCTGTATTGTCAAGTGTATAACTTGGAGAATCCAAGTGTGGAGCTTGGAGAGTTCTTCCCATGGAGGAATCAAGTAGGATTCCCCATGCTTGTGCTAGGGAGTAAGAGAGAAAAGAACTCATTCAGAGAGAGGTAGAGAAATGGTGTGTTCCTCCTAGTGCCGCAATACCAAGTGTGTTGGTGTTGGATTGGAGAGCCAGCTGGGTTCTTCAGGTATGTATGATCTTGGTCATCAGGTGTGCATGGCCCTTATAGGAGATCTACATGGTAAGTAAGATCGTTGATCTGCAGGTGTGTGTGTGTACAAGGTTGTGGTTCAAAGGTGTGCAGAACCATGTATTGATCTTAGGTTGGAGATCAGATAGGATAGCAACACAATAGGGAGCAGAATCAGGCAGGATCTCCTTGGAGTACGGCGTGTACTCACAGTGATGTACGTGGAGTACATGGAGAGCTAACAGGAAGGCATGGTAGTTCCTTCCATAAGTATGGTCAGTTGAACAACAGGTTGTTGTAGGTTCATGGGAGATCTACTTGAAGTACATTGAGTACTTGTGGAGTGCGTGGAGCACTTGTGGTGTGCGTGGAGCACAGAAGGTGAACACCAACTCTGTGTTTGAGTTGTGTGTTGGGACCTGAGAGAGAGAGCTTTGAGGAGAGAATTACTGTTCACTTGAGGTGTTGGAATCCTCTGTAAGGTGGTGGAGAAGAGGTGGCATCTTCTTTATTGTATTCTTTTTTGTAAGAGTTATTAATACAAGTTGTGTATTGTCTCTCATATCATGTGTTATTATGAATTCTAGTTGCTTGTGAATCTGGTTAATTTCCGCATATTAAGTTGCTTGGTTTGGTAATCAATTGTGTGCTCTTTCTGAGGAGCCCCGATCCTAACAAGTGGTATCAGAGCTTTTGGTTGGGATGCTAATAGATTGGTTTAGATCTGGGTAGTGTGTTTTGATTACAGGTCACTCTCAGGGGTTTCTGATTGAGTGGGAGTAGAGCAACGATAGATGAAAGTAAGCTAAGAATGGAGGAGTTGAAAAGCACAGATGGTCACTCACGGTCCGATGGAAAGAAAGAGCAGGTAAAAGAACATTGTTGGTTGGTAGCAGATCAGCATGAAGAAACTAAAGAAGCAGATGTAGCAGGTGTTGTTGCACAGGATGCTCTGGGAGGTTTCTTGGATAAAGTTGAATCTTGGATAATAGATTCGGTTGCCTCTTTCCATGTAGCCCTAGGTACAGGAGCTGGTGAGCCTTGCCAAAGATTTGGCAAAGGGGAAGTGAAGCTGAAATTGCAGGCGGCCAACACATAGGTGTTGATGAGGGTCATGCAGGTCCCAGGCTTAGAGATATGGCTAATTTCTTCAAGAAAATTGGGTGATGAGAGATGCACAAGAACTCTCACAGTGGTAGCACTTGAATTAGCTAGTGGTAAGAAAATAGGTACTCTTTATCTACTTGTTTATATTACTGATTCTTCTTCTGTTGTGGAGACATGGCTTTGTAGGCTTGGTCACATGAGCAGGAAGGAGATGCATGTTCTTAAGTGGAAGACAGATATATTTGACAGGCTTAAGAACTGGAAAGCCTTGGTGTACTTGGAGGAGATGGCAGACAGAAACCAGTGGATGGTGCTGGGTACTTCTGAGCAGGGAAGTTTGGACATGGAGATTGATTCAAAGGAGCTCGTGAGTAAAAAAGGTCATCACTCACAGGCGAACACAGATACCAGCGTCGGTCAGGAGGAACTGGTGTCGAACAGACAGGTGCCGATGTCGGTCATGTGCAGACCAAAGCCGGTAGTGTCGGGTAGGGTAAGACCGACATCGGTCAGGAGGACCGACGTTGGCAGTATGTAAGACTGGCGTCGGTCAGAAGGATCGACGTCGGTAGCAGGGACACCGTAGTCGATAGGACCGGTAGTCAGGGATAGATGCATGGGAACCGACGTCGGTCGGATGCAGACTGTGGAGTGATCGAGGTCGGTCACTGTAATGGATTTTGGGTGGATAACATGCTGTCAAGGAGTCTCAAACACCCATACGGAGGACCGAAGACGTAAGTAAGCCCTCAAATTCATTGTTCCTCTTCTTTACACTAGTTGCTGATTATAGAGCAGGAAGGATCTAAGAAACAAGTGGGAGCATGGCAGGGATATTGATGCAGAACCAAGCAGAGACTTGGTCAGGTTGCCAGCAGGTATGATAACACAGAGATGAATGGATTCCTTAGTTGAAGAATAGAGAGAACGGATACGTGAGATGGAAGACCAGGCATATGGTCTTGAGGAAGCTGCAGGATAGTGGGATAGGACTGACATGTGGTACCAGGTGGATGACAAAGTAGGGCTTTAGTCAATGTCAGTATAACCATTGTGTTTGACTTACCAGGTGGATGATGGTCACAACATTATCCTGTTGCTGTACGTGGAAGATGAACTTGGTACAGGTTTGTACATACAGGGTTTTACTGAGCTAAGGGTAAGATTAGTTCAGTGGCATGTCATGAGGAGTTTGGAGCAATGAAATTCTTTGACATGGGAGACATGGAGATCACAGGTACATTTTGTCTCCAGTGGGAGCTGATGTGAATCAGGTGTTGGCGAGGTTCAGGATGGAGAGCCAGAGCACACTAAGGGCTCTATAGGTATAGTGTCTGAAATCACATGAGGTCTGGTATAGGCCTGAGTTTTCTCATGTAGTGGGAGCTGTCAGAGAGTTAGGAGCCAATTCGGGGAAGTGGGTTCTCAGGTATTTGAGAGGGACCAGCAGCAGGTGTTGCTATGCAGGGTCAGGACTTCACTACAGGTGTTGTAGGTTCAGATGTGGTAGGATACTCAGATGACAGGAGGTACACCATGGGATGTGTGGTGGGTTGTCTTCAGGATTGAGCTTGAAGAGGGATACAAGCTAGGAAATAGATTAGATGGAGTACAGGTACAAGTACAGTGCAGCTATTTATCTCCAAGTGGGAGATTGTTAGGTTGTGGAGCTAAAAGCTTCACTGATGCAGACACGAAGGAGGAGGAGGTTGCAGGAGAGTTACTAGAGTGTCACTGGCACTGGCGTCGGTTAGGCCAACTGACGTCGGTAGGGTTAGACAAGGAATGCAATCGATGTTGGTCAGGAGTTGGCCAATGTCGGCACCCCCTAGGCAGACAGGGACCGACGTCGGTCACCTGTGTGGTTCGACTACGAGTATATTACGGGCAGTGGGTTCACGAACCAAGTGTTTGCATGATCAGGGCTAATTATAGACTGAGAGCTGTAGATCTAATTATTGTAATTGGATGTCTAATTATTGTTTGGATGAGATCTATATAATAGACTCATGGGCTGTATTGTCAAGTGTAGAACTTGGAGAATCCAAGTGTGGAGCTTGGAGAGTTCTTCCCATGGAGGAATCAAGTAGGATTCCCCATACTTGTGCTAGGGAGTAAGAGAGCAAAGAGCTCCTTCAGAGAGAGGTAGAGCAATGGTGCATTCCTCCTAGTGCCGCAGTACTAGGTGTGTTGGTGCTAGATTGGAGAGCCAGCTGGGTTCTTCAGGTATGTATGATCTTGGTCATCAGGTGTGCATGGCCCTTATAGGAGATCTACATGGTAAGTAAGATCGTTGATCTACAGGTGTGTGTGTGTACAAGGTTGAGGTTCACAGGTGTGCAAAACCATGTATTGATCTTAGGTTGGAGATCAGATAGGACAACAACACAACAGGGAGCAAAATTAGGCAGGATCTACTTGGAGTATGGCGTGTACTCACAGTGATGTACGTGGAGTACATGGAGAGCTAACAGGAAGGCATGGAAGTTCCTTCCATAAGTATGGTCAGTTGAATAGCAGGTTGTTGCAGGTTCATGGGAGATCTACTTGAAGTACATTGAGTACTTGTGGAGTGCGTGGAGCACTTGTGGTGTGCGTGGAGCACAGAAGGTGAACACCAACTCTGTGTTTGAGTTATGTGTTGGGACCTGAGAGAGAGAGCTTTGAGGAGAGAATTACTGTTCACTTGAGGTGTGGGAATCCTCTGTAAGGTGGTGGAGAAGAGGTGGCATCTTCTTTATTGTATTCTTTTCTGTAAGAGTTATTAATACAAGTTGTGTATTGTCTCTCATATCATGTGTTATTCTGAATTCTAGTTGCTTGTGAATCTGGTTAATTTATGCATATTAAGTTGCTTGGTTTGGTAATCAATTGTGTGCTCTTTCTGAGGAGCCCAGATCCTAACAGTCAGCCACTAAGCTTTTCATCTTGATTCTCTTTTCTAGGAATTCTACAAAAGCAAATTGGGCATCTTTGATTTGCCCTAGCAGTGGCACTTGTTTATTCTCTATGGAGAAGCATCTCCCAAATGTCTTGGTCAGTGTGAGACCAAGAGATTCTACCACCTTGGTAGGCATGACATTATTTGAAGCCCCATAATCAATGATGCAATTATTCAACTAATGTCAATTTATCAGTAGGGAGACATAGAAAGGTTCAGTCCTTCCAGGAGTAGCAGGAGTAATGACAAGGTTATTCTAGGTAGATGTGCTCTTGAAGGGAACATGAGTTACTTTCAAAATTTCTTATCCTACAGGGATGGCTTGGTTCTTAACACATTGAACCAACTTGTTCAACTGATCAGGGTTGGAATAAAGGAATTTAAATTTAGACATTTGAATTTTGGTTTTCTTGACATGATCAATTATGTGAAATGGTTGAAATGGACTAGGCACAGAGGAAGGAAATTCAACCTTTTGGGTTTTAGGAGGGGTGGGAGGACTGGTCTATAAATTTAAAGTAGAAGGGGTAGGGATGTTTGATGAACTTACCTTCTTTACAATCACTAGGTCATTTGGCTAGAAAGGTAGAGTGGTTTCCCGTTTGGCAATTGATATTGCTGGTTGAGGTCATTCCTCTATCTTCTCTTTATCAGCTTGTTGAGCTGATTGATTCTTGGACTAGGTAAATATAGCATATGATCCCTCATCTGCCATCCCTTCAAATTTGGGTTCATCCTGGTAATTCAAGAAACCAATGACAAAGTCACCAGCTGAGTCTTCTTCTTCCTCCTTGAAGAGATCAACATTATTTTCTTGCTCAAACTCAGGTTGGAAAGAGAAATCATGTTCTATTTCCAGATATCCAACTGCTGAGTTGGTTGGAGGCACTTCAAGGGCAAGGTTTCTCTATGGGGGAGGAATATGATTTGGTTGCCCTTGATTCCTAGTAGCATTGTCTTGGTATGACTGATTGAGGAATGTCCTCCTTGGTGCATCTCTATATGAAGGATTAAACATACCTTGGGATACTTGTCTTTTCAAGGCTAGCAGTTCCTTTGCCAACTTTTGCACCATTTGATCAATGGTGTCTGTAGATGGATATTATAAAGATGAAGAAGATCTACCTCTATTTGGATCTCTCCTTATCTTTTCAGCCAAGATAAGGTCATCTTCTACCTCAGTAGCCAAGTCTTGAGCTTCAAAAAGGTCTATTTGGCTAGCACGTCTCAGTAGAAAACTCACTTCAAGCAGTTGTGAGTTGATAAAGAAGCATTTGAGATTCTTAGGAGTTGGCTGAGTAATTATGGGAATTCAGTTCCTTAACTTGTTAAGCTTTATTATGAAATCCCTCATAGGCTCATGAGGCTCCTTCTTCATTTGTGTGAGCTAGGCCAGAAGGGCATGTGTATCTTTTGTAGGTTTGAATCTAGCTTCAAACTTGGATTTGAGGGTGTTCTAATCAGTCACTGAATGAGTCTGCAAATGGTAGAACCAATTTGTAGCAACACCTTGTAATGTCTCTACAAATAGCCTCACTGCTACATCCTCATACTCCACACCTATTACACCATAAGCTATGTTGAAGGCTGTAATGTGTTCATCAAGATGAACCTTCCCATCACCATAGAACTTGCGGAAATTATTCCTTGAGCTACGTGGAAGTTCATGTAGGGGTGGAGTTAGATTAAGTGGGCAAAAAGAGTTACCCTAGGGGCATTTAGCTGCCATTATATGACTATGAAATTGGGAAATAAATCTTAGAGGGGTAAGTATTGTCAAAGATTTATTAATAGCATAAATGGACACTTTGCCTGGTAATGGAGACCTGACTTTAGTAGGAGGAAAGCTCCTGGTTCATTGGAGGTGAGATGGTGAAGGAAACAAATCAAAATTACTTTTCTATACCAACTCAAATACAGGCTCAATAATACACTTATCTCTCTAGCTTCAGGTATATTGTGGATCTACTAGAGTGTAAAATAACAATGGAAAATAATTGGCACTACTTCAGCTTGAAGCTTGAGGCTTCAAACTGCACGTTCTTTCCCTAGTGGCTCTAGTTTTGTAGACCAAATTATATAATGGAAATGGAAGAAGATGGTAAGGCTATAAGGATAATGGGTAAGACATTAAAAGGAGTCGTTAGAGTCTATAATGGATAAGGGTAGGGACTGCTTCAATATGAAACTTGAGGCTTCAGACTACGTGTTCTTCTCCATCAGAGTCACCAAAAACTGTTGGGTGAATATTTTGTCACTCAGCTAACTGATGAGCAAAATAGTTCTATTCACCATGACATAGGGAGATTGGTCAGCCAGATGTGTAGGTTTATTACATTAATAGGAGACAAATCTCTCCTCTCATCAAGGGGAGGTTCCCTATTAAATATAAAGGAGCTATATACTATAAATATAAGTAGAAAGTAAGACACAGGGGTATGATAAACCATCCATCTCTCTTTTTTCATAGATGATATTCAAGGATCAAGGGAGAAATCTTAGTAGTAATGATAGAGAGAACTCCTTTTCTTTCAGAAGTGCTATTCAAAAAATAACAAGAATCTTCCTGGTAGTAATTGTAATAGGTGACCAAGGGCATAGTAACCAGTAGACTAAGATGTAACACAAATTCTCCACCTCGACTGTTTAAGAGTGAGATACGAAGGACAATGAGGGCACAAAATCATCCCAAGGTCCTTTAAAGAGAAATGGAATATGAAGTATGATGAGGGCACAAAGTCATCCCAAGATCTTTTACACAGAAATAGAAAAGACAAACACACTAAAGGCAATTGTGGGGGCACAAAGTCTCTCCATAATTGACCTCAGGACACCTTCCTGACTACTTTCACTAATTCTACTTATTTAATTAAAGGGATAGAAAATGTATTAAGAAAATAAACATAAGAACAATTCCCCCAATAACCAAGTTGTTACAACATAAAGTCTAAAAATTGACTTGCTTTCTTATTCCAATAACAAAATATGATCAATAATCTAAGCTCAAAGTCTCAGTAATGCCTTTCAATTTGGGTAAAGTTTAGTTTCTGATAACCAAAAGATCTCCCTAAAACAATAAGAGAGAGTCTAATATATATCTCTCCAAGAAAGACTTGGGAGTAGTGACACATCATGTTGCATTCAATACATTTTAAATTTTATCAAGAAGATATGCTGGAATCGGGCGTAGTTGCCCATTTGCTTTTCTCAATGTAGAGAAATGGGTCACACCATTAAATGTTCACATTCTCCAATGTCCACTTGGTGGACTACTTCACCTTCTAGAAACATATCCCATGCATGGTTATTTTTGGTTTTTCTTCATCGTTCCTCTTTTCCTGGGTATGTTTTGTCTTTTTCTGAGCTCTCAAGCTATCTCTTTGGCTAGTCACTAAACTTTATAATTGATACTTGACACGTTCCACTATGAAATAGACTGGGACACTAGGTAGTATCTGTTGGATCTTGAGAGATGCTTAGGAGAAGCTTAGAAACTTTTAAGAAACTTGAAATGTAGATGCAGACACTTGTCATGCTCTGCTGAGTTATAACAGGACACATGGTAGCTTTTGCTTTGAAACAGGCAGGGACACGTGGTAGCTTCCACATGTCTATAGAATCTTTAGAAACATTTTTGAAAGTCCTATGGAAAATGACACATGGCAGTCTCTGCTGAGCTTTGGCTATACTATAGAATCATTTCAGACTCATTTTAGATTTACCCAGATGTTGACACTTGGCAGTTTCCACTGTGCTCTAGCTGCCTTTAGAAAGTCCTGTGGAAGATGACATGTGGCATCTTCCACTGATTTTTAGAGAAACATATTGAAACCTTCTACCATTACCACTTGGTGCCTTTTGCGTGCACTGAGAGAAGATTAGGAGATTCACCTGGATGTAGACACATGTTGTTCTCTGCTTACTTTAGTAACTTACCCAGGGCCCACCACAGTCCTTGTTCAAAAATGAAGACAAAGGAAGAAATAATAGATGCTGACACTTGGTGGCTTTTGAAAAGCTTTAGCAGGGATTCATGGTAACTTTTGTAGCTTCTTAGAAACAAATTACAAACTTTATATTGTTTCCACTTGGTACTTTTTGTGGGACTCTAAGAGAAGCTTATTTGAAAGAAGCTTTGAAACTTATAAGAAGCTTGAAACAGGGATGCAAACACTTGTCACATTCTGTTGAGTTTCAATGGGACATGTGGCATGGTCTACTTAACTTTAACAATTACTTAGATGGTGACACTTGTCACATTTTGCTAAATTTTAGCCATTCGCTCGGGGCCCACCATGGTCCTCACTCGATATAGTGAAATGAAAAGAAGGAACTCAAATGTCGACACATGTAGGCTTCCAACAAGATTCATTAGGGACACGTGGTGACTTCCACTATGAAACAAATCAAGGTATAATGAGGCTCGATAGACGACACTTGGCAGCGTCTGCTGGATCCTGAGAGAAGCTTAGAGGAGGCTTAAATTTGACGTCTGCGGGGATGTCACTGTTTGCTTGGCACTTCCACTAGCCTCGAAAAGCATCTAAGTGTTTGAAACTTATTCCTTGGTTGAACTTGTCGAACCTGTTAGTCCCTTAATTTAAAAATCTTAAATAATTCTCAATTTGAAAGCTTAGAACAATTTTTTGAAATGGGAAGAGATAATTTTATCTTTGCAGGATCAAAATAGCTCATATGTTGTCCCAAAAAAATGAGTGACATTTTTTGGGTACAACAAGATGCTCATTTGATCATTATTTCTATTGATAAATTTGAACATATGAAAAATTATCACCAATGTTGATACTAAAGTGTGCTAGGAACATGCCAGCTAAAGGATTGAATGTATTGACTGACTGATTCGGTAGACTATAGAACTATTGTAAATCATAATCCTTTAGGCTTTATGGAAATAACTTGGTAAGTAGCTAGTCATTTATGACATGATCTAAGCATGTTGCATGAAAAGATCTCAAATGTGTCTCTAGATCACCCTTGGCATCATAAAGAGTAAGCTTGGGTTGAACAAAACCTTGTGGGAAGGGTGTAGAAGCAATGTGGTGTGCTAGTGGTGTATGCAGTAAAGAAAAAGAATGTAAAGCCTATGTAGGTGTAAAGTCACCTTGCTCAAGATGTTGCACCTTAGATTAAAGAGATCTTATCTCTTGCACAAGGGATACCACATCAAGAGATAAATATGTACTAACTATAACTAGTGGCATCAAATAAGGTTGGGTTATTATAGGGGGTTGTTAAGACATAGTTGTCCCCATAGTGTTATTTTTAACTATTTTATCTAAAAGAATGGAAGAATCAAATTGATTAAACTTTTCAATTTCCATGATAGATTGAAAGATAAGAGTATGATCTTGGGTCTCTTCCTTGAGTCTTTCTCTAAAACTTTGTAAAATAAAATATTTGATGAGGACAACTTCATTATCAACAATAGGTGGAAGTGGATCAGTGGTCTAATGTGGTGGAGCATGAGCATCGATGTGTACATCATCATTGCTATTTTCATAATGCTCATTATCAGAGTTATCCTCATGAAAATTTGTGTAATCTAGATGTGTAAGATTTATAACAACAACCTGAGCTAGTTATTTGTCTATGGTGTATGATTGGATTAAAGGAATCTGGGTGAATTCAAGAGGATTGCCACTAAGACTTGCACTTTATTTTGAAGGAAAAGATGCAAGGAATTTAGTTGGCATAAAGAAAACAACTTGGATAATAGTAGAAAAGATTAAACTGATATAATCTAAATAAGGAACTAAAATATGCATAAAAAAGATACAAAGCTCCCAAACATGTACGGTGATACCTTAAGAAGCAAAATAGGAGCTAGTACATGTAATTAGGGATTCTTCAAAAATAGTTTTGCAATATACTATGAATTTTAGAAATTGAAATTGAATTTTTGAGTTAATTATTTAAGAAAAAATTCAAAAATTTATAAGAAAGTGCTTGATTTAATGGGACCTAGTAGATGCAACTAGTGTTTTGAGAAGAATATTTTTTTGAAAATTACTATGAATTTATGAAATTTGAAGTGATTTTTTAATTTTAATATGCAACTAAAAATTCAAAAAATGATTGGAAAATTACTAGGATCTAGTTGATGTAACTAGGGTTTGAAATAAAATTATTTTTAAACTTACTATTGAATTTGAGAATTTGAATTAAATATTTGATTTTAGATATGCAAGTAAAAAATTAGAAAATTATTGGATTATTGATGGAAAATTACTTGGAACTAGTGTATGTGTTAGGTTGTGGAGCTAAAAGCTTCACCAGGATGCAAACAGGAGAAGTAAAGGAGGATCCAGAGTTGCGGGGAGTTGCTGAAGCAGTTGCAGGGAAGCCGACGTCGGTCAGTTCAACTGACGTCAGTCAGGTAGCAAGGAGTAAGCAACCGATGTCGGTCACCAGTCGGCCGACATCGGTCATGAAGGTGCCGACGTCGGCAGCCTGTGGGAGAACAGGCAGTTCGCATGATGAATCTGGGAGAGTCTATTTTTAGACTGCTAGTTTACATGTTGAAGGCTAATCTTAGTCTTGAGTTGCGAGTCTAATTATTGTAATTAGGTTGTCTAATTATTGTAAGCATGAGATCTATATATGGACTCATGGGCTGTATTGTAAGTGTGTGCTAGAAAGCCATTGGGCTTGTAGAGTGAGCTTGTGAAGTTCCTCCTAGTTCCAGAAGGGGTGCTGAGAGTGTTTGATCAGGGAGAGTTGCAAGGTCTGCAAGGTCTAGGAGCTGATCCACCGGGGCACTGGTTGAAGAATCATAAGGACTTGGTGAGGCAAGGACAAGGGTTCTTCAGGTGTGTAGAAAGGCTTCTACATGGTGAGTATGATCTAGTTATTTGTAGGTATCAACAGAGAGCAGGGGATCTACTTGGAGTGCATGGAGCACTGGATTACTGGCAGTGAAGGATACTGACTGGTTGGTGAGGTGAACATCAATTCTATATTGGAATTGATCGTTGTGACCAAGAGAGAGAGGGAAGAAGGTCTTGAGGTGTGGCAAACCTTTGAGGTGGAAGAAGAAGTGGCATCTTCTTTATTGTATATTCTTTCTGTATGCGTATATAATACATTTGTGTATTGTCTCTCAATTCCTGTGTTGTTTCATATTTCTAGTTACTTGTTACTTCTGGTTAAATTCCGTGTTTAGTTGCTAATACAAGAAGTAATCATATGAGCTCTAATTGTGGTGGAGCATAGACCCTGACAAGTGGTATCAGAGCCTTGGTTGTAGGTTCAAAAGTTGATACCTGACAATTGGTATCAGAGCTTTTGGTTGGGTTGACTAACAGGTGGTTTCAGATCTGGTAGTGTTTTTGATTACAGGTCACTCACAGGGGTTTCAGATTGAGTGGGAGTATAGCAACGACAGAAGATAGTAAGCTATGAATGGAGAAACTGAATAGCATGAATGGTCTAATTGATGGAAAGAAAGAGCAGGTAAAAAGAGATCGTTGGTCGGTAGCAGATCATCTGGTGGAAGCATATGTTGCAGGTAATATTGCACAGGATGTTCTAGATAAAGTGGAATCTTTGTTTACAGATTCTTTTGCCTCTTTCCATGCAGCCCGAAATAGAGCATCTTTTCACAGGTATGTCTTCGGAGACTTTGGAGAGATTTATTTAGGGGTTGGAGAGCCTTGTCAGATTATTGATGAAAGGGAAGTGAAGGTGAAATTGCAGACGGATGACACATAGTGGTTGAAGGAAGTCATGCAGGTACCAGTCTTGGAGATTAGTCTAATTTCTTCAGGAAATTTGGGTGATGAGAGATGCACTGTAACTCTCACAGCGGATGCACTTGAATTAGATGGTGGTAAGAAAGTAGGTATCCTTTATCTATCTACTTATATTACTGATTCACCTTCTGTTGTAGAGATGTGGCTTCATGGGCTTAGTCACATATGTAGAAGGAGAATGCAGGTTTTGAAGCAGAAGTCAGATGTCTTTGACAAGCTAAAGAACTGGAAAGCCTTGGTGTTCATGGAGGAGATGACGGACAGAGATCAGGTGAGAAGACTGAATTATTCTGAGTAGAGCAGGGTTGATTTGATTAGGATTTTGATCCATGGAGAGCTCGCAGGTAAAAAGTTGTCACTCACAGACGAACACAGGTACCGGCGTCGGTCAGACAGTAACCGACGTCGGCAGCAGGAAGACCGATGTTGGTCATAAGGACTGACGTCGATAGGAGGAACACCGACGTCGGCCAGGGAAATGACGTCGGCAGTCAGGTTCAGTATAGGTAGCCGACATCGGTCGAAAACAGACTGGGAGATGACCAAGATTGGTCACTGGAACGGATAGTGGGCGAATAGTAAGTCTCAAACGCTCATGTCGAGGTCAGGATTGGTAAGTGAACCTCATATTCATTGTTCACCTTCTTTATATTGCTAACTGATGGTCATGAACTAGGAAGATGGAAGAAGCAATGCAGGTAGAATCCAGATACAGTGGGAGCTTGGCATGGATGAGGAGTGAGTCCTTGGAGAAGAACCAAACAGGTATTTGTTGGTAGAGTTGTCAGCTGGAAGTAAGCACTGAGAGACGGAATGGATTCCCATTTTAAAGAAGAGAGTGGATGGATACAAGAGACAGAAGGCCAAGGCATATGGTCTTGAGGAAGCTGCAGGACAGTGGTACAGGTTTGACAGGTGGATGACTAAGCATGGCTTCAGTCAATGTCAGTGTAACTATTGTGGTTTTATCTTACCAGGTAGATGATGGTCGCAACATCATCTTGTTACTGTATGTGGGTGATTTACTAGTAGGTTTGTACATACAGGGATTTGCTGAGCTAAAGGTAAGGTTAGTTCAGAGGCGTGTCATGAAGAATTTGGAGCAGCAAAATTCTTTGGCATAAGAGACATGGAGATTTGATCTTTAGTGGGAGCTGATGTGAAGATGGTGTTGGCATGGTTCATGATGCAAGATGCAGAATCAAAAAGCACACCAAGGGCTGGACAGTTCAAGCTTAGCTTGAAACAGGGTTCGAAATCACATGAGGTCTAGTGTAGACCTGAGCGTTTTCCCAATCAGTGGGGGTTGTCAGAAAGTATGGAGCCAATTCAGGGAAGGAGTACTGGAGGGCAGTTCAGTGGGACCTGCATCAGGGTTTCTTGTTATGCAGGGTCAAGTTCTTCACTACATGGATATGTAGGTTCGGATATGGTAGGTTACTTGAATGACAGGTATAACATCACAGGTTATGTGGTGGTTGGTCTTCAGGATTGATCTTGAAGAGGAATACAAGCTAGGGAATAATTTAGACGGTGTATAGGTACAGGTATAGGTGCAGCTATTTATCTCCAAGTGGGAGATTATTAGGTTGTGGAGCTAAAAGCTTCACCAGGATGCAAACAGGAGAAGTAAAGGAGGATCCAGAGTTGCGGGGAGTTGCTGAAGCAGTTGCAGGGAAGCCGACGTCGGTCAGTTCAACCGACGTCAGTCAGGTAGCAAGGAGTAAGCAACCGACATCGGTCACCAGTCGATCGACATCGGTCATGAAGGTGCCGACGTCGGTAGCCTGTGGGAGAACAGGCAGTTCGCATGATGAATCTGGGAGAGTCTATTTTTAGACTGCTAGTTTGCATGTTGAAGGCTAATCTTAGTCTTGAGTTGCGAGTCTAATTATTGTAATTAGGTTGTCTAATTATTGTAAGCATGAGATCTATATATGGACTCATGGGCTGTATTGTAAGTGTGTGCTAGAAAGCCATTGGGCTTGTAGAGTGAGCTTGTGAAGTTCCTCCTAGTTCCAGAAGGGGTGCTGAGAGTGTTTGATCAGGGAGAGTTGCAAGGTCTGCAAGGTCTAGGAGCTGATCCACCGGGGCACTGGTTGAAGAATCATAAGGACTTGGTGAGGCAAGGACAAGGGTTCTTCAGGTGTGTAGAAAGGCTTCTACATGGTGAGTATGATCTAGTTATTTGTAGGTATCAACAGAGAGCAGGGGATCTACTTGGAGTGCGTGGAGCACTGGATTACTGGCAGTGAAGGATACTGACTCATTGGTGAGGTGAACATCAATTCTGTATTGGAATTGATCGTTGTGACCAAGAGAGAGAGGGAAGAAGGTCTTGAGGTGTGGCAAACCTTTGAGGTGGAAGAAGAAGTGGCATCTTCTTTATTGTATATTCTTTCTGTATGCGTATATAATACATTTGTGTATTGTCTCTCAATTCCTGTGTTGTTTCATATTTCTAGTTACTTGTTACTTCTGGTTAAATTCTGTGTTTAGTTGCTAATACAAGAAGTAATCATATGAGCTCTAATTGTGGTGGAGCATAGACCCTGACAGTATGCAACTAAGGTTTGAAATAAATTTATTTTAAAATTTACTAAATTTTAAAAAAAAATTTAGAGGATTTTTTTATTTTAATATTCAAGAAAAAAATTAGAAATTAATAGGAAAAATCAGCTAGGAATTTACCCTAGGGTTTTTATGCAAAATTTGAAGTAAGTCAGGTTCACCAAATGATTTGTTATTTTTAGGAATAATGGAGTTTTATTCCTATTTAATAATAGTTCTAAGTAGATAAATTAGTAAATAATATTTCTAATTAAATCTACTAATTTTTGAAATTAAATTATAATTAGACTTTTTATAAAAATAGTAGTGAGAGAGATAAAATCAAACTTATATTATTTTAGACTGTTTTAACTGAGACAGGATCTGGAAGTTTATGTGCAAGACTAGGACACTATCAAAAATAGGATCTTGGGCTTTATTTTTTTATTATATAAGAGCACCAAAATTGGACACCCTGAGCTCTAGAACTATAGTCTTTCTTTGTCACTATTATCTTAAGGATTTAAGCTTTTTTGGTTTTGTTTGCCTACTTAGTATGAGCCTGTGTACCAATTTTTAGGTCCTCATTGTCAACAAAGCTCTTTTTATAGATGATTTTTTGTGTACTTTTATCTTCTATGCAATTGAAATAAACTTTGTCAAATGGAAAAAAGGGGTTAGTGTGCGTAAGCTGCATTGGATGTGTTTTATACCCTGTGTGTGGGCATACTACCTACATACCAATACTCTGAGGAGGGATCAATCCATACGTAGATCTCCATTTAAGAGTGATTTATGAAATAGTGAATTGAAATGAAATAAATGCTAAAAATGGGTAATCTTAAGATGATTTGGGACTGGTTTCAGGTCTTGAATTGGCTAAAAAGTGTATAGGCTAGCTATATGCAAAGAATAAGGAATATTGCTTGAGTGGTCTTGCTTGTATTCTTGCTTGCTTGAATGATATTTTCCAACCCTTTCCAAATGATCTTTGAATGGGATTTTATATGGATCTATTAGTCATGTGTTAGATGAAACTAAACTAGGCTAACATAATGAATACGAGGAATTGAGGGAAAACAATAACCTGGGCTCAAATTATGATTAGATAGGAGTACTAAAAAGGGGACACCCTAGGGTCCATTTCTATAGTCCAACTTTGGTGCTATTGTCCTGAGTAGATGAGACCTAGGGGGATGGATTAGTCATGAAGAGAGGGTCCTAGATTAAATGGGATCAAGTTTGGAAGGATATGAATGATTAGGAATGAATGAAAACAAGCCTGAAAGGGTTATGAGAGTAAGCAAGAGGCACCTAAGGATTGGGTGTTATTAGCTATGCTCAAGTTGTCAATTTTGCATTTTATATCATTACACATGGAATATAATGCTAAGAATGAAGAGGTTAGTAATAAATATCATAATCTTGGGATTTACACCTTCACCATGAAGTATGGAATGTAGGACCAAGAGTTTCATGGACCTTCATAATTATGTACTCTTCACTTTGATGGTGCATGATAAGAACCTCACTCTCATATAGCTAAAAATACTAAATATATTATATTTTATTCCTTTTATGAAAGGAATCACTTTGAATCACTTGCCACTTCAAGGGTTCTACCTCCTTTGAGCAAGCTCAATTATAATTCTTCTTCTTTGATGTATTATAATTTTATATGCCCTCTTATTTATAATATTCTAATCTATCTAACTCTTCAATCTAATACATGTGATACTAAACCACTATTCACTATTCTATTAGTTATTATACTATTATACTACTATTATATCCCTCTTTAGGTATATTGCATTCCATCCCCCTTAAAAATGTTTCACCCTCAAAACATGCAAATAATTACATATCAAAAATATATACATGACCAAATAGAGGCATGTCCATGTGTCCTTTTCTACTTCCATTTCTTTTGCCTATGTTCATATATAAATAGGTACATCAATAGGGTGAACATGAGCACTATAACTAAAGGTTGAAGTGCAAGTTTCACCATGATGATCATATCCTCAAAGTGAGAGTAAGGGTGATCAAAATACTCATCCTAATGAATTAATTGAGGATTTATGCCATCCCCCTTAGAACTTTTCTCTGAAAGATTTGAATACTTGGTTCCCTACTTGAGATCTATGATTATCAGCTTGGGCTCATCGGGGGCCTGCTCAAGCATGGTAATTTACTAAATGGGCTCGTTGATGACCTACTCAAGCACTTTGGGTACTTATTCAGGTTCTTCAAGTGCCTTATTAACCTCTTTTAGTGTTTTATCCAATGCTTGAGATGCCAAATCAAGCTCAATTAGGGCATGTTTGGTCACTACTATTGTTGGCTTAGGTGTTATAGATACATGCTCTAATGCTTTTATAGTCTGGAGAGGGGGTATTGTGTGGAGATGTTGCCAGTTGATGCAATATTTAGAGATCTTAGCCAAGCCCCATGCTTCCATCATGGATTGAGGTTACCACATCTGAACCTCTAATCTAATCTCATCTTGAAGGCCACTAATGAAACAATGTTGTAAGAATTCAAGTTATAAGCCTACAGTTTAATTCATGAGGTGTTTAAATATTGTTTGATATTCTTAGACCATGCTAGTTTGATGAAATGTAGTCAATGAGCTATATAAACTATGAATTTATATGATTATAATTAATTATATGTTTCATTCAAATTAAAATTCATCCTTACATAAATACTTACAGTGACCCCTTTTCTTTTTTTAATTTTTTTTAATATATGTTTTATAATAGAGGTAGTCACTAAAACTATGATAACTTCCAATATACTCAATTAAATTTTAAAACTTAAATATATTATATAAATATGAGACAGAGGTACACAAAACTCAAAAATGTTTTGATGTGACTTGATACTCTGTGAGAGCAGTATATAAAAGAATAGTCATTTTGTTTGTTTTTTATTTTAGAAAAGAGGCAGTAAAAAAAACTACAATAATTTTAATAATATAAAACAAAAACAAAAAATAAAAAAATTTATGGAAAGTTGGGAATGAGTTACACAAAACCTAGAAATGGTTTTGTGAGATTCATTACAATTTAAGAGTAATTTAAAGAAAACTAGTCATGATTCTAAGGGCTAAAAAATCTACACTTGCAAATGACCATTTTTAGCTTCAGATTTAGATTAGAATAAGAAGGAGATATATGTATCTTATTTTTAAAAATATCCAAAAACCTCTAAGATAAAATAAAGCTCCCAAATATGCCTATCCAAAATATGTTTGCAACAAGGATCATGATCATGAAAATGGCCTTGAAAAGTGTTTTTATACTAGATGATAAGAACCTCACTCTCATATAACTAAAAATACTAAATATATTATATTGTATTCCTTTTATGAAAGGAATCACTTTGTATCACCTTCCACTTTGAGGGGCATACCTCTTTTGAGCAAGTTCAATTAGAATTCTTCTTCTTTGATGTATTATAATGGCATATGCCCTCTTATTTATACTATTTTAATCTATCTAACTCTTCAATCTAATGCATATGGTACTAAACCAATATTCATTATTATATTAGTTATTCTACTATTATACCCCTCAAGTATATTATAGTTTGAGATATAAATAAGGATCAAAGGTTGGTATCAAACTGACTGACCCATAGGGTAAGAATTACTTAGAAGTGTATATATAATATTAGAATATGATGCACTAATTTTTGGAATGTAGTTCATACTTAATAACTATGTCAAGCAACTACTGATACATGTAAATTCGAAGCTAGTGATTAATCAGGTTAGGAATAAGTACCAGTGTAAATTTTCATATCTCAAAAGGTACAAACATAGGTCATTAGATCTGATTTAATAATTTAAAGAATTTAATATAGTGGTAGTTCCTAGAGAATATAACCAAGTAAATAATTCATTAGTTGCTTTAACTACTAATTTAGCACCATTATAGGAATCTAAGGTGCAATGTTTTTCTATAGATATCATGTCTTGCCCATCAGTTCTTGATAATGTGTATAATTTCCAAGTGTTTGATGATGATCAACAAATTATCTAATTCTTGAATAGTTTAGGACAATTTGAATCTCAAATCATTGATGATAAAGATTTTAGGTATTAGGTTAGGGTGAATTAGAAGAATTTGTTCAACTCAAGGAAAATTGTCTAACTTTGGAAATGGTTTACATGGAAATAACATTTTATATAGATCCTCAAGACTAAGATCGAAGGCAACCCAAAGTTAATGAACTTGAGTTAACCAAAGAAACCTTAGGTGACAAGAGTGATCTTCACTATGTCAACATTGGCCTTATCTACAATCGAGAAGAAAAATAAATGGTAAAATATTTTCTCATTCAGTATAAGGATGTGATTGCATGGAATGATGAATACTTAAAGGTTTTTAACCCAAGATTCATCACCCATATGATCCCAATAAAGTAGGACCATAGGCCATTTATGTAAATACAAGTGCCATTAAATCCCATCTTAGAACCCCTTATCCAAAAGGAAGTGCAAAAACCATTAAGTGTTGGGATTGTGTTCCCTATTAGACATTCAACTTGGGTTGACAATTTGGTGCCTATTAGGAATAAGAATGGGGAATTAGATTGAGTGTCAATTTTAGAAATATAAACAAAGCTTCTAAGAAAGATAAATACCCTTTGCCTTCTCCAGATGAGGTAATCCAAGTAGTGAGTGGTTCTATAATGATGTCTTTCTTAGATGGGTTCTTAGGTTATAACCAGGTACTACTGGAATATAAGGATAGGATGTAGACTACAATCACTACAAAGTGAGGTAACTATGCATATAAAGGGATGACTTTTGGTGTAATCGACTTAGGAGATATTTTCCAATGAGATATGGATCATACATTTCAATTATTGATAGGTAAATGCATAATCTTTATATGGATGACCTCATTATTTTCTCAAGGAATCAAACTAATCACGTAAGGCATTTGTAGTTAATATTTGAAAGATGATGAAAGTTTGACATCTTGCTCAACCCTAAGAAGAGCATATTTGGTGTTACTAAATGAATTTTTTTTGTACACATCATCTTTAAGGATGGGATCACCATTGATCTAGACCAAAATTAGGGGATCTCAAGGATAACACTCCCAAGCAGTAAAAAAGAGATCAAGTCCTTCTTTTGTAAGATCAATATTGTGAGGAAATTTATCTATGGTTTTACATGAGATGTTATACCCTTAAACTCAATGCTCAAACAAGATTCCAAGGTATAATGAACACTAATATCTTACAATGTTTTTCAAGACATTAAGGACACCATTAATTAGGCCCCAATGTTGATCAATTTTGACTTTAACAAATATTTGTTCTTATATTCATTCACTTTAGAGCATACAATCACTATTTTGCATATCCAAAAAAGAGATGAAATCAAGAACTCTATTTAATTCATGAGAATTTTTTTGAAAGAGGTAGATCTTAAATACTTTATAATAGATAAGTAATTTATGCTCTTATCAAAGTAGTAAATAAGTTTAGGCATTACATCTTAAAGATTAAAACTGTTTCTATCATGTTGAATCCAACTATTAAGCTCATTGTAGGATAAAATAAATTGGGAGAATGTAGAGGCAAATGGATGGAAAATTTATAGGATTTTTACATAGAAATTAGGATTAATAAGATTTTTAGAGAGCATGGCATCATTCAATTTATGACTAAGCCTGATCCCCACATCACTATTGAGGAGGTCTTTGAGACCCGAGTATCTATATGAGACTTGTATGTTAACATATTATTAAATACTTAATCACAATTACTTATCCTCTTGAACAAACCAAAGAAAAAAAAATATCCTTAAGGCTTAAGGTATCTCATTACATGATTATGAGGTGGATTATTTATAGAATAAATTATGAAGGTATCTATTTGAGATGTGTTTCATAGTTAGAAGCTCAAGAAATCAAGGATAATCTACATCAAAATATAGGTAGTATTCATCCATCTAGAAACACCATAGTACATAAGATTCATAGAATGGGATATTATTGGATAAAATTATTCAAATCTGCTCATAATCATGTGAGAAAATGTCATGAATGCTAGGTCTTTACCAAAAGGGAAGTACATGCAACAATGTAGTTACAACTTATGTTCAAGGGAAGATAATTTACTCATTGGGGATTTGATTTCATTGATGTTATCAATCCTAGTTCCTTAGCCAACCACAAGTTTGTGTTTACAAACTATAGACTACTACACTAGATGGACTAAAGAAGTGGAAACAAAACATTCTAGAGCATAAGATGTAATCAATTTTCTTGAAGACAACATCACAATAAGATTTGGTAATCCCATATCCTTAGTTTATGATAATGGGCCAAAATTTTAATCAACTAAGTTTATTGAATGTTCCCAAGACAACCAAATTATCATTAGATTATCATCTAACCATTACCTATAGATAAATGGATTGGTTGAATCTATAAATAAAATTTTTATTGATGCTATCAAGAAGTTAGCTATATATAAATGAATATTGTGGCATCATTTACTAAATTTTGCACTCTGGGTGGATAATATAAAGTAAAATTAAGCCTTCAAGACTTCACCATACTTACTAGTATATGGATGCCAATCACTATTCCTAATTATGATCTAATTTCCAACATATCATATCATGCAGGAATAAATGGAACCCAGTGAAAAAGTAGAGTCTTGGTTCTTAGATATAATAGAAATGGAATATTTAAGGATCGAATATTTACAAAACTTCATTGAGCATCAAGACCTGGATAAAATATGGTTCGATAGAAGATTGAAACCTAAAGCATTTAGAATATCTGATCTAGAGCTTCTATGGCACAAAGCCTAAGAAAAAAAGGATAACATGACAAGTTTACCCCCTTTGGTATCAAGCATCATCAAATATAGATATCTTGGGTAACAACACTATTCTTTTAAAATATCTCTAAGGCAAGGAATTAACATATCCATTTAATGGGAAGTTATTGAAGCACTACTTCATGGTTGTACCATTTGGACATGTCTCAAAATGACAATGAGTGTTGTGGTAGTCTAGGTTGGAGTATATTAGGTTTATTACTTTAATTTTTAGATTTATTATTTTATATAATTTGATTTTATTAGAGTAGTTTTCATTCTTTATAAATTAGTTTTTTCCCATGATTTCAACATTTTTTTCCTTTAGATTAGTTCCCTATTTTCTAGAGTAGATGTCTTTCATTTCATGACAATCTGATCAACTTCTTCTAGTATAACTAAGTTTATATCTAGTTCATTATGCTTCCCATGCATTCTTGAGTTTGCATAAAACTCCAAAATGGGGAGCAAATATGGGAAAATCATAAATGGAACACACAACTAGTTTGTCTACATGTTTCATACCAACGCATTCAAGATATTTAAAACTAAGGTATGTAATGAAAAAGTGAACTATGATTATATCACAATTGAATACTTTTATCATGTATGTAAACTCTTCTCTCACTACTTCATTCAAATTTAGAAAGTCTTTTCATTTCCTTGGATCAAACATGTTTATCACATTAATACTTATTTGAGGTAATAACCATTGATGTGGATAGGGTTGGCAGGGACATTCTTCTAAATCAAGTTTTACTCATATATGAACCAACTCACAGTGGTTCCCTATCCCCCTTATTACATTTGTATTCTAAAAAAAGAGAAAACAAAAAAGATAATAGAGGATCGATACATCCTAAAGAGTGATTAGTAAATCTAAAAGAAAATATAGAAATGATAAAAGACTCACATGATGAAATAAGATCAATGCATCATGCATCATGCAAACTTATGGAAGGAGAGATGGGGGAATCAAAGGTATCTATATTAGGGATATGGATACCTAGCTTGTAACAAAGGAATTCTTGAGTTTCCTTTATTTTTAATATGCTTTAGAAATTGGAATGAAACCTATATTTTAGTCTATGTCTTTACTAAAATCTTCAAAACAAAGGTAAAATAACATCACTTCATCACACACAAATCCAAGGTATAAACAAGGATAATATGTTACTTGAAGTTTTGGGAGTCTATTTAATGTTTCTTGTTTAATTATTCTTTTCTAGTATGATTCATGTTGATTTTTAGTTTCTAATCAAAGATTTTAGGTTCTCAAATACTCATGAGTATTCCCCTTGTAAGTCACCATTTGTTATGGTCAACATACCAAACTCTTTTTTTTTTGAATAGGGGCCCATTACAAGTCTAAAAATCCTAGTCATAATTTGAATATCTCTTTTCATTGGCAACCATACTTAGCAAGGTTTGAGGTCTCATAGTTCTTATTTCCCATGCTATGGTTCATGTTAAGCATGCTCAATACAATTTGTATTTTATCCATGTCAAGGTTTTGTCAACATTCATTTTGTGATTTATTTGGGCTAACATATTAACAAATTTCAAAAGTGGTTACATGTATGCAAGTTTTTTGAATTTTAAAGAAAACTATAAAATGTAAATTTTTAAGTCTTTTGGGTCTTCGCTAGTTTTGATCTTCAAAACTTTTGTTTTCATGGATTTGTCTTCACATATTTTTCTTTTCATGGATTTTGTCTTAACATATTTTTCACACTACATATTTTGGCATTCTATAACTTCCATACTTCATGACTTTGATATTTTCACTACTTTTTGTATTTAAAACTTTTGAACATCACATGTTTCAGTCATCTCAAAAATTTGTCTTCACGTGTTTTAATCTTCACATCTTTTATCTTTTTACATTTACACAAAATGTAAAAGGAATATTTTGACAAAATCCATGACACATGAAAGATGCAAGTCTTCATGTTTCATGCATTTAGGGAATCACATAGTCTAGTTGGAGGGAAGTAATAAGAGTTTAGATACCTGAATTCTGAGATCATGTTGCATGGCATGGCTGCATTAACATAAAACTAGTGGCTGAGAGACATGTATCTAGGGATGATATCATGACTTTTTTTTGAATGTATGAAACGTATATGTGGCATACCTACAAAGTGAACTACCAAATTAATATTAAAATGATGAAAGTAAACTAGAAGACAATGGATATTGATGGTGCATGAACTAGAATTAATGCAAACATATTCAAGATATATGATTGAATTCTACATAGATGTCTTCCCCATTGACTACTAAAGAGCCTAGGTGATCTTACATTAGATATAGAACTAAGATCCCTAATATATGCATTTGCCTTTTAATTAATTTTAGTGATCAGTCAGTTGAATTATAAAATAAGTTATAGAGGTGAATTAGATAAGTGATGGCTTCATCATCCAAGGGATTCAAAGGGGCTCTACCATCATCAAAATTATCCATTAAATATTTAACTAAATACACTAATATAGTCTTCAACTTAGTTGTATTCAATGGTATAATTATGAAGTATATAGCCACATGGGATGCCATGGAGAAAATTGACACCCACTCATGTGATGAAATATTATCAACTGATGAATAAATAATTATTAAATTACTATCATTAAAGTGAAAATAATTGCATTTTACCATAGCCAAGCCTTAAGTGATGACTTACATCAATCTAATTTTGGAATTGTTCTTTGCAAGTAAAATATTTAATGGTTTCCCACATCTTATCAATTGGAAAATAGTTGTGGCTTACATCACAAGACATAATTTTCAAAGATACCTTTAGTTCTCACTTGTAAATGTGACATATGATGGATAGAGAATTATGTTGTGTAAGAATACCAGTACAGTTAAAAATGTGCTAAGGAAATGGATAATCCCATGGGAGAAGGTGAGCCTCAAGGCTAATTCTCCAATCCCAATCACAAAATTTAAAATGGGAGTTCATATCAGGATGACATATTGAATAGAATATATGAGTATACCAACATCCATTACCTTTGGATCAAATGGGTGCCATTACTAGACCAATTGATGACCTCAAAATTAATTTGCCTTGGGATAAATCATTAACACCAAAATTTAGGAGGAAATGTTCTAGAAGGATAAAATACTAATCGATGACCACTTTTTCAAGATGTCTTACTTATTGGATGTGATCATGACAATATTCTACATGCATGATGGGTCACTCTAGGTCCCAACCCTAGATTGTATCAAAAATAGAGTATGTGACTTATACTACTTTATGCATAATTTTTATTACATGCAAAATTTTTTTTGAATTGTAGAGAATGTATATCCTCAAGTATAGAGGGAAATCCATGGAAAACCCCTTGACGGAGTCTCAGATAGTATCAAGAATACATTATTGCTAAGTGGGGACTACTAGTTTTATCATAAATACACTATAATAATGATTTTGGGAACCAAAGTTTCACCATTGTGTTTTCCCTATTATATCCCAGTGAAGCTAGTATAACAAGAGATGGCATACCAACTTTGGTGGAGTGTAGGTTAAGACTTGAGGAAGAAACATACGATAATATTCCATGGATCTTCCTTGATTATAGGATGAATAAACTATACAAATAGGAAACACTTTAGTGAAGTTAGAAAGATAATAGAACTATATTCATTGGCATCTTTGAACATAGGGATTGGGACCCATATGATAGTATTTAGAAGCATGTCATAGGACTGACCATCCCTTACTAGCATGAGCCTTATGAATATGACTTAATACTCTTGAATTTAAACTATGATGAAAATTTAATATCTATGTAACACATTTTTTGGGTTAATGGAGGACCTATTAAGATCAATTCAAAGGAATCTATCAATAATAATTGTAGAGGCACAAACTCAACTTCCACATCTAGGTGGATGGGTTGAATTTGACTATTGGTCCTCATAACCTTCCCAATTGGTTCAAATAGAGGAAGAGTATTCCCATGCACCACTAAAAGATATGATTATGGATTTAAATTAGGATAATGATGTGGATGAGGCCCCTACTATGATATTTTCACTAGGAAGAGTACATGAGCTGATAAATATTGATTCTTTCAACTCAACAGACTCCAGCCTTCCTACTATATGTATGACACTTGATACTAAAAATGTATATATATATCATCTTCTCCTACTCAATATGTTATTATCTCAATCAAGAAAAAAACACTTTGTTATAAGAGGAAGCCAACAATCTGTAAGGGCCTTATGAGTTATAATACTAAACATTATCACAAGAAGGACCTACTGACCAGAGGAAAACATCAATTAAAAGTGAGGTTGAGAGGAGGAAGAAAAGCTTGAAATGATAAGGTCATGAGTTTCTAGGGAATAAAATGGAAAGCACTAATAGAAATAGATAAATCAAGTGATTTCCATACTATTATTTTTTACATTATTGGATTAACTACTATGATTACTATTCCTGTTACTTCCCAATTATTGATAAGAGATGCGAAGGATAATAATGTTCATTTTAAGACAAAAATAGGAGTCTCTATTTTGGATCAAAGTGAATAATCAACTATTTAGTCCACACAATTAGATTTTCCTATGCCACATTCCACTGTATGTCAACTAACTTCAATTATTTCATCTATCACATCTAGTAATAAAATAACCTTTAGTATGCATCCCATGCCTCTTTGGCAATTTGTATTGGCATAAAATAATTTTCCCATCCTTTTTGGACCTATTCCATTTGGAAGCATTGATGATATCCTCAGAATATGTTTTATAAAAAGCTTATACCCATTATTCTTAGCCGATTAATGCATGGAAGCTGGTGATTCCCTAATGAGTAAGAGAGTTGAAAGCCCATGCAAGCCAAATACCCAATCTAGTGGTCACATATCTTCCCATTATGATTTCTATTTTTGATAAGTCAACAAGCATAGTCCAAAGGGGTAATAAAAGGAAAATTTAAAGATGAATATGGTAAGGGATTAATCCCTTAGGAGAGATAATATGTCTTCTCCCTATCTAATATGAAGAATAGGAGAACTAGGGAGTCTCTTTACAAAGGATATTTTATAGCTTACTTGGGAACACATACCGAATCCTTTTTGGAACATTGAAAAGGCATTGAACAAGCTAGAGGAGAGATTTAGTGGGATTACATCAAATGCTAGAGTACTAATAAATTTTTGATGTTCCCCATGAAATAGATCATGATGTCCATAATCCATCCCTTAGGTTGTACAACATTTTTGATACCAATAATACAATGAAAATTGAGATGTCTCCCCATTTGGTTGAGACAATTAAATTATTTAATTATTTGAAGGAAAATGGTAATAAATTAAACTTCCTCATGCCTTATACCACCAATAAGGCCTTCATCTATTTGAACTCAATTACTCCACTAGAGGCAGCCAATGCTCTCAACTTGGTAGTTATTAGAACCCAAAAAGCTAGAGAGTGGGTATGTAGTGCAAAAGCCTTGATCCCAAAGTTAGCTAGGCACAAAAAGTAGGTTTTACAATTTTTTCAAGAATTATAGTTGTCTCATGCAAGAGACCCCTTGGGAAATTTGATGGACAAGGCTAATTTTGATAGGCTAATCCAATAGATAGCTACAAACTTCAAGAAAGGTCTTCAAGGATGTAGATTGGAAGAGATTAAATGTAAATTTAACTTCCCTATAAAGAAGGTAACTAAAGTTGAGATCTTCAGGTGGAGTTTATAAATTCAAAGGTAGAAAATATATGCCTATTGATATAATTCTATAGAGTGCACATACCATCCCTTCTAAAATTTGATATAATCAGAGATTAATATGATATTGCATACAAACATTATCAAAACTTGACATTTAAGAAAGAAGCTACATTAGGAACATCAATTTCAACTCCACCTACTACTTTTTCTCCATCAACTACAATGAGTACTATTCCCTTGAGCATGCAAGCCCCAATGAAAAGTAAACCATAGTTTCCACATATAATGTTGTATGTATTTTCATATGATTTAATGTATGTAAACTAATGTTTCCTTCTTTTTATATACTATTCACAATGCATATGAGTATTGACCAAATAATTTTGTAACATTCAGACATTGCATGACTTTGTAATATATGTCTTACTTTAGGAATACAATTTTGGCCATACCAAATTGTACATGCAAATTATACATTAAATTAGAATTATTTTTCTAATTATTCACCTGTACATCCCATTTTGAATGAATTTGAAGGACGAGGCTCCTGCTTCCCTATATATATACACACACTTAGAATTTTCACATTTCAAAGAGAGTTGGAATTTTTATCAATACAGGAAGAGATCTTTGGATTGTCATGCAACTATATAATATGAGTTTCTTCTTCATCTTCATGTGATTTGATTATGAATTTATTTCAAGCTAATAACTTAATTTTTCATTATATGTGATAGTATTTTTGAAGTTTCTTGTCTATTTGGTTATTGATTTTTGTCTAAATTGGAATTAGTAATAGTTGGTTTTAAATTGACTTAAATCATAATAATTAATCAATGATAGTGAATTATTTCAAATTATGCAGAAGGGTCTCTTTTGATACACCCTTTTAGTTTTTGGAATAGTAGAATTAAGTACTCTTAGTATCTCTATCTTAATCTCTCATTTTAGTTTTGAAATAATAGTCATGGTGATAGTAACATTTGGCCATAATTTATAAGCTAACTATCTCCTCTTCCTTAGACTCCTCATTGTGTTTGTGGGTTAGTTTTCAACCACAGCTAACTGCAAGCACTAGTTTTAGACCCTTGTCTTCTTTGAGATTAGTTTAAAGAAAATAACATTCTTTAATCATGAATTCCTCTTCTTCCTTACCCTTATTTATTTTTGCATTTATTTTGAGGTCTAACCCCCATAGTTTATAAAATCACCCATCCAATCCAAATAGGATTTTGATCTCTTTTAGGAATCACCCATCTGTACATACTTTGTTAACAACATACATGCCCAAACCAACTATTTCACAACTTGATTATTTTAACCCATACCTATAATGTGTGGCATAGAGTGGATTTACATCAATAGATATACCAACATGTTAGAGTATACCTTGTTCATGATTTGGTGTGCATAAAACCCTTATCAACAAAACTATTGTTAAAATCCTTTAAAATGTTATCAATGTAGCAGGTCACGATCAACATTTGATGTTGTTTCTTGCCTTGTGGGCATAATGTAATAATTTATAAACCCCCATATGTGTTACAACATATTCCTTGGTCTTTATATTTGAAGCAATTATCCCTATTAATATTGAGTTCCCTTCTCTATGTATTTCACTATAGGACATTCTTGATAATTATGACTATTGAATAACAAAGATAGAAGTGATGGAGCTCATATATGAGAAATGAATAGCCAGCCTTAATTACCTCAAAGCATATCATAATAAAATATGTCATGGCTAAAACAATCACATTAATTCTAGAGATTTTAATCCTGATGGTCTTTTATTGAAAGAAAATTACAAGAACACTAATGTTGAGTGTGAAAGGAAAGGCAAGTTTTAGCCTAATTGGTTGGGACCATTCAATGTTATAGATATCTATGGTTAGAGAGAATACAAATTGGATAATCCATATGGGTATGATTTATATGATCCCATTAAAATTATGCATCTCAAGTGTTTATATGCTTTACTTGTTGAACATTATCAATGAGAGTCCTTGTTTGGGGGAATCCTTTCTCCATTTGGTTTCATCCTTATTTTATACCCTTGATTAGGGGCATAGATTTGCTATTCTAAGTAAATTATTAGTACTTTTCGACTTTCCTAATACCACCTTGAATGTAATACAATAATAGGTACGACAAATGAATCCAAAGCAAAATCCAGTAGAAATAGATTAGAGTTGCATAATCGTTGATGCCATAATATCTTTGTAAGTTAAATGTCAAAATTTTATAAATCATGGTTTCCTACTTGTATACCATTTTATATCTCCCTTGATTTTTAATCCATTCCATTTACATTCCATGTTTATTCCCTTTTCATCTTGATTTGTTGTTCTAAGAGAAGTTGTATCATATTGTAATTTTTTGTTGAATGGTACTGACTAACATCCCAATTTGTTGATATGAGGATGTCCCTTTCACATTTATTGTTCACTATTGAGCTCATCTACCCATGTTCATTCTTTCTTTTGATATATGTTCCTTATAACTTTGTTTCATGTATCTTATACATTCTCTTTTTAAAATACTCATGTATATATCCCATTCCAAAATCCAAAAACATAAAAAAATTCTAAAACATTCCAAAAATATTAAAATATTCCAAAATCCAAAAACATTCAAATATTATAAAATAAAAAAACATTCACATATTCCCTCAAAATCCCTAATTTAAAAAAAAATAAAAATCATTATCCTAAAAATATTTCCAACTCAAGCCCATCTCACATGTGATGTTACATGACAAAATCATTGCATATTTGTCATCTTATTAGCTAATTGCATTTCCATTGGTTTGAAGCTATGTGGCACATAATAAAGTACCCCATGTTTTATTCCCTCTCTTCTTGAGTGAAACATCTCATGGGTGGGACCCATTTATGCCTCTCTTATGCACTCATCATTTTTTCAGAGTATTTATATTCCATGCACTCATCATTTTTCAAGATAAATCAACCCTTCTATTTCTTTATTTGTAACATTTATCTCCAATTTTTTGGCAAATTAAAATGGCCTAAGTTCCATCTGGACTATGTAGGCAGTGTTTAAGAACATGAAATTTCTAGGGTCAACTTAGCCACCATCATTTTTATTTCCCTCCTAGTTCACCAATTCCATCCTCTCTTCATTTTACAAGTACTTTTTATCCATTTCTTATATGTACTCAATGTTTTACAAGTCTATTTGTTGTACACTCTCACCATTTTATGATCCCATTCTCATTTATTCTATAAGTTTAATCTTGTTCATGGTCATCAATGTTATTCTATTCTAGTTTTAGGAGAACTACATTTGGTCTGAAGTCTCTGATGGACTATGTAAGAAATGCTCAATTTCTAAGGTCAGCTAGGCCACTTCCTTATCATTCTTTATTCCCCCTTTTGTCAATATTATTTCAAATCACCCTTGGATTCAAGAGTAATACCTTATTGCCAAACACACTAATTAACTAACTGAGTGTTTATTTTATTTTTATTGTGTGTTTATGTGATTATTTGTTTTTGGTTTATTTGATTATTAATGCATTATTCTTAGTTGTTCAGTTTCCTTAGCTTAGTACAATATGCTTTACACTTAACTCTTGATTATTCATACTAGTATTCTAAGTTGTGAACATTTATGTATGATATTATATTTATTTAAGTGCATTATGTTTTATAGTTAAGTCTTGATTTTCCATATGTTGATTTTAAAATTGTATATATTTTCATTTGAATTAACTTCATGTTATTTGACAAACAATGTTATCATGATCCATTTATAGATTATGATTTATACTATCATTTTCAATATCAAAAATCAAGTACCCAATTTATAAATACAAGAAAGGTAACATCAATCATTCCCATATCTAATCATGACAATACATAACATTTACATATCCATCTCATAGATCACAAATACAAAGCTATCATGAAAAATCAAATTTGACTTTGGTCATATCTAGGTGAAGAACTCTTCCCTATCCTATTCTGCTAGAGAATTTAATGTCTAAGTGGGTTTAATTGACCCTTAGCTTACCTTGGTAATTCAATAAATAATAATAATTTATTATTTATTACATGAAGTGAAAATGTCATGAAAATAAATTATAAAGTTAGATTTTTTAATACTTACCAATAATTTAAATGACTTTCAGGATGGTTAGACCTATTGATTACAATGATCACCTCTCTTCACATTTAATGATAAATAAGGTTTAATCCCTATTCTCAAATATTGTGAATTGGTAAATTCATATTTGTGTGTGGTAAATATTGTGAAGGGATTTGTGAATATTGTTTGAGAAGTAAGAAGAAGATATTTATATTGGGGTGATATAATTTCTCAATTATTGAATATAAACTACTATGGGTTTTTTTAAATTTCACTAGAGGTTTTCCCACCTAATTATTTATGTTATGTGTTATTGATATGTGTACTCTTTGTTTATTAATATTGTATCTAAATCATTGAATTCATAATATACTACATATTACATAATATTTCTTCATGGAATCAAGTTTTGTGATACTGTGATTGATTGGCAGGACTATTGATCATTGAAGAGCTCAATCAAAGTATTTAAGGATAAATAAATTTTGAATAAAAATTTAGATTTTTAGAGGAACAATACGACCTTCAAATGATTCTAAAACATTATTCTTTGTTAAAAAAAAATTGGCCATCCTTGGAGGTTTGTGGAGCAATATAATTCATTCTAAGACATATTTGAGCACCAATCTATGATATTCAAGCCTCAAAATTATTTGAAGATTTATGCTATCAAAAAATGACATTTTATATTTGTACAACATTTTTTAGCCTTGAAAAATTAAAAAAATAATTACAATGCTTCTAGTGCTATTTTGAGGTATTTAAGAGTTTGATTATCATGTTTTTAACCTCACAAGCACCCTAAAGATCATTTGGAAGATTCATATTCAATTTTTTATTTTTATCAAGATTTATAAGATGCTATATTTGGCTTGGGTGAGTAAAAGATCCACATTCTACATCAAAATTTTGATTTTGAGATCATTTTCTACTTTGTGGAGAGATTTAAGGAGGATTGGCAAAGTTCTAAGCCTTTAGTGGTTTGTACAAAATCCTATGCAAACCTAATCTTCTCCCTGAGTGCCATTCTTCCTAGAACGTGATACATGTATGAAATTTATTTCATATAGTTAAAAAATTGTATTTAGAAAATATCAGTTTTTTAATCTTGAATTTCCACTTAGACCTTGTGCCCCCACCTTCCTTGAGTAAATATTTTTAGTCCAAAAGTTTTTTAAAAAAGTAAAATTTATTTACTATTTAATTTACATGCACCATATATATTTATTTATTTTTAAAAAATTATAAAAAAAATGTATAAATTTGAATTAGTGCATGTAAAATCTCAATTAAGCTCTTAGTTGAGTTGGTGGCTCTAATTTTGCTAAAACCTTGTAAGAAAGAGGTCTAGTGTTCAAAACCCACTAACCCTTTTCTTTTTAGTCAAGTTAATTTTTCAAATTTTATTAATTTTTAATTCCATTTTTTGGTTTGTGTGCTGACATTTTTTATGTGCAAAACCCTAGACATGTCAACTTTGTTGTGACATTTGACCTATTCAAAACTTTGTTGACCATAGTCGTGTAACTAGTCAATTCTTAAGTTTTCAAACATTTTGGATGTATTGGTTTGGTCTATTTTTTTTTTTTTGAAACCTCCTATTATATTTTTTACACCTTTTTAATCATAGTATTTAGATAGTTAGTTTGTGTGTGACTCGTACGACATATAAATTGATGAAATTTCTTCAATTTTTTTGCATTATTTATCATATATTTGAAAACATTATACATGTTTATGATTGTAATTTTTTTACTACCAAATAAAGTTAAATTTAACATTAATCAAGGTTAATTTTTAATAATTATTCTTACATTAGTGTATTTTTGTGACACTTGTGACACCTTATTGTGTTAAAATCTTTCACAATTTTCTTGCTTTGTTTAGCATTAATATGAATAATTATTGTTTATTTACACTTGAATTTTACTTTATTATAAAATACAATATAAATTTACATTTAAAAAGGGTTCAAATTTAATATTTATTTAGTATTTTAGTGTGAATTTTAAAAGGAAGCAATGTCTTCTCCTAATTTTGTACTAAATAAATTACAAATGTTTAATGGATCTAACTGTAACACATAAAAAAATTAAATTAAAGTAGAATTTATAGATAAAAAATTATGGAATATTGTTGTTTGGAATAAAAAATCCTTATTAGTACAACATGTTACCCCTAAACTTTGAAATTTATTTTAATATAAATTACAAGAAGCCATGTCGATTATAATGTGGAGTGTTAAGGATGAATTCCTACTCCATATCAACAATCAGGAGTCTCCTAGTAATTCTTGGAAACTCCTTGTGTCTATGCACAAGGGCACTTGTCTCTTTAATATTATTAAATTGATTATTAAATTGTTGGATACAACTATGAAAGGTGATGAAAAGACTATTAATTTTATTGCTAAAATTAAGAATATTAAAGCTCAGTTAGATGGTTGTAACTGTAGTTTGACTCAAGATTAATTTATTTATTTTATTATTCATCTTAACATTTACTAACTTTTTTGTAATTTTATCTCAATTCTAAATTCAAATTACCAAATAGAGCAAGTTATCCTAGACCTCACTACGTTTTCATCTCTTCTAATTCAATAAGAGCAAGTGATGTCTAACTTTGATGCTAAAGAGAATTTCACTCAAGCACTTCTCACTCTCAACCTTATTTTTTAGAACAATAAAAACTAGAAACCTAACCCTGATTATAGTAAAGGTAAAAATAAGAATAAGATATTTATTAATAAGAATCATAAACCCAAGTTTAATGGGAATTGTAATTTGTGCGGTAAATTTGGTCATAAAAGAAAATATGTTATAAAAACAAAGATAAAGTTAACAATAAATATTCTAAAAATAACAAAGAGAAGAAATCTAATTAAAACAAATAAAAAAATAAAAAACCCTAATTAGAATAATAATCACGATCATAATTCAAATATTATTATTTTATATGTTGCTTTATTTACTTCAAATTAAAATAAATGGATTCTAGATAGTGGTGCATCATACCATATGACTTGCTTATCTAATATTTTATATGATTCTATAGATATTTTTATAAATATTTATCTATAATATTATTCATTTTTAGAAGAAACTAAGCAAATAAAGACAAAATTTACAAATATTTTTATTAATGATGTTTTCTATGTAGCTAAGTTTAAGAAAAAATTGTTATCTTATTCTCAAATTATGAATTATAATTTCATTGTAATATTACTTAAAGATATATGGTCCATTAGAAATCAATTTGGTTCACTGATTTTTGAAGGTATTCAAAATAATAGCTTATACATTTTTACTAATTCTTCTGCATGTTTACTTTCATTGCATAATAAGAATGAATATCAATTATGTCATGAAAGATTAAGACATGTTAACTTTAGAAGTTTACATGATATGTCTTATCAAAATCTTGTCGTTAGTTTACCTTTTATCTCTTCCCATCATGAAACTTATGAATGTTTCTTATGTGGTAAGTAACATACTAATCCCTTTCACAAGAATCATGTGAATTCCTCTCATCTTTTATAATTAAATCATAGTGATGTTGTAGGACCTATTGAAGTTGTATCTCTTAATAGTTATTTGTATGATGTTATTTTTATAGATGATTATAATAAAATTATCTGGTCATATGTCATTAAAAATAAATCCGAAGTGTTTTCTAAATTTAAGGAACTTAAAGTTATTGTTGAAAATACTTCTAGTTTTTATTAAGATATTAAGATCTAATAATGATGGTGAATACATTAGTAAAGAGTTTGAATATTTTTGCATTAGTTGTGGTATTAAAAGGGAAATAACAACTCCCTATTCACCCCCCATAAAAATGGTATTACTAAATGAAAAACCAAACCATTATAAAAATAGCTAAAACAATGTTGCATTCTACAAATGTTCTTAAGTTTTTATGGGCTAAATCCATGAATATTGTTGTTCATATTCTGAAAAGAGTCCCTACCAAATCTTTGCATCTTTATACTCTAAAAAATAACTCATTGTGGATTATCTTATAATCTTTGGTATCCTTACTTCCATCTTTATCCCTCAGGTTAAAATAAAGAAGCTTGATCCTACCTCTTATTCTTGTATTTTTTTAGGTTATGGAGTTAATAATAAAGGTCTAATAGTATATGATCCATCTAAAAGATAGATCATTGAGAATAGGAATGTCCTTATTATTGAGAAATATTTTTATGAGCCCTTTTTGGAACCTCCTCAATGTTGTTATTTTGATGAACCTAGCTCTCTTATTTATCCTTATGAAGAAACAAGTGCCTTAGAGGAAGTTGATCCATCTTTGGATAACTTAGAGTTTAAGGAACCCTTGAATTTCATGTTCAATCTAAAAGACCTAAATAGGTAAGATCCCTATTCCAATCTTTTAATGTTGATAATCTTAATAAATTACTAGGATTCAACATTATTATCATGTCTTAATGACTATATATAAGTGCGAACCTCAATCTTTTGAGAAAATCATTCAAGATGATAGATGGAAAGTTGTTATACAAATTGAGTACAATGCCTTAGTTAAAAATCAAACTTAGGACCTTGTCCCACCTCTATCTAAAAGATATATTGTTAGTTATATGTGGATTTTTAAAGTCAAGTATAATTCAATTGGTAAAATTGACAAGTTTAAAGTAATATTAATTGATCGTGAGTTTATTCAAAAACTTGGGATTGACTATGTTTAAATCTTTGTTTTTATAAAAAAAAGAGCACTGTTAGATTATTTATTGCTCTTGCATCCCAAAATGGGTGGGTTGTACACCAATTATATGTCAAGAATAATTTTCTAAATGGTGATTTAGAAGATAAAATATACATCACTCAACCTAAATTTTCATTGATCCTAATAGAGAACATTTTGTGTGTAAGTTACAAAAATCCTTGTATGGTTTAAAATAAGCTCCTTGAGTTTGGTACTCTATTTTTTTTTAAAGAACTAGGTTTCTCTAACTGTTATTCTAATAATGATATTTTTGTTAAAATTGAAAATGGTCATGTTGTATTAATTGTGTTATATGTTGATGATATTTTGATTATTATTGATCTAACTAGTTTAATTCATAAATACAAGAATAAACTAAGTCAAAGGTTTGAAATGACTGATTAAGGCATTTTGCATCATTTTTTAAAGAATGGCTATATTTCAAGATAAACATTCTATTTTTGTATCATAATATTAATATGCACATAATCTTATTTTTAAGTTAAATATTATTGATTTCAAATATACATCTACTCCTATTGAATTTCATGTAAAATTTGATCTAAAACTCATATGTGAAAAAGCTAACCCTACTTTGTATAAACATCTTGTTGGTAGTTTGATTTATCTAACCATTACTAGACCAAATATTTCATTTTATTTGTGTTGCTTCTAGATTTATGCATGATCCATACTTAGATCATTGGAAATTAACTAAATGTATTCTTTGTTATATGAAAGGAACAATTGATTTTGGTTTATTTTATTTTTTCATTGATAATGCTAAATTGTATGGTTATTTGATGTTTACCATATTACTGATACTATAAATCACAAATATACTTCTCCATATTTGTTTAATTTTGGTACAGGTGTTATCACTCGAAGAAGTAAAAATAAACCTATTGTCTCCATCTCTTCTACTAAAGCAGAGTACAAAAGTGTTATGGAAGCTACTAAAGAAGCCACATGGCTATGAAGGCTCTTAGGATAACTTCATCTAGATGTTTCTCATAGTACCATCCTTCATTGTGATAACCAAAGTTATATATATCTAGAAAAAAATCTTGTGCACCACTAATGAACTAAACATATTGAAGTTCATGTGCATTTTATCCAAGAGAAAGTCCTTAATGGTGATATTGATCCACAATTCTATCCTCAAATTAACAAGTGGTAGATATATTCACAAAAACACTTGGTTCTACCTAATTTGGTCACTTTCATCAATGTTGGGACTCTTAGAGTTTTCATTGATGGGGAGTGTGCATGACAGTGTTACCTCCTAACAACCATGTGTTCCTATTTTATGTACTTATTCTCATTGTAAAACATTGTGAACTTCATGTGGAAGTTATGTAATTTGATTAAACTTATGTGGAAGTTTTAATTTTGTACCCCAATAAATAAAATCATACTTTGTAATAGATTTAATTATGTTATAAAGTATCAAATTATTCTTATTATTCATGAGAAACTATGAGATGTAGTCTCAATATCATGTTATCTTAAAACTTAACATGAGTAGTTTATAGATTTTAATTCCTTTTGTTTCAAAAGGTTTATTTAGAATTATAAAGGTATTTAAATCCTTCAAATTTGTACATGATATAATTTTGTTTTAAAAGTGACTATGAATTTTATCCGCACTTAACATTAAGGGGGAGTGTTAGAACATTTAATGTATAAATGGACTTAATTGACCCTTAGCTTACCTTGGTAATTCATTAAATAACAATAATAATAATTTATTATTTATTAACATGAGGTAAAAACCTTTTGGAAATAAATAATAAAGTTATATTTGTTTAATACTTACCAATAATTTAAATGGATTTCGGGATGGTTGGACCCATTGATTACAATGGTCACATCCCTTCACATTTAACTATAAATAGGTTTTTACCCCTATTGTGAAATATTTCAATTTCGTACATTCATATTTGTGTGTGAAAAATATTATGAACGGATTTGTGAAGATTGTCTAAGAAGTGAGAAGAAGAAGATATTTGTATTTGGGTGAAATACTTTTTTGATTATTGAATATCAACTATTGTGGGGTTTTTACCTCCATTTGAGGTTTTTTCCACCTAATTCTTTGTGTTATTTGTTATTGATTGGTGTACTCTTTGATTATTAATCTTTTATCTAGATCACTACATTCATACAATACTACATATTTCATAATATTTCTTCACATCCCTCGATTGTGATTGTATTTCTATTTTGACTCTCGTTCTCTTATATTCTCTTCATTTTTGACCTATTATACCATTCTAAAATTTATTTTCATCCTTTCAAGGGTTCTTTCATTTAATATATTCTCTGAACATCCCCTATTGGGGGCATTTATGGATTACCAAGTGTCATCTTGGGGCATTATTTTGAACCTATTTTCCAATGAATTTATCAAATCATTATTTCAATATTCATCAATTTTCTTCTAATTATTCTAAGCACCTTTTGTGCTCATTTTAACATTTTTTCTAGGTAAATGAGAAGACTATATTGCTTATATGTGTCATAATGCCTCTTCAAATAGGGTAAAAATGTATACACTCCATTTTAATCATCTTACATGTCAAAATTATGAAACAAAATAATTTCTCAAAATTATACATAAATTGGTCCAAAGCCATTTATTTATCCCAATTTTTTCTATACATCTAATTTACAAGTTTGAATTCATCTTGGGGCATCCCTTATTATGTAAATTCACTGTATTGGATCATTAAATTGTCACTTTGGTTATATTTCTCGTCATCACTAGTCATTTTCCTTTCTTTGGTCAATTAATCATTTCTTCTTATCATAATTAAATGTTCCAAATTCATATAAATTTATCTTAATTAAATTACTCTTTGATTAATTTAATCAATCTTCTCTCTAATTATAATTCCATGGATGTGGAAATATAATTTCATTTAAATCAATTATTCCTTCTTTTCCACCCCATTCCAAGAGCATCTTCCCATCCTTCCATAATAATCTCTACAATTCCATGACATATTCGTTTATGACCCAACCTCCAATATTAAATGCAAAATGTGAGGGTTTATTCTCCAATCTCCATATTTGAATCAAGATGGAGGGCTCATATTTCATCTTTTGAGATATTTTGAGGGTTCATTCTCCACCCTCCATCTTGGAAGCAATATGGAGGGTTCATATTTCATCTTTTGAGGGTTCATATTTTAATGGAGCACTAATATTTCCTAACATGTGTCAAAATATTGTGGATACAAAATCATGATGCAATAGAGGATAAACAGACATATAACTAAAGTATTATATTTCTATAGACTTGAATACCTTCATGTTTGGTGTATCACAGCCCCAAGCAATGGTGACATCACATGTGATATCATACAAAAAAATGTGGAATTAGCTATAGGGACATGTGGTGGTAGAGCCATGGATCCCTTTTTTATTCTTAACATATCTTCATTATAATTTAATGAATTCATTGAGAATCTTGGCATGTCAACCTTGATGTTATAGAATCCATGACATCGTAAAACCCTAGTTTTATCTCTCTTTCTATCTAGATACTTTTTATGTTTTCATGTATGCATCTAGTGGTGAAATCCATGTAATATTGTAATAAAACATTTTTTTTTCAAGTCACCATTTTCTACTACAAGAAATGTAGATATTAAAATTTGGTCTTTGGTACATAACAATGACAAGCTTGACACACATTTACCATGCATGAATTGAGCACTCAAAAAAGGTCCTAATCCACCATTCCCTCACACTTACATGTTATCTTATTACTAAACCATTCCATTATATTTTTTAGATGCCTATATGTACCTCACCATCTATTTTAAACATGATAAATATCACTTACAGACATCTCTAGACTCTCAGTTTAGTCTTTTTTTATACATGTCGATCATACAAAATATAGTTAGTATCACCAGTTAATAATGGCATGATTTGGTTGGTACCAACCCACTCCAAAAAATGCCTAATTTTAAAAATAAAATGCATCCCTATTGTCATCCTATCAACATAACATGTTAGTAGTATGATAAATTATTCAACTAGATACATTATAAACAAATAAATGTCTCATTCAAAAGGAACTTGGCACTTATATGTTATAAATATATACATTACTATACACTGATAAAAAATTATCTAGTATTCCTAATTTTAAAACCTATGATTAGGATCAATCATAAGAAAATTCTAAATCATTATAAATTCAAGTCAAAAAAACATTTTTAAGTATGAAAATCACATCATTATTTGCATAGATATAGAAAAGGAGCACAATTTCAAGATCACACTAGGTGTGAGAACTAAGTGTAGATTTAATTCCCTCCTTAGAGTATTGGATATGTAGGAAATGGTCAATCATTATATTTATAAAATTGAGGTTATCTAAACCCATTATAATCTCCCCCATTTGATAGTTTCTATCCCTTAAAAAAACACCTAGGTTCAAGGTAAAGGAGACTGATTTTTAGAGTTGTGCATACCATAAAGGTTCAAGATAAAATCATATATTAATAAAATATAGTTTTAAATGACCATACATTCATTCTTACCTACTTATACATAGATCAATACCAACTATCATGTCAATATCAACCAACAATATTGACATGATTATGCAGAATTAATCCAGAGTAGATAGTGAATAAATTCTAGAAGCAAATGAACCACATGCCTAGTTATATTTGATTATCGCTTCCAAAATTTAGTCATTGTCAAAAATTCAACCAAAAAATTTAAGTGTCTTGATCTCTTTAGTATTTTATATATTCAGCATATGCGACTTGTCAAATTAAAAGAATCAGTCTCAGTCTTTTACGTTCATTTGTATGCTTGAATGCCATATCTATTATTTTGAATTACATTTAAAAGTTATATTTTAATTATATTAATCTTAAACGTTAATCAAAATTATATCAAAACACACAACACATAAATTAATAAATAAAGAATAAAATAAATGGTATATGTTTACTGATTTTGTCACTTGTAAATATGGAGGATAGATTTTAATGCATACATATGTGTTATTTTCATGTGATTACTATTTGGAATAATCCAAAACTAATCCAATCATTTTTTCATCATAGGTATTGAATATGTGTCTTTGTTTTTATTTTTATAGATAAAAACCACTCAATCAAAAACATTATGTGTTTAAGTGTCTACTTGTTTGTTATTTTTTCCATTAGCTTTTTCATCCTTTCCTTGGATTTAAAAAAAAATCCATCTAAAAATATATTTGTAAAAGATAAAAAATATTCATACACCCATGTAAAATTAAATAAGTATAGACTACACAAAGAACATGACACAAGATTGACAGTGTGCTATTCCAAAATCATCTTTGTAGAGATCTTGTGTTCAAGTACATTATTGACAATTTCTTAGTTGATGCATTTCCTATTTTTTTGTATTTTCAATACACTTTTTTTGTAAATTTAAATGGACTAATTGAGAATTGCCTAATTTATTTCATATACATAATCTTGATCCATTGAGTTATTTCAATTTAAATTGGATCCTGACATGTTTTGTAGTTTGCATAAGATTCACGATAGTAAAACATACTTCCAGTGAATGAGAATTTTTTTAAGCTTCCAAGTCAAATGAAAATGAATCATTTTTGGGGTGAATTATTTTGCATACAATGGTTATCTAAATGGTTTAACATACCAATATGGATATGGTTAGTGATAAGGGTGAATAATTCTCAATTTAACACTAAATTTTATACACATATATTGTATCTTGTTTCATGATAAAAATCCTCTTTGTGGTCATTATGAACAATTGTATTGGAAAAAAAATATGTTTAAAATATTTTAATTAAAAAATGTTTAGCTATTGTATCTTTTCATGGCCCTTGAATCTCATTGGGGCCTGATTTTTGCAAGAGTCAGGAATAATATGGCTATGTATAGTTGCATGTAACAATGGAGATTGTGGTGACAACTTTTTCAATTATATTTTCCAAAATTAAAATGAATAATTTGATGTCCAATGTCTTAGGTGCTATGCATCATAGTATATATATATATATATATATATATATATATATATATATATATATATATATATCATTCCAAGTTTCTATGTTTCTTATGTTTATTATGAAATCAATGTTATGAATTGTCTTTTTTACAAAATTGTCTTAACATTGATTTCATAATAAACATAAGAAACATATAAACTTGGAATGATATTTTATTAACATGGCCATGCTATGATCAACATGTTCAATTAAAGGTGATGATATCTACTTAAAATGTCTATCCATTCTGATTAATGTTGAAATTCTTCTATGGAAATCACGACCACTATGTATAATTATAGTTTATTCTAGATAATGAAGAATACAATCTACATGTAATCTTTTATGCTTAATACCAAATACAACACATACTCATAATTAATCATTAGAAGATTGGGTGGAAAATATATAATTTCAACAAAATCATTTTATAAATATGTACATCATATAAAATATTCAATATGTAACAAACAAACACTTGAATCCAAAT
>JARHVA010001336.1:3467500-3588217 GCA_037957365.1 Torreya grandis | reverse complement strand
ATTCATTACCAAATAGACAAAAATAAACATGATGCAATCAAAATAAAAGACAAATAAGATATATGCATGATGTAAAAAAGATAAACATTAGACAAACAATAAATAGTAAACTAGTATCTACATGCAATATCACAATGTCTTGTTTAATGATGGGATGAGTGACTTGGTGATAGGAGACTAGGATGATCATGATGTGATGGTGGACATTAAATAGGGTTGGATTTGGATAGGACTAATGAGGAGGATTAGGATTAAGATGAGGTGTTGCCCTTAGTTTAGAATCGAATGATCTGTGACATGATGGGGTGTGATAAGGTATTTAAAATTGAATCAAAAAGTGGTCAAGGAGGGTGATTAGACAATTGATGACCAAGGATTACCAATATACAAGGCCCTATAAGGATCCAGTCTAGCAAGGAGACTAGGATATAATGATGGGATCAAATACCTTTCATGCTAGTAAAAGTGATTGGATGGGTACTAGACATGAATAGGTAATGATAAAGACAATGAAGGGATCAAGTGCCTTCCATACTGATAAAAGCTAATTGGATGGGTGTCAAATATGAAAAGGCCTTGATAGGAAGTGATGGGTGCTAGATTGAAATCTTAGACAAAGTGATGTGTTCCAATAATACTTATCCAAAAGGATGATGAAATGATGGGTGGCCACTTAGATTGGTTTACAAGACAAAACATGGTATCCAACGATGGGGGATAATATGAGATGGATAAAGATGGATGTGACTAGTGGGTAAGGCATAAGACAAGACATCATGGACTATTTTTGGCTTTTTTAAATTTTATGATTTTTTAGGGTTTTTGACATTTTTCAAAATTTTAGGGACTTTTGTTATATGTATATACACTATATAAATGGGGTTACTAGCAAAGGGAATACCAAACCTAACAACCATGATGAGGATGGATGGAATGATGGAAGGGATGACAAAGGATGATGATGATGGGGGATCAAGGATGAATGGATTAAGGATAGCCAATGACCACATCATGAAGGAACTAGATGGTTATTTTCCTAAGTGTCCATTAAAGGATATGCCAAAATGGTTTTAGGATGGTTATCAAGACACCTTCTACTTCTTTATGAAGGTCAATATAGGAAGGAATAAATAGACATAATAGGATTGGGGATATGATTATAGATAATGGATAAGGTTGACAAGATATGATAAGTATGGATGGAGTGATAAGGGATATGAAATGGATGGATTTTCCCCCAAGTGTTGAGGAACAATGCAGATAATGCATTATTTTACCATGATGTCAGAAATTGGTTTTCATCATGGTACTTGCCCAAGGTGCTAGAAGACTAGTTTTCACCATTTGATGAATGTTTTTTTGGACCTTTTTAACTTTTTACTAGGCATCTTGATTTATTAGATGATGGGAAATATACAAGGCATGAAAATTTAATGGATTATTTAGCTAAACCCTATTCTATGATGGATGATAGATGCCTAGATGTCTTGGTGGCCTTTAGTGATTCTTGATGGTGACCCTTCTAGATATCTAGACTAGGTATCATCATTGCCCCTAAGAGAGACAATGTTGCTCAGGTGAGTGATGTGGGGTTTGGATTCGATTAGATTTTGATGGGGAGGAATGGGACTTGGATGGATGATAGGATTATGATATAATGGTATGATGGATGATGTAGGATAATGAATGATAGGATCATGAGAGGGAAAGATGATTGGTGATGGAGGATTAGGACTAGCAGTTGCATACACCATTAGAGGTATTGGATAATCTTCATTTGATTGGTGCCAAGTGATAAAATACTTCATAAGATCCAAGATACTTTAACTTCATGGTTCATATTTGATTTGATAATTTGATGTATGATCGACCATCTGATTTTGATCATTTGACTAGATTTGATTTTGATTGCCCCATTGGTGCTTGATTTTGGGCTTCAGTAAGGGAGATTGTTTGATTATTTTGACTTTGATGGGTCCCTAGTGCCAGTTTATGGGCTTCACTAGGGAGAGATGCTTTTGGATTAGGATAATTATTTGATTTTCCTTAATTTTGACTAATGGGATCAAAGATTACTTGATTATGATTTATGACTTTGGAATATTGTCTTGGACCTTTAAATTTATGGCACATGTTATATTACTTGAGAAAGGGTCCAACGATGCATGCTTTTGTTCATCCTTTTGGAGAGAAGTGATTAAATGGTCATTAATGGGAAGAAAAGGGTCCATGATGGATGAATATGGTGTTGATGGTATGATGGGTTTAATGAGTGGTGATGGGGCAACATAGTCTTCATAGGGGTTCCTAGGAGACCTAATTTTGACATTAGAGAAAATATCCTCAAGATCAACAAAAGGATCACTAGGACTAACAATGATACATCCAAAGGAGTATCAAACTCACTCTAATAATATTTGATATATAAATCTTGTAATAATTCATTTATGACATTATCATCAAAAGATATGCCTAGTAATGAATCGAAGGTATCTAGATATAAGTATCCTTTGAAATATAGGCATTATCATCATCAATGAGGGATGCCATTTTTGATGAGGAATCTGATTTGGATATAGGTGTTGAACATGATCCTTTGGAAGATAAGACCTTAGATGCTAACTTTGAAGCTAACTCTGATGCACAAGATATAGTGCTGTTATTTGTAGAAGCATTGTCTGCTATTGACCTCTCAACATGGGGTATTTGATGTGATTGGTGAGAGGGAGATGATGGAAGAAATATGGATTCAAGGAGAGGGTCATGGAAGGGTTAATGAGAGGTGGGAGGACTAGGATCATAGGATATAGACTCAGCTTTGATGGAGGATTTATTGAAAATGGGAGTGGTATCTTGACCTTGGCTTGAAAGGGGAAGATCTTAATCATGATTGTGAAGAATATCTTGGAATTCCTCTTTTTTTTTCACCCAAGGATGTGGATTCATGTAGTGTGCCATTAATTATTATGTCACCATGGTCAATGAGGTCTTGGATAAAATCCTAGAAAGGTTGACATTGCTTAATGGTATGCCTCCATATTCAATGGTCTAAACAATATTGGTTTTCATTATACCAAGAAGGCGTAGTCTTAATAGGATCAAGATATCAGATAGGTGGATAAACCATCATGTCAGCAGTGAAAAATTGTTTGAAAAGGGATTCCAAGGATATAGGAAGAGGAGTATAAGGACCCATTTCATGCCGTGACTTAGATGTGGATGCATTGTACTTATGATCAGATGGTTATGGATATAATTAGGTGGATAGATTTGAGGTGGCTAAGATTGGATTCAATTTTTCAGTATGGGAATGGGTAGATGATGGTTTATGGATAGTAGATGGAGGATTGGTATGAGATTCACATGACAAGGCTTGAATGAGAGGTGCAATGAGTGAAAGGGGATTAACACCTTTGGGAAGTGGTATAGCCATCATAATGAGCCATAAAAGGATCTCATCCTTGTTGTCATGTATGTATTGGTTAATGGTGGTGAGGTTTAGCTCCATGGTGATGGTTGATAGGTGATGGATGATGTAGATGAGATAAGGACTGGTGAAAGTTTTTGAATAATATAGATTGAAAGGACCAAGTTAGTATGATAGGTAATGATGGAGATGAGATAGACTAATGGATTAAGGACTATGATAGGTGCTAATAACTTATCAACAATGCCTAGCAGTCAACCTAGCAAAAGGATTAAGGGATTTTAATGGGTTCTTAAATTTAAACTAGTAAGAGGATGATATGATGGGTGCTAGTTATGAATAAGGCAATATGATTGGACTAGGGATGATTGATAGTTGATGGGTTTGCTAGATTAAGACCAACAAGGTGACAAGATGATAAAAGCTATTGATTATGATATGAGATTTTACCAAGTGGTTTAGGATGATAAGATTGAGATAATATGATATGATGATAAGCAGATAAGATGATAGGACTAGCTCAAGACCTTAGACTAGTTTTGCTCAAGACAAGATGGTAGGTGATTAAGTGATGGAGGTGATTAAGAAAATGGAATAAGGATAAGTATGATGATAAGTGATGATGAACTGATAAAGGTGTAATGAAATGTGGATGGTTTAGACCTGTATGTGACCTATAATCCACCTCAGATAAGATAATGTGATGACTAGATGGGTGATAAAGGCAAGGTCAAGATAAGTGATCAAGTATGGATTGAACTAAGGTAGGATATAGGTGATGAAACAAGATATGATTAGGATATGGTAGAGGATGATGAATGACAAGTGGGACTAGGATATGGTAAGACTAAGAAAACAAATTATATACAAGGGGATTAGATTAGGATATACAATAATGATGATTAGGATGTAGGGTGATTGGTCAATGATAGGTGTATATGGTTTGACTTAGGATGAGATGATAGATTGGATATAAATACTAGGTGATGGGATAATGAGATGAGATAATGAATTAGATTTAGGACAAGGTGTAGGTGATAAGGTATTATTAGGATATGATTAATATGTGATTGCAAGGATGTACAAGAAGGTAAATCAAGAATATACAAGGTGATGGGATAATAAGACAAGATGGTATGGGGATGATTATGACTTGGATGAGGTGGACATAGGATATAATTTAGATGGTGAGACAAGATCAAAATAGGATAGATGATAGGTTATGATCAAATATGGTATGATAATTATTAGGACTATGGTGTGACCAATTTAAGATAGGACATGGGATAATGAAAAGGATATACAAAAAAATGGTAACAAATATATACAAGATAATGATTATGCCAGGATGTAAAAGATGATAAGGTGTGAATAAGATGAGATGAAGACAAGATAATATGATGATGACTAGGGTGAAATGGACTTAGGATAGGATATGGGTAATGAGATAAAATATGTTTAGGATAGGTGATAGATGGAAAGATGAATGATAGGTGGAACTAAGATGGGATATGACAAGTAGGATGTACAAGAGAATAAGATATATATAAAGAGATGAGACTTTGATATATAATATGATGATTAATAATGATTAAGATGATCAATGGTTAAACTAAGATGTGATAGAGATGATATGGTAGATGGGATTAGACAATGGATATAAGATGGTGATTAAAATATGTGAGTGGATGAGGTGATGGGTAGATATGGTTAGATTAGGAGGGGATGGACAAGTTGGTGATTAGGCAAGGATGTACATGATAATGAGGTGATGACCAAGGATAATGGGATATGGAGAGATTAGGAAAGGATGAGGTGACTATGGTAAGTGGGTGATGAAGTGGATTTGGGTAAGGATGTAAGATGTGAATGGGGTAAGAGTATGGCTAAGGATGAGTGGGTATGATAAATAGAAAGATATATAAATAGACTATGATGACTAAGATATACAAGATGAGATGTAGGTGATGGGGATGTGGATCAAGATAAAGATAATGATGAGGATGATGATTTAAAATGTACATAAAAAGGATAATGGGAGAGATATGCACAAGATGATAGAATGATGAGGATAGAATATAAAACATGATATGTACAAAGGATCTAGATAGAATATGGATGGGTAAAAATGCTAACTCAACTCATAAATAATATGGGTCTAACATAATACACACCCAAACAAGCAAGCCAAAACCTATTATTAGTAAACTAATGGGTGTGTAACTCAATTCCCACACCATCTAATGGTTACACAAGTGAGTCTGTAGGCTAATGACCCATTACAAAATCAACCAAACCCTCTCAACCTTGCTTACATTTGATGGCTACTTTGGTGCTAATATTGATGCTTGTAGTGGAGCACTTTTTATGGTCTAAAGGTCTTATACTAGGCTAAATAGGTTATCTAAGGGTTTCCTTGATATACATGAAGGTACATTGAAGCCCAAGTCTGTAAAGGGTGTTGTCTAATACCTAGTTTAGATATTTAACTCTTTCCCTTCATAGATGACATGTATGGGGTCAACTACTTAACCTAATGATAAGTGTCCTTGATTGTTAGACTCCACTAGAACATAGAGTTTGGTTAGTGTGTAGTGAGGAAATCCACAAAACTAACCCCTATAGACTAAGCCCATGTATGGGGATCAATTCCATGTCATGTGGTATCCTAGGGGAAGGGGTTAATAAACAAGCAAACACATGATACAATTAATTAATTGATCTAACTACCTATGTGTCTTTAGAATGATATGACAAATTATTTACACACAACCAGCATAAATATATATACAAGGAATGATTTTTCAAAAGAAAATAATATATACAAGACAATATGATTAAAAATGATATATATAATACAAAAATAATGTGAAAAAGTGATACTCAAGAGAGGTAACCTACAAGATCAAATTTTAGACCCAAAATATGTCCCATAAAATGATGTTTAGAAGGAAATAAGATGTTAGCCAAATATGCATTAATAAAATACCCCTAAAAAAATCATGGTTTGGATTTATAACTTATTTGGCTTGGGTGGGACATGACATGGGGGTTTGGGGATGACAACCCAAAATAGGGTTAAGGGGTGGATCCCCTTGTGGGGTTTAGGGGTAGCACCCTTGACGTGTTCCCTATCATGGTACAGGGTGGGGTTGAGGGGTGAATCTCCTCACCGCTAAAGGTAATTTAGGATTTATGAAAGGCTTAGAGTGAATCAAAATTCATGAAAATTATCTCAAGAAATGATCTAAAAAATGACCAAATTAAAATAAAAAATGATTACAATACCATGACTAAATAGTGCAAAACCATGACTTGCAGTACAAACCCATGACTAGGAGAGTTATGAGATTGCAGATGTTAGCTAGCCATGATAGTTAACCACAAAACCATGGTAGTTTGACAATCCCACTACTGATAATGATAATCTTTTTATTCGATATGGAATGATAGTGGTAGTTTTATCATGAACCACAAAACTGTAACTCAGATTGATAATCCCATGACTGGTAGAAAAACAGAAATAACGATTGTAATTTATAAAAAAAAATAATATGTATGACCTAAGTAAAAAGTTTATCAAATAAATATAATTTACAGGGCCTCAATATTAAATATAATTATTTGATGATCGAAATGTTTCTAGATCTTAATACTAACCTAAACTAGCCTAAACTACATATTTGCTACTAAGAATGATAATCTCACTATTTACAGGGCAAACCTATGACTTCTCCAGTCATGGTGTTATCAAATGATGTTGGACTAGTATACACAGTGGGTTCTTAGATAAGTCTTCTCCCTTCTTATACACCTGGTGAACCTTGTAGGACAAAACACCCCCTGTCAGTAATTATTTTCAGATATAGAGGGTCAAATGTTGATATAGAGATATATTAAATTTTTTAATAAAGAGACAAACCTCTAGTTTACCACTTATAAACCCTCAAAACCCTCTTGATAGAATTGGGAATATTGAAATGATGGATCAAAAAGTGGTAAGGATAGTTTTTTTATTAGATTGAAATGAAAGGACAATACCACAATTGAGAACTGCAATCCCATGATTACCAAGACTATATCTCTATTCAGATAGTGGCAAGATTGTCAAAAATGTTTGGTTGGTTGATTTCCTAGAGGATTATTCCTCTGGCATGTACACATAATCAACCACAATAGATAACATTTCTATAGCAACAAAATATTAGCATAAACAAGTCATAATCTAAGCCTAAAAACTAATTTTGACAATACCACTATTCAAATTGACAATACCGCTATTACCAGGGTAGTTTCACTACTGGGATAGTCATAACATTGTCAAAAACCTACTAAAACTCTAAACGCTAGTGGTTAAGTCATAATACTACTAATGGATTTGACAATATTGCAACTAACATGTGCAATACCATGATTGAGACCTATATATGCAAAAATTTCAATTTTTTGAGACTTTCTTTACCCAATCAAATTTGCAAGCTAGTCAAAATAATACTAACAAGAAAAAGATGGTTAAATGGGAGCAAGGGTCCCATCATGATCACCAAAATATAGAAATATTTTGAGCACACTATGAATTTAAACAATGCTAAACCCAAACTCAAAATTTAAACTACTCAATAGGAAGGATTTATAAAACAAATCAAAATGATAATAAGCTTACCAATTCCCTTATTTCACATTACCTCTTTCCAAGATTTGAATGAATGCGATTAGAATCAAATTGATAAAGTGATAGCTTGATGTTGGATACTTGATAATAGATGATTATGGATTTTTTCTATAGGATTTATAGGATTATTTTGGTATGGTTTTGTTATGGCTTCATGAGATTGTTTGAGAGTGGAGGGAGAGCTTGTTTAAATAGATAGGACGGAAGATAAATGACCATTATTCAAATTTGGATGATGAGGATCAATGGTGAATAATTATTTAATGAATTAAAAATTCATTGGGAGTTTCTAGAGAAGAAGACTCTAGAAAAGGAGGGAACTCTAAAGATTTTAAAATTCCTTAGAATTCTTTAGAGAGAGAAGTACCTAGAGAAGGAGAAGGGTGGTGGAGATTTTTAGATTCCATTAGAGAATATAATGGTGATTAGGGGATGATTTAGATGGGGATTAGAGAGGGTTTAGGTGAGTAGGTGTGTAGGAAAGCCTAGGAGGTAGGCTAGTAGGTGGTTAGGTGGGGTTATGGGAATTAAAATTTCCCATATAATGGATAATTAGAATTAGATTAGGATAATGGAGATTTAGAAGAATTAATGTAATAGTGGCATGGGATAAGGTTAGTGAAATGGAGAATTATAGAAGGGGATATTAGATAAATGTCTAGGAATGGGAATTAATTAGCAAAATAAAATGGGATAAACAGAATTAGTGTCAACTAATAGGAATATTAGTTGACTGTAATATAATGAGCAATTTTAGGTGCATAAAATTTTATTTTCAAGGGCCTCCACATCTTGAAATACTCTAGCATGATTGAATCTATATTTTATTATTAGTGGATTCTCGATCAATTATAGGGGCTAAAGTTATTTCATCTAAGGTGTTACTTCTAAAATTTTAGTAGGCCATACTAATTTGATAAAAAGCCCATCAAGGATGGGAACTGTATCACCAACTCTAGTCAAAATAATTTTGGAAACTTCAATAGCCTTAGTGAAGTGATCTATTGCCCAAATGTTCTCATGTTGAGGATTTTTCTAGTCTTTACATCTTTTTAATAACAACTCTACTAGGGTCCCCAATTTATCAAAAGCCTTTCCTTCAAGAGGAACTCCATCAGCAAGGGCCAATTTTTATTGCAAAATTGACTTGTAGAGTGTTAGAGTCTTGACTCTAAACATTATTACGCCTTCTAGTTAACACTTGAGCTCTTCTAACTTTTCAATATTTATTCATTTTTCATATTCATTGTGATATAGAGTAATGAGAACTTGATGCTTTCGATTTTTTTTTTTATATTAAAATCATGTAAGACATTATACCTTGTTACGTCATGAGCAAAATTAAGAAGGGACACACTTATATGAACCATCGTAAACTACCTAAGATATACCAAAAATGTATCAAGGAGCTCTATCTTTCTTGATGCCAAAATAATACTATTTGAAGGTGGTTCAAAATGATGATCTTAATTATATACATCCATATAAAAGTAAAGTTCTTATCAATTCTGATCAATAGATACCTCTTTGAGAAAATACTCTCACACATATAGGTCTTTTTCTGGGACATTCTATTGATAATGGGCATGAAAAAAATGGGTTGCATTGCTAGCTGGTGGTCTTTACTATGTAGATTCATCAACGGGTTATTTTAATCTAGTGGGTCATGCTTAAGTATTTCAAAATCTAGCTCATCATGTTGGTGGCTTATGATAGTATCAAGGTCACTAGTGCCCAAAGTTATGTCTATAACATCCCCCTCTTAACCAAAAAGACTCCCAACATCCACTTGTGTGCAATTAAGGGTAGTTTCTTCATGATGCACTAAAGAGGGTTAACTTTTTAGATCTAGTTTGAGATCCTTTTATTTCTTAGGGTAAGTTCCCCTCTCAGGTGTTACATCAATATTCATCACTCTCTATTCAGATTCCACAACTTTTGGTACTAAAATATCTTGTTCTAGAGGAATATATGTTTATGTGGTAAAATCTGGGCCTTCTTATTTTTGGCTTATAGGAACTCAATCTCTTGGTGGTAAAAGGGAAGTCCTTCATCATTTTGGCTATTCTTATTGAGTGATTAAACTAGCATAATTCTTGATCTCTTCTCTTTTTGATGCCTTCCAATTTGTGGGGGTTGGAATGGTTTATTTCCTAACCTTGGTAATCCTTGATGTATTCTTATTTGGACTCAACATATAATACAACAAATGAATTTTATCCCTGACCAAGATTTTGTGTGCTTTGATATCAGTATTATATGATTCCTAATTTTATTGATAAGATTTATTCTATGGATATACATATAATTAACCAAGAGTGTGAGACTCAATTTCAATATTTTTAGTATCAATTTTCATAGGGTGCATAGTATATACCTGATTCACAAAATTCATAAAATACCTAGTTGTGAAAGTATAAGGGAGCTTGAGCCACCTAGACAAGTCATCTATATGGTCCATCTAGATGCATGCTAATGAATAGTGTTGCTTCACCTAAAACTAAGCTTGATCCCCCATTTACACAAAAAATTCCTTAGGAATGTGCTAATCATTTCCAAAGTCTTCCTTCATTCCATCAAACCAGCCCTTCATTCTCAACTTGTGAGAGGAGGTAATGACACTAGGGCAACTGAACAGTTTGAAACTCTTGAACAAAGACTTATTTTTAGGTGGTTAGGTTCAATTAAAATCACCATATATTTATTATGGTACACTAATCTCATAAAATACCAAAAAAAAAAATTTATGTCTCAAGTGAACTTTTAATTTGGCATGTGGTGGGATTTTTCTACATCTGTAATGATCCACTTAGTAAAATACTAGTGATAATTATACTTAAACCCTTAGGTCATCTAGTTAGATATGTAAAGGTGTGCCATATCAATTTATTTACATCCATCAACTCTTCTAATCTTTGTCATGGCTAAGCATGTAACTATTTGAAGGCAAGATTTTTAAGACCAAATATGTACATGACATGGCCTTACTTCTTATACTCTAGTGCCATCATTGCTTTCTCAATTTATTCTTGGTTCATCAAGTTCCCATTAAGACTAACACCCAAACATTGTAAACCCATGAACTTTCTAATTATTTGGGCAACAATCCTCATTATACACCCTACAAATTAAAAGTAATCCTCATGGATGTGTGAGATCATAAATCTTATGACCTTCTTGAGATTTTTGAAATAAGGGAAGTTGAAGAGTTGAAACACTCTAACATCATTTAGAATATTAAAAACCATGAGATTATAGATGATCTCATTTCTACTATTTTGGTACTCAACCCTATAATCATGTTATAATTTTATTTCACTCCTAGGTTCATGGTTATTATAATCAAATATTTGACAGGTTGACACCTTGGATTCCCATTTCTCAGCATGTAACACCTACTCAATGTATTGCATTTATTTAATCAACACAGGGGGTGGGGGAGGTGTTTTGGTTTTCTTCTTTACCTCACACATCATATTTGATTTATTAATACATGTTCCCTCTATGTTTTGTGTTAAGTTTTCCACTTGTAGATTAGACTCACTAGCACTTCCTCTCTAATCAAAATTGGTTGTCTTTTCACACCCTCAAAATCTTCCTCTTCATAGATCATATGTAAGGGATCACTTTTTTGGGCCTTCTTTGGTCACATCACCCTTTGAGGAGCTTAAATGTTGAGGTGTGACTTTATGATCCTACTGAAAGAATACGTGTTTACTATTTCCAACTCCCTCAACGTTCTTGCTTCAACATCCTCTAATGACAAATGTAGACACCTGCAACCTACAATTCTTTCAGCTACATTCCTCTAATCCCTAGTTCACCAGTATCTCTATTTATGATGATCTCCTCACTTCACAATTATGAATTTATTATTGAAACTTGATGAATGATCCTTTTAAGAGATTGAAAATTCTTCATTTCACTTCGTAAATTTGAGAATTTGTAATAGTAAAGTGTTAAAGTGAAGAATTATTAACATTTTATAGCTTTGATGGCTATCCCATATTTACTTCCCCATGAATTCATCCATAATTTCACTCATTAATTATTTTAATAGTATTTTCATGATGTCCATTTGGCATGTTTACCATTACATTTACTAATTTACCACATTTAATGCATCTATCCCATCCCACACTTTCATCATAGTGCATGACAACTGTAAAAATAATTTGAAAGTTTCTATTTCCAAGTTAATTACCTACATTTTCTATCTCGACCCCTTCATAGTAGTTAAAAATTACATCATACATATCTTCTTATCCTTATGTGCTTTCACTTATGTGCCACTTTTCTGCATGCATTTTCTTCCACAGTTTCATTTGCACTCTCTAGATTTACTTTATTCACTTACCCCAAACTAAAATATGTTCATGGTCATCCATCACATGACAATGAAAATAAGAGAGAACCAAGTGAAGATCTAAATCTAAGTAAAAGGTACATAAACAATGCCACACTTTATTCAAAAATAAACCAAAAACAATGCCACACTTTATTCAAAAATAAACCAAAATTTAAAATTAATCTAATGGCATATGCCCTATTAACACAAGGGAAGTATCACTTAGAATGGTAGGGTTGAAGCTGACTACCATTAAAATGGCCTACAATGAACTAATGATCTAACATATTAAACTTACATGTGCCTATGGGATGACTACTATGAATTATGAATGGAACATCCTAATGGATGTGAAGTTTTCCTAAATAGCACACAAACTTAGAGTCATAAACCAACACATGAATACCAAGAGAAAAATTCTTATTATAAAGATGTATATCATGTTAGGCTTTCTATTTCTATTTTTCTACTCCTTGACTCTAATGTGAGAGAAAGTGTGTTTCATCTAGCTGCATTAAAACATCCAAACATGATTTTGGAGTTTCCTCATTATCCAACTAACCAACACATGTAATACATAAATAAGAAATAAGGAACTCAATTGGAAGAACTACTTCAACACCAAAGATAAGGTTAAAAGGAGTATTATTGTTTAACCATTTATACATGGTTTGATAGGCCCATAATACCATATAAATGTGAACATCCTAATCAATGAAACTAATATTACAAATCTTTGTTAATGTATGACACAATATTTTATTTAAAGTTGTAGTTGTACCATTGGCCTATAGGTGATATGGTGTAGTTTTGTGGTGCACAATCCTAAATTTAGACAAAAGGATGAAAATTATCTCATTAAGGAAATGAGTTCCATGATCACTTATCAAAATTAAAATACATATATAAATTGTGATGTACAGTCACATAAAATGTGAAAATTAGTAACTTGATTGTGGGTAATGACACCTAACCCATTAGGCTCCTCTTTCTTATTCTCATGACCCTTCTAGGCATCTTTCGCTGATTCCCAATCATCTGTAACCTTCTCAACTTGATCCCAGTTGAGCCAAACCCCTCTTTCTATGATAGATCCATCCCCTCAAGCCCCATTTGCTAAGGACAATAGCACAACACTAGGACTATAGCATTCGTGCAACTCCTGTCTACTTTTGGTGTTGTTGTCCAAGTCTATTTTTGGCCCCAATGGTCAATTTCTTCTAGTTTCCCATCCTTATCCTTGTTAGTCTAATGTGAGAACCTTCAACCCATGACCAATAGATCCCTATAAAACCCCATTCAAATATAATTTGGAAAGGGTTGGCAAATATCACTAAGAAATCAAGAATACAAGTAAGACTACTCAAGTAATCTTTCGTATTCTTTGCATGCAACTAGCCAATACACTTATAAGCTTATTCAAATCCTTACACTAGTCCTTAGCCATCTCAAACACATCTATTTTATCATTCTTCATTTTCATACACATAAATTGCACAAATCACATCAAGTAGGAGAACTACTTATGGCTTGATCCCTCTTCAGAGTATTGGTATGTAGGCAACATGCCCACACAAGGGGTGTGAATCCACATCCAGTGAATCTTACACACACTAACCCCTTCTTACTCAAAATTAGTTAAATCATAATGGAAGATAGGGTTTTAAGAAATAATATACTCTACAAGGAGGTCTACAGACTTCCAACTACTAAAAATTTGTAGATAGGGTCACACATACCTGGTGAACAAAACCTAAAATACTCAAATACTCAAGACAATGTGACAGAGGTGGACTAAAACACTGATGCCAATCATGTTCAATTTTTGTTTTCCTATCCAATCATAAAACAAAGTTTAGATCTTAGTTTGTGATAGTGTCCTAGTCTTGCATAGTGAATTCTAGCCTTTATCTCAATAAAATTGATCAACTTCCAACAAAGTTTTGTTTTCTTCTCTTTATTGCTATTTTTAGAAAATTTCAAATTGTAATTAATTTACACAAATCAATAGCTAAATTATTGTCTATTTATTTAAAAAATTTATTACTTACACCCTTTAACTAAATTAGGAATAATACACCAATATTTCCAAAATGGTTAAATCATTTGGTGAACCTGATTTACTTCATTTGCACATAAAAACCCTATAAACCCTAGGGTAAAATTCCTACTAAGTTTTCCAGTAAATTTCTAAATTTTTACTTAAATATTTAAATCATAAATTCATTTCAAGTTTTTAAATTTAGTAGTAAATTTTAAAAATAATTTTTTTCAAACCTTAGTTGCCCATACTAGGTCCCAGTAATTTTCTAGTAATTTTCCAATCATTTTCCAAATTTTTACTAGCATATTTAAATTAAAAAATCCATTCAAATTTCAAAAATCAATAGTAATTATCAAAAATATTTATTTTTCCAAACCCTAGTTACATCTACTAGGTCCTATTAAATCACTTATTTTCTAATAAAATTATGATTTTTTTAATTGCATATCTAACTCAAAAATTCACTTCAAATTTTCATAGTAAATTTTCAAAATAATTATCTTTCAAACTTTAGTTGCATCTACAAAGTCCTATTGACTTATTGAGGTATCACCTTATATGTTTGTAAGCTTCATATCCTTTTTATGTAATTTCCAATTCACTATTTTTAGGACTTTGCATTTCCTATATTTATTACTTTCCTTCTCTAGCACTTTACCTATTACAAATTATTGTAAAAAATTCAAACAAATTTAAAATTGTTTGCCTACGTTAACAATGGCCCAATATACTAGTTTTGATGAAACTGATAAAAGGTAACTTAAATAACTCTTAACTAAACATCTTGATATGAAAGATGATATTCTTAAAATTCTAAAAGAAGAAAAACAAAAATTAAATAATTTTAAATCTTCTCAAACCATAGATCAACCAGTTACACATGACACTACAGGGGAAACTATGTCTCAACAACCCCATATAGTAACACAACCTTCTTCTATACCACTAGTTATAGCTAGTACATCTTTGTCTCTTGATGTAGTAGCCCTTGTGTAAGAGATAAGATATCTTCAATCCAAGGTGATACATCTTGAGCAAGGTGCTTCTAGACCTAAATAGGCTTTGGATTATTTTGCTTTACTGCATACACTATTGGCATATCACATTAATTCTACACCTTTGACACAAGGTTTTATTCAACCTAAGCTTACTATATATGATGACAAGGGTGATCTAGAGACACATTTGAGATATTTTCATGCAACATGATGGACTATATTCCCAATGACTAGTTACTTACCAAGTTATTTCTATGAAGCCTAAAGGATTATGTTTTACAATGGTATTACAGTCTACCAAGTTAGTCAGTTAGTGTATTCAATCCTTTAACTAACATGTTCCTAGCTCATTTTAGCATTAAAATTGGTGATAAGGTTTCATATGTTCAAGTTGCACAACAAAAACAAAGGTCAAATGAGCATCTTATAGATTATGTTCTCCAATATAAGACTATCTTGGCTAAGATGACTAGCCCCATGACCAATCAAGAGTTACAAGATCTCTTCAAATAGAGCCTTCTACCAGCTTTACATGAATCAATTATGTTCAAAAGATTCTCTTCCTTTACTGAATTGTGTCACACATTAAAGGAAAGAGAAGTCAAGTTAATTTCAATGGGTAAAATCAAGTACACAGATATATTAGACATAACAAACAAGAGTAACAACAAAGTCCCATACAAAGTCAAGTTCAATGATAATAAGAGTCAGAATCAATTAATAGTTAATGTGGTTTCTAAGCCCCCTAAATGAGTGGTTTTATCATCACCTCCTTGATCAAACTTCATAAATATACCAGTTTCTCCAGCCAGAGTTTTACAATAGCTATTAGAATGTAACATCATATCTCTTCCTCTTATTTTGGAAGTTGACCCAATAAAGCCTCTTCAATGGGGACATGATCAACATGCATTTTTTGAGTTTCACATGGAAATAGGCCATATAATAAATAGATGCATCAATTTGAGACACAAGATACATGATTTGATAGATGACAATCATATTGATTTTGGCACTTTAGTTGAGCCTCCTTAGGCAAAGCAAACATAGGATTAGGCATTGAAAATATTATCTGATCCTTTTTTTAGCATTCTAAAAAGGAGACAGGGGACACATCAAGTGTTCACCATGCATATCATGTACATCCACCATTAGATACATATAGGGTACCTTTAGTTGACATACTTACTTTGAGTAACATGATTGGTGTATATAATTCCAAAGTTCTAGCTAGACCTTCTATCTCCTTCTCAAAGTATGAGATCATTAAGGATGATTTGGATTATCATGCACTCTTTATCAAATCTTGCATTCATAATCATCTTATTAATAGTGTTATAATAGATAATGGATCTAGTGTAAACATGTGCACTATGACATTACTACAATATTTGAGATATTTAGAGTAGGATATTAACCCAATAGATGCAATTATCAACAAATTTAGTGGGAACATATAGAGTTCATTGGGTGATATTGTAATTCCTCTATAGGTTGGTCCAACACATGTGGCCACACTATTTACTATAGTTTCTAGTGTAGGAGTTTTTGATATGTTACTTGGTTGACTATGGATTTAGAAACTCTGAATAATACCTTATACATTTCATAGATGCATGAAATTAATTCATGTTAATTAGGTTGTTACAATTGGTGGAGTTTCATATGATTTACTACTCCCCACTTCAGAGCCATCTACTTTGCAGTCACCATTTTTAGTTTAACCATCAATTTTAATTTCTCTACTAGTTTAAATTCTTCCTCTAGTTTAGACTCAGACACAGTTGAGGCATCCATCACCAACACAAAGGGTTCATACATGTCCATATCCTCATGATTCTAGATAACTTCCACCTACCATATTCACACCTAGGGTAGTCTCATTAATATCTCATTCATACACACATAGAGCACATGCTCAAATAGATTTTCCTACTTCAAAATGGGTCCTTAAGATCCTCACAATTGCATCCACTTATTATAATTATAGAGGGACCCCAAAAAAATTTTATACTTCAAATATTTTAGAGTATATACAACATATATAGATTTTAGAGCCGTAATCTCTACAATTCCATCATGCTTTATGATCATGCACGATTCCACTCCTTGATACAAGACACCATGATAGGGAGTCTCACATGAGACTCATCAATTACTATCATTTTATTCTCAAACCTTACCTTTATATAGTTTCCTTTGCTTGATTGTATATAGTTCAAATATTTTAAAAATATAAAAACAACATAACATGTTAAAATTCCAGAAATAGATATCACAAACATTCAAATATTTCAAAATATAAAAACATTAAAATATGTCAAACTATCAAAAATATTTTGATTATATGCATTATCCATTCTTTACTTTTCTACTATCATGTTAGACTTACATCTATTGTTATATGCTATTGTTTGTCAATTTATCTACATTACCATGCTTCACTTGATCTTCTTTGAGTGTGTGCAGTGACTTATAGCTACTTGATTGATTCACCCTACCCATTGAGGGGGCATCCTACTTCTACATTAGAGATACACATCAAGATATATACCCACTAGGGGCATCTTCTACATGACTACACCATCCAGGTTATGTCATTCTTACACCACACACTCTAGTTATCATATTGATGTATGTTTTTTACTAGCTTACACAACTTACCCTATTGAAAATCACTAGTATATAGCACTTGTGTACTTATTAGCATATACCTAGACCTTTGATAACATGTCTTGCATATTTTCACTCTTTCTTTTATTAGTTAGATACGATTGTATTTTCCAATCTTTACATGCTTTATCTTCTTGCTTAGTGTAGTTTGATGTGATTGCATTTCCAATTCCTGCTTGTCTTCTAAGTGTATCCTAGGACATTTTATAATATCCTTTTCTTATATTCATGTGTATGCTTTAGGAAATTTGCTAATGTACTTTACCTATATTCTTCTATGTGATTGTGGATCTAACACCAACCTTTGCTTGTTTCTAATTTTATCTATATGTAGAATTTGAGCATGCCTTGTAGGCTTCCTTTTATCTTGAATGACATGTGCCCATGTACCTTGTTTGCTTGGACCCTTGGCCACTATTGTATGCTTCTTGATTCTTACTTTGCATGCTTGTTACTTGATTTCTTTTTTATTGATTGCAATGCCATGATATAAATAATTCATTATCTTACTTTCTTAGATGCCATGATAGACATCAAGGTCCATCCCTCCATGCCAAATAATAACTAAAATGTGACCGAACTTTCATTTCTAGTTTAGTACATTTCACATGTTACATATTTTTATATCCATCTAGCATACCCCTATTGATATAAAAATATTTTAATACACACCATGCTATATCTTAAGATATCTTATCAATTATAATTATTATATTATGTATTTTTGTACCATAACACATTTGTAGGGATTTTTATTCTGAGGGTAGTCATTTTAGGGTCTTCATTCTTACCCTCAGAAGAGGGGGAAAAAACAAAGGTTTTATCATAGATATCAAAGCTCCTAAAATTAAAAAAATTAGCATTCAACAAACCTAAAACAACAACCAAACATCAAAATAGTCAAAATAGACTAGACAGATAATGTAAATACTAGAATAGTTATCAGATTTGGCCTAAGACAATAATGCCTAACCTAGACTAAAAAATTAGTGCCATTAGTGTCTAATTTTAGCACTCCTATCTAAACATAAAAAAACTAGACTTTATAGAAGTAGGCAAAAAAGTAGGTTTAGCTACAATTTTGCCCAACTAGAATAGTTTAAAATTAACAATTTTTAGTATACTTTCACTTAGAGAATCCAGATATAGGGGGAATCATGTGTGACATGATGGATCTCAATTATAGTTTTAGATACAAAAATTAATATGACTTCCACATCAGAATCCATGTTTCAGACATCAATGATTAGGGGTAATGTGTACAACACGTGTTTTTTTTTCTTTTTGAGTTCAACATTACCCAAGCATTCTTAGTAGTTGTGTGAATTATTCCATATAAATATGGTTGGCACCATTTTGGATTGGCTTTCATACAAGCCTATCTTCCACATTACCAAGTTCCTGAGTGGATTCTAGATAAGCCTAGTTTCTGGTTTAGGAGTGGCTTTCATATAAGCCTAATCTTCATCTTTTGAAGTGGCCAAGAGTGGCCTAGTTTCTAGCATACATTTAGATATCCATGATAACATTTTAAAATTATAGATAATTCATGGGCTTCATGATCCATATTATATGACACATATTTCATATTGGTATCAATTCATAGCTTCACTTTATGGGGAAACAATGGCGCCAAAGGACTAGCTAGCCTTTATATTCTTGAGCCACCTATTTAGAGGTATTAGACACATAGTGCAAACATTGATTATCACATGCATGATCACCTAACTTCACTTAGTGGGCAATGATGGAGCCAAAGGGCTATCCTTTAAATTTTTGAGCCACTCTTGAGGAATTGAGCACTCAGATCCATTTGTGATATTACTCTTGGTATAGCATAATCTAGTATTACTTAACGTAGTCCAACATCATTTAGAATCACAATAGTTTTTTATTTGTTTACTTACCCAGTGAGGTGGATTCATTCCTTTCTCTTCCTCTCTCTCTTACCTAGCCTTGTACATTCTTATTTTAGATATAGCATATCTAGTAAGAATTGATTTACTCTTTGTTTTTCTTGTAAATTCATACTTCAAAACAGTCTCTCTCTATGCACACCCAAAATCACAATAGCTTCATGAGCTTCACCCTTATAATTAAGTTTAGGTATGCTTTATATTTTTCCTTTATGCTAGTATTTTTCTTTGTTGCATCATTAGAATAAAGGGGGGGAATGTAGTCATATAAAATGTGAAAATTGGTAATTTGAGCATGGATAATGACACCCAACCCATTAAGATCCTCTTGCTTATTCTCATGACCCTCTTAGTCATCTTTCACTAATTTCTAGTAATCCATAGCCTTCTAGAATTAATCCTAGATGAGCCAAACCCTTTTTCCATGATAGATTCATCCCCCTAGGCCCTGTCTACTTAGAACAATAGTGCTATACTAAGACTATAGTGCCAATGCCACTTCTTTCCACTTTCAGTGCTATTCTCCAAGTCCATTTCTGGCCTCAACGCTTAATTTCTTTTAGGTCTCCATCTTTATCCTTGTCTCCCTAATGCAAGCACATTCAACCCATGACCAATATATACCTATAAAATCCCATTCAAAAATCATTTGGAAAGGGTTTGTAAATATTAATAAATAATCAAGAATACAAGAAAGACTACTCAAGTAATCTTACCTATTCTTTACATACAACCAACCAAAACACTTACAAGCTTATTCAAATCCTTACAGCAGTCCCTAGCCATCTCAATCACATCTAGTTTAGCACTATTCATCTTCATACACACAAATTACATAAATCACATCAAGTAGGAGAACTACATATGGCTTGATCCCTCTTCAAAGTATTGGTATGTAGGTAGCATTCCCACACAAGGGGTGTGGATCCAAGTCTAGTGAATCTTACACACACTAACCCCCCTTCTTGCTCAAAATTGGTCAAAGCACAATGGAAGATAGGATTTGAAGAAATAATCTACTCTACAAGGATATCTACAAACTTTTAGCTATCAAAATTTCATAGATAGAGTCACATAGATCTGGAAAATAAAACCTAAAAAGCTTAGATCTTCAAGAAAATAGTGGCAGAGGTAGAATACAATGCTAGTGCCACTTCTATCTAGTTATAATTCTATTATTTAATCATTAAATGAAGTTTATATCTTAGTTTATGATAGTGTCCTAGTCCTACATAGTGAATTCTAGCCTCTATCTTAGTTAGATTAATCAGTTTCCAACTAAATTTTATTTACTTCTCCTTATTACTATTTTTAGAAAAGTTAGAATTGTAATTAATTTACATAAATAAATAGAATAATTATTGTCTATTTGTTTACTAATTTTATTACTCAGACCCTTTAACAATATTATTAATAATACACCAATATTCCTGAAATAGTTAAAGCATGATGATATTCTCTCAAATAAACATGACAATAGTTACAACAATACAATCCTAGGTTGGCACCATTTTATCCCAATAAGTGAGGTAGTTAGTGGCAATAATGATATAGTGAATGACAATACACTTCATCATAGGAGTAATAGGACTAACAAAATTGATATTCCATTTCTTAAAGGATTCATGAGCAAGTATTAGATGAAGGGGCATAACATCCTTCTAGATCAGTTTACCCACATGTTGACATATATCACATTAATGTGCATAAGCTTTAGCATCTTTAAATAAAGTGGCCCACCACAACCCTGTTAATAAAACCTTCCACACTATAACATTACTAGTATAATGTCCTTTGATGACACCTTTGTGAAGCTCCTAAATAAATTTAACATGTTCATGTTACATCACATATTGTCATAATACTTCATCCCATCCAAGTTTATAAAGGTCACCTACAATCAGCTAGAAAGGAGCATCACATATAACTAATTGTTTTTTCTTGAGTATTGAGGTGGGATGGTGTTGAAATAGTGTTAAGGAAAGATATGCTATCTTCTAATTCCTTAGGTATGCATGTGACTTGAAAAAATTATACATCAGGTAAGTCATCCTTGATGGTGCTCGCTTGTTCAATAGATTCAATGCATGATAAGGGGTTTGGTCCATAATTAATCTCACCCAATTTCACAAATCAAAATTCATGGAAGAGAATAATATATCAAGAAATGCATCGATGCAATAACAAATTATTTATGAGTTATTTACATTCTTCATGATCTATAAAGAAAGTGAATGAGGTGGCCAAAATATACTAGAAAAACTTTTGGAGCATGTATACTATGGACAATGATTCACATTATATAGTTGATTAATTATATTCATTTGGAGTGAGATTCTGAATAACAAAGTAGATTAGATGGTCAAGACCAACCTCACTAGGTTGTGCAAGGATAACACCCACTACCATACCTAAAGTGTCAACATGTACATGAAATGTCTTTATCCAATATAGAAACTAAAGAATGGGTATAGTGATTAATTTATCCTTGAGTGATATAAATTCCTAATGTTGATTATTTATCCATAATAATTGACCATTCTATTTAAGCAATTCCTTCAGTGATGTTGTGATCTTAGAATATCCTCGAATGAATTTTTGATAATACCCTATATAGTAAAGATTAGTAAAGAGACACTTCTTCAAATAATGTGACCCAAAAAAATTCCAAAAAGATTATTAAAGACACACTTCTTCATATTCAAATAAATATGAAGTTAATGGACACACTCAAGAATGAAGCGAAGATTAACACAATGATCATGCACTAAACCATAGATGGTCCAATAATCATGTATGCTTGAAATAATTTATGAATAAAATACTTAAAATATTTTACCATAATATGTGAGAACATAGATAGAGAATTTTTCAAACTAAAATACATCATATTATAGGAGAGTGAACACCATTTAGTTGTAAATGTGGTCTTTGGTTTATCCTCTTCTATGATCTGGACCTGATAATAGCTGGAAAAACCATTGGTGAAGGTGTAAATATCTCATACAACTCCTTATAAAATTTCCTCAATGAAAGGCATTAGAAAAGGGTCTATTATGTAAGCATCATTGAGTACCCTATAGTCTACATAAATGTAAATGTGACTGTCCTTCTTGATACTGATCACCATGGGTCTCACCCATTCAAATTTATCAAGATAAGTGATAATTACATCATGTAACATTTTATAAATCTCTTTTTTAACTTGAGTGCATAAATTAGGATTCATTTGATATGGTCTTTTTTTGACTGGTTGAGCACCTTAAAATAACTTGATGTGCATCTTGCATAATGAAAGATGCACTCCCTTCATCTTTGTGTAATTATATGGGAAAACATACTGGTATTCCTATAAAATTTCAAAAATTTGAGGGACTGTTGGTCAATTTTGGTCCATATACCAGGATTTTACCTAAATAGATCAGCCGAGAAAAGTTCTTATTGAATGAATGATCTAATGACAAAGGAAAAGATCATATTATTATAAAGATTTTGAAATAGTTTAAGTAAGATTAAATTTTAATTTGGTTGATCTTCAAATAAGTAGGTTTCCATGGTGGTCATAGAATTTAGAACATGAAATAGGTTTGCGCAAGCCTTAGAAGTTCATTTGAGCCTTGAAGATTCAAGCAACAATTCAAGAACAAGTTTAAAAGGACCAGATCATCACATGATGTCACATAAAAATAAATGTGTTAGCTTACTTGTACATTTTATAAGTATGCTCAAAAAGTCTCGTGTGGCCAAAAGATCACATGTGATCAATGTCCTTAGTGCCAAGATCATACTCTTCAAATTTGAAGTCTTGATGAGTTTTCTATCTCGAGATCTAATTCCTCAAAATTAAGCTTGCAAAGTGAAACATTCACATGAACGTCAAGTTAAATCTCTAGAATTTAAAAATTAGAGAGACAGGTGCATGAATGTCACAATATAGGCATGGGAACATCACAATATGAGCATGGGAATGTCATGAGATGGGCATACGAATGTCAAATTAAAATCTACAACAAAGAAATGGGTATGTGGATGTCAAATGATGGGTACATAGATGTCAAAGTTGGGCCTTGTAAAATATTTATTTGAGTTCAAAAGTGGGACCCATCAAGTTCAATGATGCACATTCAATTGTACATCAAAGATCAATGATGAGCATTAGGTTAAAGAGGTTAGTGTATCCAACGAATGAATGTGAGGGTGATAAATGGCATAAGCACATTAAACCAGTAGAAGATCAATGGATTTTAATTGATTGTACCAAATAGATATAACAATATGAGTAGGGTTAGAATGTTGAAAGGATCTAGTCAATAGTCAATGGCCAATGAACAAAGGTGAGCCTAGGAAGCTTTCAATGAAGGTTGACAAAGTGGTTTTCAACCCAGGTAGGCAAAAACATAGAGGATCTGAGTTTGAGGATGATCTAATCTGAACCAAAATGAATATTTAAAGGGTTAACATCATAATTAAAGCTTCATAAATGTATAATAGGTATTTTAGACCTAATGCAAATCAATGGTTGATAATTTGTCATCAAAATAAGACTAAGTATCAAGCTTCATTTATCAATATCAAGACTATAGGAAAACCAATAAATGGATTGGTTCTCATCTACAGTATATTTGGGTTTAGTTTTCAAAATAAGGGGGTAAATATGTAATTATGGAGAGCTTTCATCTTTTGACATGGCCATACTCTTGAAAAATAAATACCTAAAACAAATATGGCTTAGCTCTATGAGATTCAAGATATGAGGATTTTGTCCTCATAATGAAACCAAGTGGAATATGACATGGAAGATGGCATGGAATATCAAATTAAAGGGATCTGATGGTTATAAAAGGTAGTCAGAGCATTACTTTAGATCCTTTAGAGTGTTTTCTTCTTCAATGTTAATTATGGCTCATCATCCCCAAATAGATTCTTGTTAGAAGTATGGTAGAACATTCATTAAAAAAGGTGGCATCTCAACTAATGATCTTAGATGGCATGCTCCCCCCTCCTCTCTCTCTTTCTCTCTCCCTTCTCCTATATCTTCCTTTCTCTTTTTCATTGTAAGGGTTCTTAGATTTTTAGAGTTTTTATCTTTTTGGGAGATAAGGTATTCATTGAGATGTTTACAAAATCATGCTCATTTGATAAGGCTAAACCTTATCGAAATTTGTAATAACTACCTCTTGATGTAATAAGATTTACTTTCACCTATTGTTGACCAATTTTAGTCTACATAGCAAAATTTTTCCTAGTTCAAGAATTCAGTGGAAGGAGTAGGATCTTATTTTCTAAAGTTACAAAGAGGAGGTATCTAAATTTTTTTCCATAGTGTTTGAGCCTTCAAAGATCAAGCAACATTTCAAGTGTAGTTTCAAGGAATAAGTCTATAGGTCGTTGAGGCCCTACAGGAGGTCAAGACTGCTTGAAATGAGTATGGGAAAGTAAAGGATCCATCTGGTTCTCCATTATGTGTTCATATTGATATTTGGATCCATTATCAGAAAGTATAAATAGGAAATTTATAGAGGACATATCTTTCACATGTAGATGAATCAAAGAAAACTGGTCATATGGGTTTCTTCCCTTTTGTGCCAAGTTCCTATGCACCAAATATTAGTCCTCTACCTAAGCACATCAAAATATATTGAGGTCTAAAGTTTCCTCCTTAGTCATTTTTTGCATCTTTTCCACACTTAGCCATCTTTAAGACAGTTGTAACAGAGCTAAATGATCATCTTCACAAAGCTATATATCACACATATGATAGTGATAGAGGAAAGTAATCACATGGGTTTGTTAATTTTAGTCCCTATTTGATATACAATGAGTTCTAGATCATTCACTAAAATGTGAAGGAATTTACACACATGCAAAGTTGGGCTCCCAAGCATTTTTGCTAGGTTTTCCATAGTTAGCCAAATAAGCTAGAACATTGCTAGGATGTCATGTGAACCAAATATGGACCAATCAACTTGAACATTTTATATATTCACTCAAAAGGATTTTGAGACTAGTGGGTCAATTAGGTTTGTTCTTTTGACCTCAAGAACATCTACAACAAATTTGGCCCCTCCATGATTTCTGTGTTTCAAGATATAAATTATCAAAGTTGATCAAATAATGAATGACAATCATGTGAGAGTCAAAATAAAGACATTGTAGAAACCCATATGAGATTAAATTTGATGGTCTATAAAATATCAAATACTTCTATGCAAACATTAAATCACATTAGCAGAATGTTAATTTTAATCAAGGAAAATAACCATTTGGGTTCAAAAGGTCCTTAAAAGGCTTGAATTTGGTTCAGATCTAATGATACACAGAAGCCATCATACTGACACAAGATCTAAAAATCAATACTAGAGTCAACTAAGCAAAATGTCCCCAGGTTAAAGCCTTTAAAGATATACAAGTTGGACATAATCCAACGGTGCAGGATAATCAAGCCAAGATCCAATGGTATGTGTTCACTAACAAAAGGATGTATCTAAGTTAAATAAATGATTAACATTAAATTATAATAATGATTTGATAGAGTGAAAAAATTGATAGGAAAGTGGGATCAGGGAGATACATCTTGATCTGATGATACGCAATCAAGTTGACTTGTCAAAGGGATCTTCTAGTAGGAAATCAAAAGCTCACATTTAATCACTCATCAAGATTAGATGGAGCGAGGTAGAGTCAAATTGGTCAACAAATCCAAAGAGATAATTAGTTAAGGACAAGTGGCACAAGTGCATTCAGTTGGTAGAAAATCAATGGCTCATGGGCATCCGTGCATAGATAAATCAATAGAATGAGGTAGAGTTAATAAGTCTATGTATCTATGAAGCAAATGAATATAAAGATAGTTGAACATGATTTAGATAGTCTGATTTTTCAATCAACAACCAATAAGTGAGAGTGATCTTGGGACATTTTTAATGAAATTTGAACAAGTTTAAATGGACCTAGGCAAAGCAAATGTCAAAGAGCTGATCTTAGAGTTGAACTAGAGTTAAACTAGGGCCATAGTTCAGAGACCAAGCATTACCATTAATGCTCCATTTAATATATATTTTTGGTCTAATACAAAAGGCAAAAATAAACTAGTGACCATGAAACAAAGTTAGGTAGTTTGTATACTTTCATAGATATTGTGACTATGTGAAAAATAATGGTCTAAGGTTCATTTTCACATTTAGTAGACCTATGTCTTACCTATCATCATTGATCATTTTTGATAATGCAATTATAATTAGATGCCTAATGTAGGTGTGGCACTTTTAAGCTAGTTCCAAGACATGATCCTCATCAACAGATCAAGTGGAAGTAGCATGGAGTCCTGAGATAATGACTGGCTAGGATGCATAAGGATACTGAGCATTCAATTATTTTACAAGGCCTTTAAAATTATGCTTTCTTGATAAGATCTCAACTCAGCCACATCCTCGAAGTGCTAATCCATTATAAGTAGTTGGTCCTTTTCCAATGCACAATTCTCTCTCTCCTCTTTTTTCTATAAATGTAGGCTTCTAAGCCTTAAAATGGATCCCTCTATCTCTCTTTTTAGTATGACCAGACTTTTCTAAAATTTGTACTACAACACCTTTTGATGTAATAAAGATTGAATTCCATCATTTTCTAAGCCAGATTGAAGTGTGTTCTATGAATTCATGCACTATTATTAAGTGAATATATCTTCCTCACTTATGTCTAAGTTTTTATCACCTTTAAGAAGGGCTTAATAGTCTCACAGGTCATTATAAGCACAATCTACAATTTAAAAGTGGATATTTGCCCTCTCTTGCTAGTATGGTAACTGATTAATGCCTTGTTCTAAAATATTTATATGAGATTGATGTTCTTTGGTCTAAAAATTATCTCATGGTGTGTTTTGTGTGAGTTTGAGTGATCACATCATTAGTGCATCACCACTTTTTTACATTTTCTTATAATTTTTATCAATTCTCTCTCCCTTTTCCAAGCAAGTGCTATTTTAGGTTTAGTGCAGGGGATAGATCCATAAGGAAGCTAGATTTTTCTAGAGGTTTGATCCACTTTTAGGATACCCACAACCTAGGATCAATCTCATATTGGACTAGATTTGAGTAGGAAGATCTAAACAATCCCCTCCTTAGCTAGGGTATAAATCTAGAGCCCCAACAATTTTGGCATGCTTGGTGGGACCCAAGTTTCTTTGGTATAATTAAAGTTTGAATATTGAAAAGAAATATTCATAATAGTAGGAGAGATCTACCATCATTAAAATTTGATGATCCTTTAGGTTGTAGATATCATAGCATCTTTTAGATAATGCTTTCAAGCTAAAGGTTACAATAAGATCATCAAGTAAAGGTACATCTTTTGAACATATTGAATTACCTCCTACTTATTATAAAATATTAAGCTTCACTAGCATAAGGCCTTATCCTCCAAAGTAATATTTGTCTTCTCATCAGTCTATTATTTTAGTCTAATCTATTGTCCCCATAAGCCAAATCCTTTTTGCCCAAATTGTTATTAGGAATAAAGTGTTTGTCGTATTTAACAAGGGTAGTCCCCTAAATTTGGCCTAGTATGCTGACATTCATGTCTTCTCTAAAAGGTATCCCTTTCTTCTCTAGAGAATGGGATAAAACTATTGTTATTAAACATATCAAAAATATTTCTAATCTATGTTCTATTCATAATGTTACTCAAAATAATGTGGCTATTAGATTACTTACTACCTCGTTCAAGGAAAAAGCATTGTAATGGTATAAGAATCTTCCTTTGACATCCATTTCTACTTGGGATGAGTTAGGTGCAGTTTTAGTTAAGTAATTTGAAGAAAAATATGATCATCTATCTTTTGTTGAACAATTTACTACCATAAAAAGGTACCCCCATGAATTCATGTTGGAATTTAACCTCAAATTCCAAAAAACATGGATTAGGATCCCTGTATTGGTTAGACCATTCCCAGAGTATGCATTTTTGTACTTCCTTAAGGTCCTTAATTTTGATATAAGTGTCATGATACAGTCCATGGGTGGTAATAACTTGCCAAATGCCTATGAGATTGCTATCAAATTAGAAGAAAAACTTGATTCAAGCTAGTAAACTTGTTCTAAGGCCTTTAATGCCCTTTTTTTTGGAATTGTAACCTATTCCTCCCCCTCAAGTTCCTCAAATTTCATCTATAGCCCCTATTCCATCTCTAAAGGTCTAAGTTGTAGCCACTCTTAATCAATCTAGTGAGATAGGTGATTTGAAAAGCATGTTACAAGCTTTTAGAAATGAAATTATTTTACTTAAGAGACAATAGTACCAAGGTATACCTTATCAGTAGCAAAACTAGAATACTTATCAGTCTTTCAATAACTAAAGACCACCTTATCAAGGTTTCAAGGACAATAGGCAAAATTATCAAAATTAGGGATATATAACCCAAACTAAGCCATATGCAACCCTTGATCCCAATGTGCCTTCCATCTCAAAAGCTATTTTCCCCCCAAAATAACTTAATGCAAGATATAGGTTGGCAACCTTTCAATCCAAATGACATTTAGAATCAAGATTTGGTATCTATTGTCACTTATATTTGCACCCTTTTAGGAGATGCCTTAGCAATCCTCATCTAAGTGGCACAATAGAAACATCTCACTTGTTGTGGGTAATAAGTTTTGTAAGATTAATTTCTAGAATGAAGGGCTAGCTCCCTAGATGTGTCTTGAAATTATTTCACCTATACTATTGGTTATTTATGGAGAAAAGGGATAGAGTTGGCATGAAATTAAACCTATTATATGGGGTGATGCACCAATATGTTTACCATAATACTATTATACTCCATCACTTTGAGACAAGGCATAAAACACTAATTTAAGAGTCTTAGAGTGCACTAACATCAGCATTTCAATATGAAGGTGCCATATATGAAGACTATCTAAGGTAAGTGGAAACATAGATAATTTTTTAGATGCTAAGACTTCCTTGTGCACTTAATAACATGTCCATATGCTTCGAAACATTAATATGACCTATTAGGCATGGAATAACTTCCATCAAACATGGAAGGATTGAGAGAAAGAAAGGATAAATGAATATCTCTTAACTATTCATTGTACATCTCTTCACACACTTTAACAAGCTGATATATGAACTCAAAACTGAATTGAATTTATTATCTAAGGAAAGTACAATGTAAAAAATAGCAAGGATTTTCCATAATTGGTGTGGTGTTAGATTATAAAATCTAAAATGGCTAGTTATTATATAACTTGAGAGAGAGAGGAGAAGAGAGAATTTCAAGGGTCACAAAGACAATTTTCAAGCTAAGAAGATAGTTACTTGTGCATGAGAAGAGGATATGGGATGAACCATGAAATATTAGGAAGTCCAAGTGTCCACACAAGGCATAAAACTCATCAAAAGCGGCATTAAAATCTTTGTGTGAATACTTGAACTTCCTAAAATTGCATGGTTCATCCCATATCCTCTTCTCATGCACAAGTAACTGATCTTCTCACTCCTTGTGTTGTCTAAAAAAAAACTACCTTCATGATTATCCCTATTAGAACACCTCATAAATAACTATGATTAATTAAAATTATTGAAATTAAGGGAAGGGATTTAATACACACTTCTCCATGCATTGTTTGTAATTTTGGTACTCTAGAATCATCCTAAAATGAGATATCACCATCTGCTATCAAGAAAACTCCTCTTTCATGTACCCTACATACTTGGCCTCAAAATCAATATTATTTTCTCATGAAAATCCATGGGGGTGAGTGGATAACACCTATAAATACCTTACATGGCCTTAGAAGAATCAGGGATAGCTTGAAATCACCTCACTTGAAAATCTCCACCCTTCTCACTAGCTTGTCCACTATGCCAGTTTTGATTAGGTAAAATGAGAGCTATTTTTTGGATAAATAGGAGTTTTTTATTGGAAATATATTACCATATGTATTTATTTAAATTCATAATATTCCATCCAAACTTTATTTCATCTTTAGAATCCTCTTATAGCCTGCATAATACATAAAAAATTCAAGAAAATCATGTTTTGTACCCTATCCATATAAGTTCATACACCTAAAAAGTATGGGAGGTATCTTTAGTGAGTCATTTAAAATTTCAAATCATAATAATATTCAAAATATCCCATTAGCTTATCTATTTATCTCCATTTCTCCAAGCTGGTCTTTGTAAGGGTTTAACAAGGTTTTTGAGTAGTCTGACCTCTTAAGGTTTTTTCATAAATATATGACATCCAAATTGAAAAAAAAATCCACAAATTCATATCTAAATACCTCTTTTAACATCCCTAAACTCCTTTTTCATCCATGTAGAGCCTCCAAGAAGATACGAGTATCAAAACTTGACTTATAGAGCTCTTTTTCTTCTTTCCTACATGCCTAAGTTGTCTTAAGGCCCCAAAATGGATTTATTTGGTTTTATTTACACTATAAAATATTTAAAACTTCTTAATTATCCCTAAAATCATTCCAAAATTAGCTTTAATGCACATCTCATGATAGAATGGTGAATGACCCCCCATTTGGCCTTGGCCTAAACCTCACTCCATAGGCTTGAGTTAGACTCAAAACATGAATTTTGATGGTTTCCATACATAAAAATGGATTATAAACTTCTATCATGATCCCATAATCTCTATAAAATATTTTATAAAGCATATATAGGACTAGAAGTGAAAATAACATCCTCATTTAGCACTAGCCCTAAACCTTGCCTTTAGGCCTGTCTGCAACTCTAGCATTTTTGATCATCCTGATAGGTTCCATACTCATATGATTAATTATACACATTTTAATTTATTATATAAAACTCCACATAACTCCTTGAGATTTTTAAACATCATCTGGTCCATCACTCATCAATTTCTCCCCAAACCTACCATTATATGCATGAGGGGAAGTACCCTCTGTCTGAGACAAAATATAGGGTACTTCCCCTATTTTACCAAAAAATTTAAAGTTTTAAAATATTATAATTTTTTTATATATGATCCACACAAAAACTCATCCCTTTATCAGGTCATTTGACCCTCAAAATGCTCTAAGACCCAAAATAGACCATGCTAAAAGAATACTATGTATGCAGGATTTCATCAGGATTACTGCTACTTGACTGAGGGTCCCTTTAATCTATTTTCATTATATTTGAGTGAAATATATGATTTTAAATACAATTTTATATATAATTATCATGTATCCAAACCATATCATTCAGTCTTACATCCTGGAGTTGAAATGCTCTTAAGACTAGTCAAGGCAACTGACTGCATTCTTATGTTATTCGCTCAAAAGTGACTTTTGTAGGTATCTATTATATCAATAAAGATTTAAATAATTATTTAAGTCCTTCCTTGAATCTTCCCATGATCATTTTTTACCTATATACTTGTGTTTTAACTAGGTTCACTTCAAGCATTCTAACATCCTTGCTCTCTGCTCCTCACAGTCAACTACAATTGACTGTGAGAGGGCCTATAGGTGTATATTTACAAAAATAACTTTGCACGTGAATTTTTTAATATTATAAATAAACTTTAGGATTTAAATAAATGTTTTAAATTCTCCCATTTCCATATGTAGACACCTTTATATATTTGTGTTAGGACCTGTAGGTAGACATTTTTTACATATAGGGAGACAATGCAACATGTATGTAGTGAGTGGATTCACATAATTATGATCAAATTTAGGTCTTCAATAAGCTATAAAATGTATATTTTAAACTTAAAATACCTCAACCTATCCCCAAAAATTCTTCCCACATGATTTTATTCTTATAAGAACCTATAAGTGAGCATTTTCATGGCTACTGAACCAAAAAAAATTTGCATATGGTTGTAATTTCACTTTTTTTGCACCATATGTAAGATTGATCACAAATTAATGCTGATAAAGGATACACAAATAATTATAAACATTAAACACTCCTTTTTGGACATCCTCAAAATCTTTATAGGTCATTACTAAGGCTAAAGAGTAGATGGGAGCTGACTGAGTATGATCATGAACTGAAAGTTGAATCCAAACATGATGATATAAGACTAAACATGAATTAAAGGTGATAAATATATTATTTATACATGTAAAAACACCATATCATATTCAAATTTAATCCCCTATATGTAATTCAACCTTATGCAAGTGGAGAATTGATTGGGACTACACATGGTGGTCTCTTCCTACAACATGAGATAAATTTGATTATCCAAACACCATTAAACATGACAAAAAGTATGGGGATAATTTTAAAAGTAAGTTAACATCTTATATAATAAAAATAAATAAGTAGTTCATATGGATTTTCTCAAAATGGAGCAAAAACCATAGGGTGCATGAAATAATAGGCAAAAAAGCATAGTCAAATTCATGAGGATGGTTCATGAAGCACAGACCACCATTCCTCAAAATATTTATACGTAAATCAAGGTCTATAAATATAATATAACCTCTCATAATCATTTTATCTAAAACCTCTTTAGATGTCCATACTGAGCAAAAACCTGAAGGTCACTTTTATATGTTTAGGAAAGCAAAGATGGAGCAGAATGGTTTTGGGCCATTTTTGACACTTCCAAAGAATTTAAAGAATTAATATGAGTGTTAGGAAGATTAATGTCTATTATATGATATTTTCCCATGTGGCACACTTCTCCATGAGCCATACAAGTGCCAAAATCTTTTCCTTTTGTAAGAAAGTTACCTTTTCTACTAAAGAACTTGATACTTTTTAGTTATGTCAATTTCTTAAGAAATATAAGGACACATGGGATGTGAAATCACATTTTTTAACCTTCATAGTTCCCAATAAATTTGTACAACTCATTAAATACACCTTTTTAAACCTTAAAATGACCTCAAATGACTAAAAAACTAAAATGATTAAGGACCAAGGCTATTATAACATTAAATGACATAAATTAACCTGTAAAACACCTTGTTACATATATATTAGACCCATAAAACACTTATAAGTTAATTTTTTACCTATAAGTTCCCTAATTTGACCTAAAAGACACATTTGGTCAATAAATTGATGACTCATAAGGGTAGTATGTCTGCTATACTAACTAGACTTGTAGACTTATTAGTCCATTGGGCTATGGAGTCACATGTACACAAAGTTTGAAACATACCTTTCCTTTGACAACATGTAAAACACAAGGAAAAACCAACAAGAAGCAATACAGAAGACAAGAAAACTAAGCAAACACACTTGTGCTTCATGAGTACTTATGGAACACACACACCAAACTAAAAAACTAACTCAAACACTAACCAAACTGAGATAAAAAATACCTCCTAGATCAAAGGGGAATTTTGAAACCTTCCTTGCTTCATGAAATTAAAGATTTAGTGAGACATATAACCTTTTATCCTTTAGCATTGATGCCTCCATCTTCTTCACGGTGTTTGCCAACTTCATTGGCATGAGGTTCATTGATAAAAAAGTAGCTCTACATAATTTGACTAAGAAAATGAACTCTTCTTGCATCCAAAAAGTCTCATCCTTCTCATGAACTTGGTTTTTGATGTGTAAGTTTTAAAATATGATAGTCCTCTCAACCTTGTCCTCCTCATTGACATAGTGTGCTTGATGTTTGGAAGCACCAAGCTTCCCTCCACCATGTTCCCACATCCTTGAATGTGGTTTTACCTCATATGAATATCTTGACTATATTTTGGGCATAACAAGATCTATCATGACATCACTATCTATATCTACAACTTCTTATATATTAGCATCATCAAGTGACTTCATGATAATAGGTTCTTGACTAGTAGAAAGAACTTTATTTTTATGTTTTATTGGTCAATAAATATCATGCTTAGACTCATCACCAAACTTGTCATTAGCTATGAAATATTTTGGAGGAAAAAAACTTTACCCAAACTACCAAATTCCTTGCATATGGGACTAAACTTTTACCATAAATCTTCTTCCTCATGGATTCCATCTTCAAGGGCTATTTCCTTTACCCTAGTCTCATGACACTCTCTTAAGAGTGCCACTTCTTAAGGAGTGATTCTAAATTGTTATCCATCCTTGATAGTACATTCTAATTCATTCTTGTGATGGCCATTCATAAACTCTTAATCAAACATGGAGTCTTCTTCAAATAACTCTCTCTTCAAATTTTATCCACATTCTTCATGAATACACATTCCTTAAAATATGGAGGAAAAAGCTTATGGATTGTCCGTCTATTCACAAAAAGGAGTCCCTATGATGATCTCTTCTTCATAGTCACTCATGAGATCTTCTTGAACAACTATGAATTGAATTTTCTCTTTTTCACTTGCTTCTCTCAAAATAGGCACTTCCTCAAGAAGGGGTGAGGTGGAAAGTTTATGGATAGGCTCATGTATTTTAGGTAAATAACATGGAATACAAGATGTAGTGAGAGGTGGAAGGGGTGGAGATGGAGTGTGGGATGAAAGTGAAGGCTTATGAGTGGGTTTGGAAAAAACAAAGCACTAGTAAGCTCATATAGAAGTGAATTCTTGGACTGATTAGAAAGAGAAACATCTACATGAGTAGAAGCAACACTTTTCCAATGATATCCTTGTATGTAATTCATGGAAATGTCTTATTTCATATGACAAGACTCAAAGGAATACTCTTGAGGCTGATAGGCATTATGATATGAAGGATAAAGTTTATATTGGGATTGATAGAGAGGTGTTTCATGACAGTTCTCTTGGTAGCCATACTCATAATGTTGTTCAACAACATAGTGTCCATATGGAGAAGGAAATGAAGGGTTATAGGATTTCCACAAGTATTATTTTTAAATGGGATGATACACTTCATGTTGGAGATGGTACACTTCATGACAAGGCCAATTAAGAAATTATTCTTATTGATAGGGAATGGCACAAGCTAGAAATATTTCGCCAACTTGTGTAAAAAAAACTCAACACCAAGGTCAACCATAGAATTTCATTAGGAAGAAAAAACATAAGGAATGACATTAAAAATATTCAAAAGGGATACTTGGGTTGTTTGACTAGTTGATATAATCTCGAAGTCACCACTGATGTTTAGATAGATGCCTCCAAAGGTTGATTGCTGAAAGACAACACGAAAAGTCTTTCGACCTCTTGGACTAAGAGTCCCATCAAGCATGCCAAAAAATTATTTTCACTTAGATTTTCACCCTTTGAGAATATGCCTTAACTCTCCTCATCCAAGTGGCATAATGGAAACATCTCACTTGTTGTGGGTAATCAATTTGGTGAGATGAATCTCTAGAATGAAGGGTTAGCTCCGTAGATGTGTCTTGAAATGCTTTCACATATAGTATTTCTTGTTTATGGAGAAATGCGATAGAGTTGGAATGAAATGAAACCTATTCTATGGGGTGATACACCAAGATTTTTACCATAAGACTATTTTACTCCATCACTTTGAGACAAGGTATACAACACTAATTTAAGAGTCTTAGAGTGCACTAACATCGGTATTTCAATATGAAGGTGCCAAATATGAAGACTATCTAAGGTAAGTGGAAACATATATTAATATTTAGATGTTAAAACTTCCTTGTAAGCTTAAGAACATGTCCATATGATTCACAACACTTCATATGACCTGATAGGCATGGAATCACTTGCATCAAACATGGAAGGATTGAGAGAAAGCAAGGATAAATGAATATCTCTTAACTATTCACTATACATCTCTTCACACACTTTAAAAAGGTAATTTATGATCTCAAAAATGAATTGAATTTATTTTCTAAGGAAATTACAATGTCAAAACTAGTAGGGCTTTCCCATACATGGTGTGGTATTAGATTACAAAAGCCAAAATGGCTAGTTCTGAGAGAGAGAGAGAGAGAGAGAGAGAGAGAGAGAGAGAGAGAGAGAGAGAGAGAGAGAGAGAGAGAGAGAGAGAGAGAGAGAGAGAGAGAGAGAGAGAGAGAGAGAGAGAGAGAGAGAGAGAGAGAGAGAGAGAGAGAGAGAAGTCCAAGGGTCACAATGAAACTTATAAATTTGAGAATATCAGTTAATTATGCATGATAATAGGATATGGGATGAACTATGCAATGTTAGGAAGTCCAAGTGTCCATAAAAGGCATAAAACTCATGAAAAGTGGCATGAAACTCTTGGAGTTGGCTTTAAAAAAACCACCTTCATGATTAGACCTATTTGAACACCTCATAAATAACTAGGAATAGGTCTAATGATTGGAATTAAGGGAAGAAATTTCATACATGCCTCTCCATGTATTGGTTGTATTTTTAGTACTCTAGAATCATCCCAAAATGAGATATCATCATCTACTATCAAGAAAACTCCTCTTTCATACACCCTGCACACTTAGCCTCAAAATCAATATCAATTTCTCATGAAAATATATGAGAATGAGTGGATAAAACCTATCAAGACCTTACATGGCCTGAGAAGAATCAGGGACACCTTAAAATCACCTCACTTGAAGATCTCCACCCTTCTCATTAGCTTGTCCACTATGCCAGTTTTGATTGGTTGAAAAGAGAGCTATTATTTAGACACTTAAGATTTTTTTCATGTAATTATGAACATAGGGAGTTATTAAAAATCTTAATATTCCCTTCAAATTTTATTTCATCTTCAGACTCCTCCTATAGCCTACATAATTCACAAAACTATCAATAAAAACCTATTTTATATCGTATCTATACAAGTTTGTACAAATAAAAATAGGGGAGGGAGCCTAAGGGAATCCTTTATAATGTCCAATCATCATCCTACTCAAACTATCCCATCAAATTAGCTATCCAACTCTATTTATCTAAACTAGTCTTTGTAAGGGTTTAGTAAGGGTTTTGAGCAATATGACCTCTTAAGGTTTGTTCATAAAGCTATAATATCTAACTTGCAAAATAATTCCACAAATTCATAGTTTAATACCTATCCTAACATCCCTAAACTCGTTTGGAATCCATGAATAACATCCAAGAAGATATGAGTATCAAAACTTGACCTATCGATCTCTTTTTCTCCTTTCTTACATTCTTGATGTTATATTAAATTTGGAATATTGGAGTTATGTTCTTCTTTAAATAAAAGGTTTGAGAAATGTAAATTATTAAATAAATATACTTTAATTAACCTACTAATTTTTGTAAATGAATAGTATTTTTGCCTTTTCTAAATATAAAAGGAAGTGAGAGAAGTTAGAACTTAGCTTATTTTGGTTAATCTGAACTGAGACAAGGTCTGATATTGAAGGAGAAAGATTGGGAAATAGTTATAAATAGGTCTATAGACTTAATTTTTTGATTGGACAAGAGTGATAAAAGCAGACACCTTGTTTTCTAGCATTATAATCCTATTATGGTAATGTTATCTTGAGGTTGAAAGCTTTATGGGTTCTATTTGGTATGCTTGTGTTACCCTGTCAATGAAATCTCAAGGTCTAAAACCCTATAGAGTTCACTGTGTGATTGTTTTAATCTTAAATAACCATAGGACTCCTTGTGCTTGAACTTGAATGCAAACTTAGAAAAGAGAGAGAAGGGGTTAGTGTGTAAAAGATACATTGGATGCACTTCACACCCCATGTGTGGGCACACTGCCTACATACGAATACTCTGAAGGGGGATCAATCTAATATAGTTCTCCTATTGAAGTTCTTGGTGAAATTTGTGTATGATAGATGCAACTAGAATTCAAAATTGGATTTGCTTTAACTGGCTAGGGATTGGTGCAATGACTTGAATAGGCTTGAAATAGTGTTGGAAGGTTGTGTGAAAAACATAGAGAAGAGTGCTTGAGTGTACTTACTTGTATTCTTACATATCTCTTAAAAATGAGTGAAAAACCCTTCTAAATAGACTTATAATTGTCTTTTATAGGTGATTGGATGATCGTGGGTTAAATGAATTTGTATTAAGCTGATAAGGGAAAAGATAAGGAACTGAAGGAATCTGACCGTTAAGACCAAAAGTGCATTTGGAAATCAATGATAAAAATAGGACACCCTAGGTTATAGCACTCCTATCCTATTTGGGAGCTATTGTCTATAGGGAATAAGACCTAGGGGATGGATCTAGACTTGGAAGGGCTACTTGGGTCTAAAAATTCTAAGTTTGAAAAGTTTTGGATGACTAAGAATCAATGAAATAAGTAGCCTAGAAGGGGTGTGTGAGCCAATAAGAGAACCTATGGATTATGTGTCTTAGCCATACTAAAGTTGTACAATTTTATATTTTACATGACTACATTTTCTCCCTCCTTTATTCTAGTGATTTAGTAAAGTGAAATACTAGGATAAAGGAAAATAAAAAGCATACCTGAACTTACCTATAAGGGTGAAGCTCTTGAAGTTGTGTGATGCTAGATGTGCATAGAGAGATCACATTGTGAAGTGTTAATCTATAATGAAAACATAAAGTAGATCATTTCTTACTAGATACATTATATCGAAAATAAAAATGTACAAGAGCTAAGTAAGAGGAAGAGAAAGGAATGAATACACCTCATCAAGTACACAAACCAATACAAAACCTATTGTGATGCAAGATTATGTTGGATGATTTTGATTGTGTTGAATCAAGAGTAATATCATGAACAAAGATAGGTGCTTAATTATCTAAAAAGTGGCTCAAGAATTTAAAGGTTGGCCCTTTGTATCCATCATTTTCAACTAAGTGAAGTTAATGAATCATGCATGTGTTGATCAATGTTTGGACTATATGTCTAATCTCTCTCAATAGGTGGCTCCAGAATACAAAGGTTAGCTATACCTATGGCTCCATCATTACCCGCTAAGTGAAGCTAGGAAGTGATACCAATATAGAATAGATGTCATATGAAATGGCTCATGGAGCCCATAGATGATATATAAATTTGAGAATGTGGCATGGATAGCTTGAATAGATGCTAAAAACTAGGCCATTCTTGGCCATTTTGAAAGATGGAGGTTAGGCTTGTATGAAAGCCTCTTTGAAACTGATGTAATATGCTTATGTGAAAACAACTCAAGAACTCAGGTACTCAAAAATTTGACCTTGTATGAAATTATAACTCAAATGTGATACCAACCACTTGCAGATGGAGTAAGGCATGCAACTACTGAGAATGCCTGGGTAATAACTAAACTTGAAAACAAGAAAAGACCAATGTGCCACATATATTACCCCTAATCATTGATGTCTAGAACATGGATTCTGATCTAGAAGTTATGTCAACTACCTAAAATGAACTAAAATCAAGAACTATCATGCTATGTATGATCACCTTTGTATTTGGATTCTCTGATAAAATTGTACTAAAATTATTGATTTTGACTAATCTAGATGTGCAAAAATTGTCCCTAAACTAAATGTTTTTCCTATTTATAGAAAACCTAAGTATTTTTTTTCCTAGATAGGATCACCAAAAGTGGAAAATGATTATTGATCTAGAACTATCACTATTTTTTTGCTTTAGTTTGACCACTTTGACCTCTAGATGTTGAATTGAGTGATCTAAATGCTGATATTTTGACTATTAGGAACTTTGATCTCTATAAAAACACCCTTTTTTGTTTCCCCCTCTTCTAAGGGTAGGAATGATGAACCTACAATAATTGACCTCAAAAGAAAAGAGTCTTGTAAGTGTGTTAAATTGTATAGATGCATGATATAACATTAAATATTTGACAAGATATTTCAAGATATAGCAATATTTAAATTGATATATTATTAGATCAATAGGGGTATGCCTATATAGATATAAAAATGTAAGAGCATGTGCATGATACTGAACTTGACTAGTAATATTATATGTTATTTTTTAGTTTTTAGTTGGAGGGATGGAGCATGATGTCCATCATGGCATCCAAGAAGCAAGATAAATGCATGATTGGAATCATGGCATTACACACATTAAGGATCAAATAATAAAACAAGCATATGAAGCAAGAATCAAGAAGCATACAAGAGTGGCCAAGGGGACATACAAATTAAAAACATGGGAATATGTCCCTCAAACTGAAAAGCAAGCATACAAGGTGTTGGTTGAATATTTTTTGTATCAGCATACTGGTAAACAAAATAGGTCTTATCAGCCAAAGCAAGAAGATGAGTCATCCTAATGTGTAAGTTTATCACATCAAAAGGAAACTTCTCTCTCCTCTCATCAAGGGGAGGTTCCCTGTGGATATGCTATGTATATGCATAAATAGAAAATAATACTCAAGGGTAGGACCAGACATCCATCTCTCTTTCTTCAGAGATGATGCATATAAAACAAAGGAAATGACAGATAGCTCTCCTCTTCTTTTAGGAAAAACTATTCAACCAGTCACAAGAATACTCTTGGAAATAAAAGCAGAATATAACTAAAGTATGGTAACCAGCAAATCAAGACATAGCACAAAGTCTGCACATGAAATACTCAAGAGTGATATACGAAGAACAATGAAAGCTCAAAGTCTTTTCAAAGTTATTTACACAGCAATGAAAAAACAAACACACTGAAGGCAGCTATGGGGGCACAAAGTCTCTCCACAGTTGATTCTTTAGGACACCTTGATAAATTTACTAATCCTGCATATTAGATCAATGAAACAAACAAGATATCACAACACAAAGTCTAAAAAAGTCCCTTGTTTTCATTAACAAAATATGATAAATAGACTGAACACAAAGTCTTAATGATGCCTCTCAATTTTGGTAGAGTTTCATTTAGATTATAAAAAAGAAGATGATTTTACAATGATAGGAAGTCTCTTATATAGCCACTTTCAAGAAGAACTCGAGAACAGTAATGCATCATGATACATTGGGAAATGTTAGGAATACAAGCTAGAACTTTGGGGCCTTTTACCCATTTGATCTTCTCAAGGTAGATAGATAAGTCGTGCAATTGAAAGTTTTACAACTTTCAATGTCTGCCTGGCGGTTTGATCTTATCTTCATCATTCCTCCCTTTTTGATTAATTGAATTGGGTCCTGGATTCAACTTGTTGTTCTATTTCTTCCCTACTTTCTATTGGTCTTGGCCTTGAAAATTGTGAATGTATTCTATTCTATATGTTCAAAGGATCAATAGTTATTTTATTGTCTTTAATTTGATGTTCACATGCCAGTCACTGTGTTTCTAATGGCTAGTTGACTGTGTTGAATTTGACGTGTTCAAGTGCGTCACCCCTTGATCTTCTTTTAGCTTTCTGCTTGGCACTTTTCCAATTTGGACTTTGCCCTTTTAGGCCCTGAGAAATGATCCTTCAAATTTAGGAAGTATCCTCGAATTAATGGCTGAGAGTTCCTTGCAAGGCCACTTGCCCTTTGGGGTCCTTCGTTGGCCCTTCGCAAATTTCCCCTGGGCTTTTCCTCCAGCCAATCCCTTTGAATGTTTCCCGCAAACATTTTCCCTGAGGAAAATTCTTACTGATAAAAAGTTGAGGGAAAATTCCCCCAGGCTTTGAATAAGTCTTTGAACAAGCTGAAGGGTGCTTTGGTCGATGAAGTGTCCTCTGCAAGGGTACTTGTCCTTCAAAAAAGTTCTTTAGCATTAAACTATCCTTTTGAACTTAGTCGATGAACCATTTATTGAACCAGTTCAAAGGTTCAATGAAGCACACCAAGCCTTTGAAGCAAACAACCAATGAGCCATTAGATGCACTTTTTGCCATTGAACCAATACATTAAACTAATCAATTGAACCAAGGCTTTGAACCAAAATGGTTCAATGAATAAAATAGGTCTATAAACTAAGCATTGAACCAAATATTTATACTTGCCTTTGAATTGAGAGTTGAACCATTTGATTGAACCTGTCTGTTGAACTGGTTCAATGGTTCAACGAAGCATGCCAATCACCTTTTGAACCAAAAAGCTATAAACCTACTGTTGAACCTTTCCATTAAACCAAGATGTTGAACCAAAAATTTGGTTCAATGGTTCAACGAAAGCCTTGAACTGATTGACAAACCAAATGATTGAACCAAAAGATGCTAAAACAAAGGAAATGAACCATCTGAGTGAATAAAGCATTGAACTGCTTGGTTAAACCGAGCGATTGAACTATTCCTTTGGTTGAACTGACTGTTGAACCTTTGAACCCAATTAGTTCAATGGTTTAACAGTTCAAGTCATTTTGATTTGACCAAATGTTTAGAAGCCTATGAACCTATTGAAGCGATTGAACTTTGAACCTTTATGAAGCACATAACTTTTGCCAATGACATTGAACTTGTTAAACTTTGAACCCATTGAACCTTTGAACCAAATTAGTTCAATGGTTTAACGGTTCAATGATTCAGGTCTCCTTTTATATTCAGATGCTTGCCGATGAAGATTTTCACATGAACCAAAACTTTGAACCAATTCCAAAAAATGAATAAATGTTGAAAATCAATTCTTTTGACTGAAAACCGCTTGCAAAAGTCTGTAGATTTTCCTTTTCCTACATAGTCTATATATTCTTCTTCCTATTGAGTCCGTAGCTTCAAGCCTATAGAGTCTGTAGATTCAAGCTTGCAGAGTTCGTAGATTTTTTGAGAAGCTCTAAAAATGAGAAATCTGAATATTTAAGAAAATTTTGAAAATGGAAGATATTATTTTGGTTTGTAGAACCAAAATAATTCAAATGTTGTTCTAAAAATGACTGTTATTTTTGGGAGATAACAGCTGGCTCCAGTTGGGGAACTTCTATCAATTACAAAATGAATTGGAAGGAGTAGAATTTAGAAACTCTAGTGTCTTCAAGTGTACCATTGGGCTTCAGAGTCATGCTTTCCAGAAATGAAAGGCAAAAAGAATGAAAACAAATAAAACAAAATAGAAATTAAAACTATACAAGTATAAATAGATACAGAGGCAATGATCTGACACTTCAAGAATTGAAGTGTTTCAGATGCTACCCATTATGAGGTAGAGAAAAAAAGTGCCATCTTGGTATTTCAATAAAAAGCTATTTTCACCCATGTGTTGATGAATTGTGAATGGGCCTCTCCAAAGGGAGTCAAAATTTCCATGCATCCCTTTTGGCTCTCTTCTTTTGTCCCATAGCAGGACTTTATCCCCAATCTAAAAATCATGATTTCTGGCTTTCTGATCAAAAAGTTTCTTTATCAGATTTTGATGAACAATAATTCTATCCACCACCATGGTTCTTTGTTCTTCCAACTGAGTCAGGAACATGATTCTTTTGTCAAGAAAACTCTCATATGTCTAATCTTCAATAGCCTTTACCAATTTCAAGGCAGGTAACTCTAAAGTGATTGATATCTCAGCATTAATAATGTAGAGAAGTTGAAAAGGAGACATACCAATTGCCCTTTTTGGTGTAATCTTGTCAGCCCATAGAGCATCTACCAATGCTTTATGCCATGTCTTTTGATTATCATCTGCAAGTTTCTTGATAATAGTTACCAAATTTTTATTGCTAGACTCAGCTTGTCCATTCCCTTGCAGAAAATAATCAAAAGAATGAGAGAGCGTAATTCCATAATAAAAATAGAATTGCGTGATTTCTTGAGAGATGAAACAAGCTACATTATTAGTAATAATTTTGAGTGGAACTCCAAATCTTGAAATGATGTTCTCTTTCAAGAAGTTGCATACAACTTCTGAGGTAGCATGCTTTGTTGGGATTGCTTCTACCCACTTAGTGAAATAATTAGTTGTTGTAAGAACATAATCATGTCCAACACTTGATGATGGATTTATTGTCCCAATAAAATTGAGTCCCCACTATTGGAAAGGTTCCTCTATGATTACTGGCTTAAGAGGCAGAGCAGCCAACTTGGGTCTTCCAACAAATTGCTGGCAAAGTTCACATTTCCTTACCCATTTATGTACATCTTGGAAAAGAGTCAGCCAATAATACCTAGCTCTCAAAATTTTTTGAGCAGTCATAAGAGCAGAAAAATGTCCTCTACAAGCTAGATTATGGAAATATTTCAAGAGCTGGGTCTGTTGTTCTTTGTCTACATAACGAAGAAAAACTCTATCTATGTTTCTTTTGTACAAGCTGTTGTCCCAAAGGACAAAATTGGTAGCTTTCAATCTGATGGTTCTCCTCTCTTTGTAAGACAAATGAGTAGGACATTCTCCATAAGTCAAAAAATAGGAAATATTTGAATACCATTCATTGGTAGTAGAAACAAAAAGGACTGTTGGCATATTGTCTACTTTAGCTTCTTTAAGTTGTGTATCATCTGGCTTATTGTCAACCATTAATTGACAAAGACCTTTACCTCTGACTAACTTTGTTGGCTTGATATCCAGATCAAATTCTTGGATCTTTGCAATCCAATTACCTCTCTTTGTGCCAAACTCCTGTTGAGTTAAAATAGACTTGATTGTATTGTCAGGAACTAAAGCAGTAATATGTGAATTCAGAATATAGAAGTGAAAGTGTTTGACTACTTTTACCAAGGCATAGGTGTGCTTCTCTATATTTGAATACTTCAATTCATGAGTTTTTAGAGGGAAACTCATGAAAGAGATGGGATATTCCATACCTTCTTTGTTTTGTTGGACAAAAATAGTTGAAAGAGTATGCTCAGATGCATAGCTGTATATAGTGAAATCTCTATGATAATCTAGGCAGACCAAGGTAGGGGCGTGACCAATAATGACTTTGATATCTTGAAATGTTGCTTTGCCTTCTTTGGTCTAGCTGAAGGTAGTCTTTCATTTCATCATATTTACAATGTGTCTTGTCTTCTCAGCAAATTCAGGGATGAATCTTTGTAAGAAATTCACTTTTCTAAAGAAAGAGTGAACAATATTCTTACTTGTAGGAAAATTCAGTTCTTGAATAGACCTGACTCTGTCTGAGTCAATCTTTATGCCTTCTTTAGACACAATATGTTTAAGGAGTTTTCCTTCTGTCACTCCAAAAATAGACTTTTTAGGATTTAAAGAAATACCATTTTTCTGGCAGCACTCCAACACTTATTGCAAGTGGCGCATATGATCAGATTGGTGCTTCGAAAAGATAGTTAAATCATCAAGATATATAACTATGAATTTGCCAATTTTATCTTTAAAAGCCATATCCATAGCTCTCTAAAAGGTAGCACCAGCATTTATTAATCCAAAAGGCATTCTTTTATATGCAAAAGTACCCCAAGGCGTGATGAATGCAGTCTTGTGTTGATCAAGTTTAGCAACTTTAACTTGATTATAGCCTGAGAAGCCATCCAGCATTGATAACATTTCTAATCCTATTACTGTTTGGAGCACTTGGTCCATGATTGGCAAAGGGTAATTTTCTTTCAAATAAGACTAATTTATATTTTGAAAATCAACACAAATGTAGATTTTTCCATTTTTCTTTCTTACAGGAACTATATTCACAATCCATGTAGAATGATGGATTGGAAAAATAATTCTAGCATTTAACATTTTTTGAATCTCAGACATAATTGTACCTAAAATTTGTGGATTGTATTGTCTAGATTTCTACTTGTAAGGTGTTGAATCAGCCTTGAGAGGAATATGATGATGTATTTTATCAAGACTGAGAGACTTCATATCTTCGTATGAATATGCCAAGACATCAATGTATTAATGAAGCAAAGAAGTAAATTTGAATTTTTCTTCAGGTGTACAACACTTACCAATGTTGACCATTTTTGGATTTTCTTCGTTGGTCAGATTCACTTGGTCAAATCCCTGAGAGCAATTCAAATCTGTCTGTTATTGCTTGATGAATCTATCATGCTTGTCAAATAGTTTTTTGAGAGAAACTAGGCCTTTAGGAATTTTATTTCCTTTCAGCTGTATAAACTCTTCATTTACAACTAAACTAGATTCAGAAATTAATTTAGACTTCTAAGATTTGCTACCTTCAAAATATCGCTGTTCAAAATTTTATTTTCTTTCCAAAAAGGCAATGATCTGATTATCATCATTGAAAATTTGCCAATTATTAGTATTATCAGGGACACTCAGCCTATAGATCAGCTCAATGGTATATTTGGCTTCTTTAAAATTAGAATGTGGAACTAAAAGAGCTCCTAAAATAGCAAGTGCATCAGCTCTATCATTGGATTCTCTTGGAATGGAAGAAATGTTGAAAGCATCAAAGCTTTTAATTTGATCCTAAACAAGATTATAGTAATGGCGTAGCCTTTCATTCTTAGTCTGATATGAATTTCTCACTTGGCAGACCACTAATTCGGTATCCCCTTTAGCATGAAGACACATGATGCCTCTTTTTTGAGTAGCCTTCATGCCCAGCAATAGTGATTCATATTCAACTGGATTATTTGTGTTTCTGAATTATAATTTATATGATGAAGGGAACATATCTCCTTGAGGAGATATCAAAACAATTCTAGCTCCAGAACCAGGAGAGGAACAACTAACATCAAATTCTAGAGTCCAAATCTCATCAGACACTAGCTTTACTTTAGACTTTTCCTCATCAAAGATGGAGAGTCTTTTTTCATGATCTGTATATAAAAATTAATTACCCATACCTGCAGATTCAAAAAGGATTTGAGCTTCAGGAGCTGACGTCTTGGTGACTACATACTTTGCTTCCTTTTCAGAAAGTAATCTCTTCATCACGCCTTGTATAGGGATCCTTGCCTTAGATAGATCCATGTTTAGTTATCCTCCCACATCCTTACAAAAATTCCATCCAAGTAAAATACCATAAGATGCTGGAGCTTCAGCCACTAATACAGTCATTTTAATCCTTTTGTCTGGAAAGGCTGCAAATGTAAATTGGGCATCTTTGATCTACCCCAGCAATGGCAGTTGTTTGTTCTCCATGGAGAAACATCTACCAAACATCTTGGTAAATGTGAGACCAAGAGACTCAGCAACTTTGGTAGGCATGACATTGTCAGATGTGCCTGAGTCTATTATACAATTACTCAGCTTGTGGCCATTGATTAACAGGAAAACATAAAAGGGTTCTATTTTTCTAGAAACAGTTGGAGTAATAATCAAATTATTTAGACTAGGTGTATTCATTAAAGAATCAAAAGTTACTTTTTTGGCCTTTTGTCCTACAAAGATGATCTAATTTTTAACATATTGGACTAGTTTGTTTAGTTGATCCAGATTGGACTACAAGTACTCAAATTTAGACCTTTGTATTTTTTTCTTTTTAACATGGTCAATTATATCAAATGGCTGAATCGAGCTAGGTACAGAGAAAGGTACTTTAGCTTTTTGAGTTTTTAAAGGGATGGGAGATGGGATAGTTTGTGAATTAGAAGTAGAAGGGGAAGGTACAATAGATGTATTTACCTTTTAAGTGATTATCAAATCTTTTGGTTGAAAGGGCAAAGCTGTCCCACACTTGGCAATTGTGACTACCAGCTGTGGTTGTTCTTTTGTCTTTTCTTTATCAACCTATTGGGCTGATTGATTCTTAGACCTAGTAAACATTGCATATGATCCATCTAAAGCTTCTCCTTTACTTCTGGGTTCATCTTGATAATTCAATAAACCAATGTGAGAGTTGCCAGCTGATTCTTCTTGACTGTCTTCAATGATATCAACATCATTTTCTTGATTTAATTCAGGCTGATAAGAAAAATCTATTTCTGTCTCAAGATATCCCATTGCTGAATTAGTTGGAGGAGCTTCCAAGGCAAGTTTTCCTTGTGGAGGAGGAAGACGGTTTTGTTAGCCTTGGTTTCTAGCAACATTTCCCTAATATGACTGATTTGGGAATGTTCTTCTGTATGTAGCAGCAAAAGACATTCCTTGAGCCATTTGCTTTTTGAGAGCAAGGAGCTCATTCACTAATTTTTACACCATTGGATCTATGGTGCTTGTAGATGCAAATTCAGATGATGATGAAGCTCTATTTCTATTGGGATCTCTTCTTATTTTCCCTGCTAAGATGAGATCATCTTCTACTTTAGTGGCCAAAAGTTGAGCTGTAGTGAGATCTATTTGGCCAGCACGTCTCAAGAGGAAACTGACTTTAGGTAGCTAAGAATTAATGAAAAAGCATTTAAAATTCTTAGCTGTAGGTCTGGCAATCATAGGAATTCTATTTTTCAACTTGTCAAATTTAGCTATGAAATCTCTCATAGGCTCATGCGGCTCTTTTTTCATTTGTGTAAGTTGAGCCAGAAGTGTATGTGCATTTTTTGTAGGTTTGAATCTGGCTTCAAACTTAGCTTTCAAAGTATTCCAATTAGTCATAGATCGAACTTGTAAATGGTAAAACTAATCTGTAGTAGGACCTTGTAGTGTTTCAATAAAAATCCTGACTGCTACATCTTCAAACTCTACCCCAATTACTCTACAAGCTATACTGCATGCTGCAATATGTTCATCAGGATGAACTTTCCCATCACCGTGGAATTTAGGGAAATTCTTCCTAAAACTATGTGGAAGCTCATGTAGAGGAGAATTAATATTGAGAGGACCAAAAGCATTACCCCAGGGGCCTTGAACTACCATTATAAGATACTAAAAAGGAGGGATAACAAATCTCAATGGGGTAATTATAGGCACAGCTTTATCAACAATAGAAGTAGATATTTTGCCTGGTAATGGAGATCTAGATTTAGTAGGAGGGAAGCTCTTGGTTCATTGTAGATGAGATGGTGAAGGAAATAGATCAAAATCACTATGTTGTACCAGCTTAAACATAGGATCAATGACACCTTTAGCCCTTTGGCTTTGTGTATACCTTGAATCTGCTAGATTTGTAAAACAAAATTTGAAAAGAATTAACTTTGCTTCAGTTAAAGCTTGAGGCTTTAAATTGTGCATTCTTTTCTTGTGGTGTGGAGGTGAATGAAATGGATAGACTATAAATAGATAATGGGTAATTCCCCAGCAGAGTCACCAAAAATTATTGGTTGAATATTTTGTCTATCAGCGTATTGGTAAACAAAATAGGTCTTATCAGCCAAAGCAAGAAGATCAGTCATCCTAATGTGTAAGTTTATCACATCAGAAGGAGACTTCTCTCTCCTCTCATCAAGGGGAGGTTCCCTGTGGATATGTTATGTATATGTATAAATGGAAAATAATACTCAAGGGTAAGACCAGACATCCATCTCTCTTTCTTCAGAGATGATGCATAAAAAACAAAGGAAAAACTCAAGGGAATGACAGACAGCTCTCCTCTTCTTTTAGGAAAAATAATTCAATCAGTCATAAGAATACTCCTAGAAATAAAAGTAGAATATAACTAAAGTATGGCAACCAGCATATCAAGACACAGCACAAAGTTTGCACATGAAATACTCAAGAGTGATATACAAAGAATAATGAAAGCTCAAAGTCTTTTCAAAGTTTTTTACACAGTAATGAAAAAACAAACACACTGAAGGCAGCTATGGGGGCACAAAGTCTCTCCATGATTGATTCTTTAGGACACCTTCTTGACAAATTTACTAATCCTACTTATTAGATCAATGAAACAAACAAGATATCACAACACAAAGTCTGAAAAAGTCCCTTGTTTTCATTAACAAAATATGATAAATAGACTAAGCACAAAGTCTCAATGATGCCTCTCAATTTTAATAGAGTTTCATTCAGATTATAAAAAAGAAGATGATTTTACAATGATAGGAAGTCCCTTATATAGCCACTTTCAAGAAGAACTCATGAACAATAATACATCGTGATGCATTGGGAAATGTTAGGAAGACAAGCTAGAAATTTGGGGCCTTTTACCCATTTGATCTTCTCTTGGTAGATAGATAAGTCATGCAATTGAAAGTTTTACAACTTTTAGTCTCTGCCTGGTGATCTGACCTTATCTTCATCATTCCTCCCTTTCTAATTAATTGAATCAGGTCCTGGATTCAGCTTGTTGTTCTATTCCTTCCCTGCTTTCTATTGGTCTTGGCCTTGAAAATTTTGAATGTATTCTATTCTATATGTTCAAAGGATCAACATTTATTTTGTTGTCTTCAATTTGACGTTCACGTGCCTATCACTATGTTTCCAACGGCTAGTTGATTGTGTTGAATTTGATGTGTTCAGGTGCATCACCCCTCGGTCTTCTTTTGGCTTTTTGCTTGGTGCTTTTCTAGATTGGACTTTGCCCTTTTGGGCCCTGAGAAATGATCCTTTGGATTTGGGAAGTATCCTCAAATTAATGGCTGTGAGTTCCCCATAAGGGCACCTACCCTTTGGGGTCTTTCGTTGGCCCTTCGTAAATTTCCCCAGGCTTTTCCTCAAGTCATTCCCTTTAAATGTTTCCTGCAGACATTTTCCCCAGGGAAAATTCCTATAAACAAAAATTCTAGGGAATATTCCCTCAGGCTTTGAACAAGTCTTTGAACAAGCTAAAGGGTGCTTTGGTCGATGAAGTGTCATCTGCAAGGGCACTTGTCCTTCAAGAAAGTTCTTTAGCATTGAACCGTCCCTTTGAACTTAGTCGATGAACCATTTGTTGAGCTGGTTCAAAGTTTCAATGAAGCGTGCCAAGCCTTTGAAGCAAACAACTGATGAACCATTGGATGCACTTTTTTCCGTTGACCCAATACATTGAACTAATCAGTTGAACCAAGGCTTTGAACCAAAATGGTTCAAGCCAATGGTTCAAGCTAATGGTTCAGTGAATAAAATAGGCCTATAAACTAAGCATTGAACCAAATATTTGTACTTGCCTTTAAACTGAGAGTTGAACCATTTGATTGAACCTATCCATTGAATTGGTTCAACGGTTCAACGAAACACACCAACCACCTTTTGAGCCAAAAAGTGATAAACCTGTTGTTGAACCTTTCCGTTGAACCAAGATGTTGAACCAAAAATTTGGTTCAATGGTTTAATGAAAGCCTTGAATTGACTGACAAACCAAATGATTGAACCAAAACATGCTGAAACAAAAGAAATGAACCATCTGAGTGAAATAAAGCATTGAACTGCATGGTTGAACTGAGCGATTGAACTGTTCTTTTGGTTGAACCGACTATTAAACCTTTGAACCCATTGAACCTTTGAACCCAATTGGTTCAATGGTTTAACGGTTCAAGTCATTTTGATTTGACCAAATGTTTGGAAGCTGATGAACCTATTGAAGTGACTAAACTTTGAACCTTTATGAAGTGCTTAACTTTTTCTAATGACATTGAACTTGTTGAACTTTGAACCCATTGAACCTTTGAACCAAATTGGTTTAATGGTTCAACAGTTTAATGATTCAGGTCTCCTTTTGTATTCAGATGCTTGCCGATGAATATTTTCACATGAACCAAAACTTTGAACCAATTCTGGAAAATGAACAAATGTTGAAAATCAATTCTTTTGATTGAAAACTGCCTGCAAAAGTTTGTAGATTTTCCTTTTCTTGCATAGTCCATAGATTCTTCTTCCTGCTGAGTCTGTAGATTCAAGCCTGCAGAGTCTGTAGATTTTCTGAGAAGCTTTGAAAATGAGAAATCTGAATATCTAAGACAAATTTTGAAAATGGAAGATATTATTTTGGTTTGTAGAACCAAAATAATTCAAATGTTGTTCCAAAAATGACTGTTATTTTTGAGAGACAACACAAGGCATGTTCAAATGACACATACACATACAAGCGGAATAAGCAAAGTTGGCATAAGGGCCACAAACACATGAGAGAATACAAGAAAATGACATTGGTAGATGTCCTAAGGCACACACATGAATGGAAGCAAAGGACATTGGTAAATGTCCTAAGGCATGAATAAAAAACAAGTGGAAATTGGAAATGCAATCACACAAGCTACACTAATCAAAGAATGAAAGAAAGTAATAGTTAAAAAGGATACAAACACATCTAACTAATAAAATCAATTGTGAAAGTATGCAAAATATGTGTAGTAAAAGACTAGGTATATGCTAAGAAATACACAAGTGCTAAATACTAGTGAAATGTCAATATAGTAATCTATGTAATCTAGTAAGGAATGTGCATCAGTATGATAAATCAGAGTGTGTAGTGTAGGAATGACATATCCTGGATGGTGTAGTCATGCATAAGATGCCTCTAGTGGGTATGTATATCGATGTGTATCTTGAATGTAGAAGTAGGAATGCCCCCTCAATGGGTAGAGTGAAGCAATCATGTAGTTGGATGTCACTACACACACTCAAACAAGATCAAGTGAAGCATGGTAATGTAGATAAATCGACATATAATAACATGAAACAAAAAATATAAGTCCTAACATGATAGTAGCATTGTAAAGCATGGATGATGCATACTTTGAATGTTTTTATATTTTGAAGTGTTATATTATTTTTTTATTTTTGAAAATATTTGAGCTATATAAAATCAAGCAAGAGAGTTTATGTATAATCAATGCTAAAAATAAGTCATGTATAAATATATACATCATAATATAAATGACTAGGTTGGTGGTGGGAAGGGATCCAAAGATCGAGCCCATTGGGGATGGAAATGGAGGAAAGGATCACAAACATCATCAAATACATCAAGATCATCATCATAAGTATCATTTATGTTATAGATGTTATGTTCATGGTGGCATTGTGTCGAAGTGAACTAAAGGGTGCTCTAGTGGTGGATATGCTAACTCTGCTCTTGGATGTTTAACCTTGCTGGTAGGTGACTTTAGTGGAAGTAGTGGAGTTGGTGTTGCTAGTGGTGATATAATCTAAATAATACCTTGATCTTATAGTTTATTCTATCTTTTTTGTAAGGCTATGCATGAGTTTTTATCATGGCCTGTAATCTTTTGAAAGGTACAAAATGGGTGACCATCTTGATGTGACAATCTATTGATAGATCTATGTCATACTATAGGTAATGTGATTAATCCATGATCAAGTAATATTTGTAACATAAACTATGGTTGATGTTGTGTGCTACCTGTATAAATCTAAATAATTGGCTCTATGTCCATAGAGGTAACCATGTGAACTGTATGTCCCAAGTGATCTGATTATGGCCATGAGTGTGGAGTATGTCTTAAGAGTGTAGTGTGAGATGCTAAAAGCACTATAAGATGTGGTATGAGAGCTCTAGAGTCATCTTGGTACTCTCCTAGGCTAACTGGTATAAAACTCAATCCATACAAATAATCATCTATAAGTGTGGGTGTTGTATGATCATCTTAAAAACCCTGTGAATATATATCAATATCATGTATATCTGGTAACTCAAAATTTACCACAAGGGGTAACTGTGATATATGAGTCTCATCAACTATAGTAGTAGAAGATGTATTACTGCCAAAATATCTATAACTAATGGAGTAATTATGGAATCAACTAGAACTATTGGTGTTATTTTTGATGATGGTGGATGCATAACCAATGTTAAAACTGTGATTGATGGAGTAGCTAGAATGGTATAAGCTGTTGTGACTAGTGAAAGAGATGGTACTACTAGTGTGACTGTAAGTGGTGTAGGAAGTACTAGTCTCTCCAACCTCATATGTATGTATCTAATTAAGAGAAATGCTATGAAGTGGTGGCTATACTATGAGATATGGTGTCCTATTTGATAAAATAGTCAAAGATGACTCTATAAGTCAATAATAGCTAAATAGTTAGTTGTGTGTCAGACATGTGTATAGATATCCCTCATGGAGAAACTCAATACATTGATGGAGAGTGGAAGGAATGGCACCCATGGTATGTATCTAGGATCATTCGAGCAAAATATTATAGTGAAGAGGACCTAGTATGACTTGGAACTATGTGGAGAAGGTTTTTGGTCCCACCATGATATCCAAAGTAATAGTACCCAAAGTTTGTTGTGGTATATCATCAAACCCTCAGATGTTCTTATATGTTTTTTACATTGATGCCAAATCTAGATACATGGCTTGTAAGAATGTGATATTATATAAATTTATTTTGGAACTACTATCAACAAGAACTCTCTTGACTGCATTTGTTTTGACTTGTATTTATATGAATAGTGGAAAATTTTGATCAATAACCATCTAATAAGGCATGTCTTCACTATCAAAAGAAATGGAATCTTCTATATTTTTTAGAGTATTGACCACAGATGAAAAATAAGGAGGTTTCAAATCAATAGGCATAGAATTTTGAGTAAGTTCCTGATAAAGAATGTCCTTGAATACATTATCTTTCTAAAGCATTTTAACATGGAAATTTTAGCTGGAGTGTTTCTCAACTAATCAATAATGTCATATGCATTATGCAAATCTACCTATGTGGGTTGGTTGAGCCTAGGATGTGTTGGAATAATAGGGTGATGGGGCTCTTGGGTAGGTGGAGGAGGTATAGATACATGTTGATTAATAACTCTAACGACATTATGTACTATTCATATAGGAGTAGTAGTTGATACAAGAGGAGAGCAAAGATATTCAATGGGTTGAGGAGGTGGAGGAATAAAAGGTGTCAACTGGGATCTCTAGCAATAGGTAGTGACCTAGGGAAGAGTAAAATGGACTATGCAACATGACTTGATATGGGGGAGAGACTCCAAAAGAGGTGATACAAGAGATGGATTAATATTTTTAAGAACAAATTACTTAACTTCATCCCATATAATAACAAATAAGCATGAAATGTAGAGAATGAAACTTTGTACTAATATATGTAGACTTCATCATTCATGTACATGATAGGGCCCATTATGGTTTCTTTATTATTTGAAATAAATGTGAGAAGAATTTGTAAATAACTAAGCATGATTTTTGTAATTTGACTATGGATGTAAGGTGATACCTCAAGAAGCCAATATGAAATAGTATATGCAACTAGGGTTTGAAAGTTTGTTTTTTCAAAATTAGTGTGATAATTTTAAATTTTTTTTATGAATTTGTATAATTTAGCTTAAAAAATTTAGGAAAAATCTAAAAATATTTCTAAAATTAACAATATATTTTTGCTAGTGGTTTGAAAGTGTTTGTATGAAAATAGGACCTAGTATGTGCAAACTAGGGTTTTAGTAAAATATTTTAATTAATTTATAGTTTTTTTATTTTTAAATTTAGGAAAATATTAAAAAAACCAAAAATAATTAGCCATAGGGTTTCAAGGGGTTTTATGTAAAAATTCAAAGTAAGTTGGGTTCACCAAATGTTTTATTAAATTTGGAATATTAGAGTTATATTCCTAGTTAAATAAAGGGCCTGAGAAATATAAATTTGTAAATAAATATAATTTAATTAACCTACTAATTTGTGTAAATGAATAATATTTTTTCCTTTTCTAAATATATCAAGAAGTGAGAAAATTTAGAACTTAGCTTATTCTGGTTGATCCAAACTGAGACAAGGTCTGATATTGGAGTAGTAAGACTAGGAAATAGTCAAAAATAGGTCCTTAGACTTCATTTTTAGATTGGATAAGAGAGTTAAAAGTGGACAATCTATTGTCTATTGCTGTAGTCCTATTCTGACATTGTTGTCTTTTGGTTGAAAGATTTTTGGATTCTATTTGGTATGCCTGTGTTACCCTATCAATGAAATTTAAAGGTCTATAACCCTATAGAGCTTGATGTGTGACTATTTTAATCTTTAAAACCCTTAGGAGATCCTTATGCTTAAACTTAAATGAAAACTTAGGAAAGAGATAAGGGGTTAGTGTGTAAAGGATACACTAGATGTACTTCACACCTTATGTGTGGGCACACTACCTACATACCAATACTTTGAAGAGGGATCAAGCTAATGTAGTTCTCCCATTAAAGTGCTTGGTGTAATTTATGTATTATAAATGCAACTAGAATTCAAAATTAGATGTGATTCAGTAGGCTAGGAACTGGTGCAATGACTTGAATAGGCTTGAAATAGTGTTGAAAGGTTATGTACAAAGAATAGGGAAGAGTGCTTGAGTGTACTTGCTTGTATTCTTACGTCTCTCTTGAAAATGAGTGTTAGTCCTTATAAATGGAATTAAAATGGCCTTTTATAGGTGATTAGATGATCTAGGTTAAATGAATCTATATTAGGTTGAAAAGGGAAAAGATAAGGAACTAAAAGAATCAGACTGTTAAGACCAAAAGTGTATTTAGAAAATAGCACCAAAAATAGGACACCATGGGTTATAGCACTTATGTCCTATTTGGGTGGTGTTGTCTAGAGGGAATAAGACCTGGGGGTATGGATATGGACTCAGAAGGGTTGCCTAGGTTTGAAAAAGATAAGTCTAGAAATCTATGGATGATTAGGCATTAGTGAAAAAGTAGCCTATAAGGGTTGTGTGAGCCAATAGGAGGACCTATGTATTAGGTGTCTTAGCTATACTAAAGTTGTACAATTTTGCATTTTATATGACTACACCCAAGTTGTCTTAACGTCCAAAAATGGATTTATTTAGTTTTATTTTCACTCCAAAATGTTTAAAACTTCTAACTTCACCCTAAAAACATGATCAAATGATTTGGAATCCACATCTTATGCTATAATGGTGAATGACCCCCTATTTAGCCTTGGCTTAAACCTTACTCTATAGGCCTGAGTTAGATTTTAGCTTAAAACATGACTTTTGATGGTTTTCTTACATTCCAATGGATTAGACACTTCTATCATTATCCCATAATCACTCTCAAATAGTTTATAAATAATATATAGGACTATAAGTGAAAACAACCTCCTCATTTGGCACTAAGCCTAAACCTTGCCTTTAGATCTACCTACAACTCTAGAATTTTAGATCATCCTGATAGTTCCATACTCCTATGAGGTGTTATCCAAATTTTAATTGAGTATATCAAACTCCACACAACTCCTTGAGAGGTTTAAACATCACCTGGTCCATCACTCATCAATTTCTCCCCAAACCTACTAGTGTATGCATGAGGGGAAGTACCCTCTATTTGAGGTAAAATAAAGGGTACTTGCCCTATTTTCCTAGACTAAATTAAAAGCTTTAAAATATTATCTATGTGGTATAGATGATCCACAAAAAAATACATCCCTTTATTAGTTAATTTTATCCTTAAAAGGCTCTAAGACCCAAAACAAAGCATGCCAAAAAAATACTTTGTATGCAAGATTTCATTAGGACTGCATGCTACTTGACTGAGGGTCCATTTTAATATATTTTCATGATATTGGAGTGAAATATAGGATGATTAATACCATTTTATATATAATTATCATGTATTTAAACCATATCATTCATGCTTACATCTTAGAATTGAAATACTCTTAAGACCAGTCAAGTTAATTGACTACATTCTTTTGTTATTTCCTCAAAAGTGACTTATGTAGGTGTCTATTGTATCGGTAAAGATTGAAATAATGATTTAGGGCCTTTCATAAATATTTACATGATCATTTTAGACCTATATATTTGTGTTTGAAATAGGTTCACTTCAAGCATTCTAACCTCCTTGTTCTTTGCCCCTCACAATCAACTATAATTGATTGTGAGAGGGCATGTAGGTGTATATTTACTATGTTAGGCTTTTGACAATGTTATAATAACCTTATTTAATAATACAATGTCATTTATTATCCTTCTTAAAAAAACTTTGACCCTGCTTATCCTAGTTCATTACTTTAGGACTCAAAACCCTTCTCACTGTTTGTCTCAGTCAACTATAATGGTTGTAAATGCCCTTTTTCCTTGGAAGGGGGTCAACTATAGGTTTCATGTGTGTTTATCTTGAGAAAACATATAATAACCTCATATAAGTCTCATAGGATCATAGTGTACCTATTTTTATCATTTTTTCATTCTTATGCAATATCAACACTTATAATTGACTTCTCAGTCCACTGCTACCTACAGTCAACAATGGTTGACCTCTATGAAGCAAAACTTACAAGTTGGCATTATCCTTTTGAAATATATTCTATAAGTTGTTTGGGATTCCAATAAACAAAATGGAAACATATTTTTGAGACCATTATTGATGTTCCCATACTATACTGTGTATTATCTTATATTGCTATAGGTGTGTATTTCCATGAGAAGAGACACATGTAAGTGTTTATGGGGAGACAAAACATAGTATAACATTCCTTTAGGTGACCTATATAATCATGAATATTACCCTAACCATTTTTAAACACTCACACTATGGTGGTAAATTTAATTTTCAACTTTTGGATGGAAAAGGCCTCATTTGGATCACAATCCTGTAGATGATATTGAAAGAAACTAGTTTTTTAATAACAAATTTGAGGCCCAAAATGACCATCTTCCACTAACCCTATGTCCTTCAAAATTTTCAATGTGATTATACATGATAGATTTTACAATTCAAGGTCATTTTTATGAATTAAAAGTATTTATATCTTTGTTTCAAAATGTCAACAAAACACTAAGGAACTCTATTTTACCTTTTTTGGGAAAACAGTCTTGAACACATTCCATTGACTCTAGAAGAGGATCCACACTTTGCCTTTGCCAAAATAAATTTCTACATGAATTTTCCAAGATTATACATCATTTTTATGACTGTAATAAATGTTTTCCATGGTCCATTTCCCTATGAAAACACCTTTATATCTCTATGTTAGGACCTGTAGGTAGACATTTTTTGCATACAGGCAGACAATACATGTAGGTAGTGAGTGGATTCACATAATTATGATAAAATTTAGGCCTTCACAAAGATATAAAATGGATGTTTTCAAATTAAAATAACTCAACCTATCCCCAAACCATCTTACCACGTGCTTTTCTTCTTCTAAGCACCTGTAAGTGAGCATGTTCATGGCTGCCTAACTGAAAAAGTTGCATATGACTGTAATTTCACTTTTATTAAACCATATGGAATATTAATCACTAATTAATGATGATAAAGGATATACCAAGACTTAAAAATCTTAAAAACACCTTTGTGTACATCCTCAAAATTTTTATAAGTTATGACTAAGGCTAAAGAGTATATGAGAGTTGACTGAGTATAACCATGAACTAAAAGTTGGATCCAAGCATGATGTTATAAGACTAAGATAAATAAAAGGTTATAAATATATTATTTATACATGTAAAAACACCATCTCCTATTTACATTTAATCCCTGATAGGGAATTTAACCTTTTACAAGTGGAGAATTGATTAGGACTGCACATGGTGGTCTCTTCCTGCAACATGAGACAAATTCACTTATACAAACACCATGAAACATGAAACAAAGTATGGTAATAATTTTATAATGAAGTAAACATGATTTGGAATAAAACTTAGCAACTAGTTCATATGAATTTTCCCAAAATGGAGAAAAACCCATAGGGTGCATGAAATAATAGGCATAAAAGTATAGTCAACTTCATGAGGATGGTTCATGAATAAAAAAAACCATCACTCAAAATATTTATATGTAAATTAATACATATTATTATACTACAACTTCCTAGAAGCATTTGACTTGAAACCTCTTTAGCTATCTATACTGAGCAAAAACTTGAAGGTTACTTCTATATGTCTAGGAAAGCAAAGATGGAGCAGAATGGTTTTGGGACATTTTTGACAACTCTAAAGCATGTGAATAATTTATATGAGTGTGAGGAATATTAATTAATGTTATATGATCTTCCCCCATGTGGCACACTTCTCCATGAGTCGTACAAGTTCCAAAATCTCTTCCTTTCATAAGAAAACTACCTTTTCTAATGAAGAACCTACCAATTTTTAATTATGTTAGTTTATTAAGACCTATAAGGACACATGGGACATGAAATAACATTTTTAAATCTTCACACTTCCTAATAAATCTGTACAACTCTTTAAATGCACCTTTTTGACCTCAAAAAAACCCAAAATGACTAAAAAGACTAAAAATACTAAGGAACAAGGATAGCATAACATTAAATGACATAAATTAAACTATAAAACATATTTTTACATCTGTATTATACCCCTAAAACACCTAAAATTCAAGTTTTCACCTATAGGTACCCCAATTTGACCTAAAAGTCAAATTTAGTGAACAGTATCACAAGAGATTACCATGCCACAGATGACACAAGAAGATTTACCTCTTTAATGTGGTCAATATCAACACATAAATATGGACATACAAGTAAAATATCAATAATTTCTAGGGCACCTTGATGCTATCAATGTTAATTGGTATTTGGATGATCACATTGCAATTAACCAAGTTGGTGAAACTAGCAAAATAAATGTTCGAGTGGTAGATCTGACTAGAACTAAAAGAAGTGTAGTTGAATAAGGTTAGGATATGAGAAATAATTCTAATATTATTAATTTTGTGTCAAATAATGTTAAATATCAAGTTGTTTTTCCTATAACATAGAAGATTCAGAATATAGAGATAGTGGAAATTTCCCCAAATGCCCCTAACTAGAGAACAACCATTGGCTTAAAAGTGTTAGCCAAAGGTTAGTGGAACATATTTTAACATTATTGATAAAATGAAGAGATAAAATTTTTGTATTATCATGTGGGATTACCTTTCCATCCTAGGGAAAAAGGACATGTTGATTCAAGAACTTTTGGATCTCAAGGTATCTAAAGAACTAACTAAGAAATAAGAAGTTGTCTTGGTCAATTTAGACTAGCAAATCAATCAACCTGATCAAAAAATACATAAAATTAAAAATTTGGATAAATTAAATGTAAAGTCAAGAAAGATCCCTTTTTTTAATCTCTCTTTGATAGTAGGTGATTATTTGGTCCATAATTGTATCGTATATAGTGGAGCTAGTAGCACTGTCATGCCCAAACAAATTGTATACAAGATTGGTATTATCTATGAGCCAAATACCAAAGGAGTATTAAAAATGGATGGCTCACTAATAAAAATATTAGGCATGATAAATAACCTAAATATGACATTACATGCTTTCCCCAATGTTATTAATCAACAAGATGTAGTTGTAGTGGACCTACCTCCTTATTTTTCCATGTGTATGTCAAGAGATTTTACTTCAAAAATTGGAGGATATTTGTTAGCTGATTGGACTTATATAATGTTCAAAACTAGGTATGAAACCAAGGTGATAATACATTCTAAACCTATTACAATATATCATTTGGATCCATATGTGCCAAACATGGTGAACACTAATTGTGTTATCTCAGACAAGGTGTTAGAAAATAGTGAGGTTGAATCTAAATCACCTCTAGATGGAATCCCAAATATTTTCATTGATGAATGTGCCTCTTATTTACAAGAGTATGATCCATAAATTTTAATTGAATAATAATAAATTGGTGTCTATTATCTTCATGAAAATTATGTACCAATTCCAACATTGATGAAAGATGAGCAACCTAGTGATGGACTGTGGCAGCTATATTTTGAAGGATCTAGGAAACAACATGGTATTGAATATGGAATGATGTTAATTTCTCCAGATAATCAAAGGTATTTATATTCTCTCAATTTTCAATTTGGTTTTTCCAAAATTTTCACTAAATATGAAGCACTCGTGCATGGTTTGCAATGGGTAAGAAAGATGAAGGTTAATTCCTTACAAGTCTTTAGAGATAGTGAACTAGTAGTTCACCACGTAAGGGAATTAATATATGAAAGAAACCACTACTTAGGTCTTATAATCTGATTATGGGACCTAATTGAAGACTTTCAAACCTTCAATATTTAGACCATATCAAAAAATTAGAATAAACATGCATACATGCTAGTTGCTATTAAATCATAATTTAGTATCCTAGATAATATAAAAAAGGACAAATCCCAATCACACATCAAGGTAGTTGTGAGACATTATGATGCAAACAACCATGAAAATTATCAAGTATTTAAAGATGATATCCAAATTGTTAGATTCTTACAAGAGGAAGTTGAATTCTCCTCAAGGAACCAAGACAAGCATTTACAATAGTTTGATGATTAGATTGTGAAATTAAAGACAAATAATTACCTAAAGGACTAGTCACCCTATAAAATATATTCAACATAGATGATTAATTAAGAAAATAAAATTTTACTTTACCAACCAAGTAAGAACCCTACACAAATGTGTAGATTGCAACTAGAAAAAATTTAAAGCTAGGTAAATTTTGCACATCTTGAGAGAAAGAAGCTTTTATTATGTTCAAATTTTGAAAATGTCTTTGCATGGAAGAACAATGACCTTAAAGGTTTTGATCTAAGTCTATCTCATCATACCATTGAGTTAAAAGATGAGATTAGGCTTGTCAGACAAAGACAAAGGCCAACAAATCCAAAGCTTGAACCTCTAATAAGATCTAAACTACATAAGCTCATTGAGTCAGCCATAATATTTCCAATTAGGCACTCAACTTGGTAGTAAACCTTGTTCCAATATGGAAAAATAATGGTTAAATAAGGCTATGTTTCAACTTTTGTGACTTGAACAAGGCCTCTCCTAAAGATCACTATCCATTACCATCAATGGAACAGATTTTATAGCCAATTATAGGTTCAAAAAGGTTCTCTTTATTGGATTATTACAGTGGAGATAACCAAATTTTGTTCAAATAAGAAGACCAATACAAAATATACTTCACCACAACGTGGGGAACATGTACATACATAAATATGCCTTTTGGTTTATCTAATGATAGAGACACTTTTTAAAAGGCTATAGACATGGCATTTCAGGGTCTCCTCATTAAGTTTATTCTTATTTATTTATATGACATAACAATATTCTATTATAGCAAAAATGATCATATGATTCATCTCAGACAGGTGTTTGAAAGGTGTAGAGAATTTTGAGTGTCTTTGAACCCAAAAAGTGTGTTTTCTCTATTCATGAAAGTAGGCTTCTTGGACATGTCATTTTAAAGAAAGGTACAAGCATAAACCCTTATAGGATAGAATCAATTCTTGCACTATCGTTGCCTAAGCATAAGAAAGCCTTGAGAATATTTTTAGGTAATATTAAATTCATAAGGAGATACATTTTAAATTTTTCTAATTTAGCTAGGCCACTTATAGCCATGTTAAATAAAGGTTAGAGTTTCTATTGGTCCAAAGAAGGAGTGAAAAGTTTTAAAGAAATTAAAAAAGCTATAGACAATGCTCATACACTCTTGAACCCTAATTTTACAAAATATTTCTTCTTATATAGCTATGCTAACCTTGACACAATCTCAGGGATTCTCATGCAGTAGAATAAAGATACTTTAGATCAGTCAATAGACTTTTTTAGTCAAGGCCTACAATAATATGAAACAAGGTATTATTTTGTTGAGAAGCACATTATTTTAGTTATAAGGTCTCCTAAAAAGTTTAGGTACATGATGTCTAATAAAAATATACATTTGATGGTTACACATCTAAGTGTAAAATAATTTATTCTAAACAAAGATATAAGTGATAAAAGAGATGGTTAGATAACCAAGGTCATGGAATATGATATTGAGATCAAAGTCATAAAGTTGGATAAATGCAAAGGACTCTATGAAAATATAGCCCAAAACTTATAGGAGTCTAATAAACAGGTTATGGTATCAAATGATCAAGAACTTACAAGTAATCAAGACTCAACTTTTAGCTAGTTCCAAGATATGGTAAGATATCTACAGGATGGTATTTATCCTTCTCATCTCACTCCTTCAAAGAGGAGATATTTAAAATTATAGTCAATTATTTTTCTCCTTGTTGATAATGTATTATTTTAAAAAGAAATCAATAGTATACTACTATGATGCATATAACCAGGTCAAACACAAAATTTAATTGAGAAATTACATGATGGACATGGTGGAGGACATTATTCACCCATGATTACAACTCACAAGATCATGAGAGGTGGGTATTATTGGCCAAGTTTATTTGGTGATTGCCATGCATGTATCAGGAAATGTAGATAGTGTGCCATGTTTGTTGGAAAATTGAGACTTGAAGCCTTACCTATCCAAATAATATGAATTAGTCAACCTTTTATACAATGGGGATTGGAATTTATTGGTGTTATCAACCCCCCATCAAGCTCAGGACATAAGTGGATCCTGAATGCCATAGATTATTTTACTAGATGGACAGAAGCAGTAACATTAAAAGAATCCAATGAAACTAATGTTTTAGACTTATATGAAAGTTTACTTACTAGATTTAGGGTTCCTTCAACTATAATTTATGATAATGCTATGGATTTTGTAGGATCTAAGATTAGCTAATGGGTAGTTCAACATAGTATTTTTATCAGTACCTCATCAAAATATTATCCACAAGGTAATGACCTTGTTGAGTCTATGAACAAGAATTTTTTGAAGATCATCAGGATACTATAGAAGAAAATAAAAGATAATGGCATCTCAAATTGAAGCTAGCTTTGTGTATTGATAGGATCACTTATAAAATATCAATTACTAATTCTCTGTACAAACTAGTACACAGTAAGGAAGCAAAAATACCTATTTCTCTTGAATTCCTTGCTTTATAAATAATGAATCAACTTTAGATTTTGGAAAATGATCCAATGGAAATAAGATATACTAAGCTCATGGAGCTAGAGGAGACAAGGCATCAGTCCATGTTGGCTATGGAGGCCCATCAAGCAATGACAAAGAGATCTTTTGACAAAGGAACTTCTTCAAGAAGTTTCCAAGAAGGAGATTTGGTCTCCAAGTGGGATGAACATAGAGCCAAGCCATGAAAACATAGAAAATTTGATTCTCTTTGGACTAGATCATATATAGTTTCCATTTACAAATCCCACAATGCTTTCTAGCTCACAAGGATGAATGGTGAAGAACTTCCTATCCTAGTCAATGGGATACATCTCAAACACTAGTATTAAGGAAAGATAAGTCCCTTGTACATAGTTTTTACTTGTTTTTCTCCAAGTGTTTCCTAACACATTAATTAGTTTCCTTTCTATTTTTTTCTAAATAAGTACTTTGTTCTTGTATAATCGTTCAGTAGTTTAGTTGCCTTTATTTTTTTGGTTAGTTTCCCTTTTAGTTTTTTTCCCTATTATTGGGATTTTTCTATCTTTGCCAGTCAAGAGACTGTCTTAAAATCATGTAATGGTACATGTATTATCTATGATGATCCAAGAGTTATGTATATGGTCTAAGTTTTTAATCATAGTAGGCATGTTGCCTAGCCAAGTTGATGTTGACCAATTTTGGTCTATATACAAAAATTTTACCTAGTCCAAGAATTTAGTGGAAGGAACAAGATCTTCTTTTATACAATTTTAAAGAGGAGGTATCTAAATATTTTTCCATAGTGTTCAAGCCTTTAAATATCAAGTAACATTTCAAGTGTAGTTTCAAGGAACAAGTCTAGAGGTCATAAAGGCCCTACAAGAGGTCAAGACTGCTTGAAATGAGTATGGGAAAGCAAAGGATCCACTTGGTTCTCCGTTATGTGTTCATCTTGACATTTGGATCCATTAGCAGAAAGTCTAAATAGGTAATTTGTAAAGGCCATATCTTGCACATGTAGATGAATCAGATAAAATTGGTCATATGGGTTTCTTACCTTTTGTGTCAAGATCATATGTGCCAAATCTCAAGTCCTCTACCAAAGGACATAGAAATATATTGAGGTCCAAGTTTGCCTCATTAGTCATTTTCTACATGTTTTCCACACTTATCCATCTTCAAGAGAGTTCCAATAGAGTCAAATGAGCATATTCACAAAGTTATATCTCACACATACAATAGTGATAAAGGAAAGTAATCATGTGGGTTTAGTGATCTTGGTCCCTAGTTGCTATGCACTGAGTTTCAAATCATCTACTAAAATGCAAAGGAAGTTACACACATGTAAATTTGTACTCCCAGGAATTTTTTCTAGGTCTTCCATACTTATCTAAATAATCTAGAATGTTGTCAAGACATCATGCAAACCAGTTATGGACCAATCAACTTAAACATTTTATATCTTCACTTAGAAGGCTTTTGAGACTAGTGGGCCAATTGGGTTTTTTCTTTTTGACCTCAAGAACATATCTAAAAAAATTTGCCCCTCCATGATTCTTATGTTTCAAGATATAAATTATCAAAGTTGATCACATAATGAATGAAAATCACATGAGAGTCAAAATAAAGACACTATAAAAATCCATATGAACTTAAATTTAATGGTCTATGGAATATCAAAAATGTCCATGTGGACGTCAAATAATGTTAGCATGAATGCCAATTTTAATCAAGGCAAATAACTTTTTGGGTTCAAAAGGTCCTTAAAAGGCTTGAAGTTGGTCAAGATCTAATGATCCATAGGAGCCCTCATACTGATACATAAGATCTAACGATCTATGATGGAGTTAACCAAGTCAAAATGTCCTTAGGTTAAATCATTTAAATATCTAAAAATTGGATATAATCCAATGGTACAAGATAATCAAGCCAAGATCTAATGGTATGTGTTAACTGACAAAAAGATGGGTCCAAGCTAAATCAATGATCAATATTCAATTATACCAGTGATCTGATGGAACACAAGAACTAATAGGAAAATGGGACTAGGGAGATCTATGGTACATGTTAACTCATACATCTTGATTTTATGGTACATAATCAAGTTGACATGTCAAAGGGATCTTCTGGCAGGAAATTAAAGTTTCAAATTTAATCACTCATCAAGATCAAATAGAGTGAGGTAGAGTCAAACTAGTCAGTGAATCTAAAGAGTTAATGAGTCAAGGAAATGTGGCAAAAGTGCATTTAGTTGGTAGAAAATCAATGGATTGTAGGCATCCATGCATAGATGGATCAATAGAGTGAGGTAGAGTCAATAAGTTAGTGTATCTATGGATTTAATGAACATAAAGATAGTTGAGCATGATGTAGACAGTCTGAGTTGGCAATCAATAACTAATAAGCAAGAGTAATCTCTAGACATTTTCAATGAAAGTCAAAGAAGTTTAAATGGACCTAAGAAAATAAAATGTCAAAGAGTTGAGATCAGAGTTGAACCAGGGCCATAACTCAGATACCAAGCATTACCATTAATGCTCTATATAATATATCTTTTGGGTCTAATATAAAAGGCAAAGATAAACCAGTGATCATGAAGCAAATTTAGGTAGTTTACAGACTTTCATAGATATTGTGACTATGTGAGAACTAATCATCTAAGATTGGTTTTCACATATAGTATACCTATGTCTCGCCTATTGTCATTGATCATTTTTGATAATGCAAGTATAGTTGGCCACCTAGTGTAGATGTGGAATTTTTCATCCAGCTCCAAAACATGATCCTCATCAACTAATCAAGAGGAAGTAACATGGAGTCTTGAGATAATGACCAGGTGGGATGAATAAGGATAATGAGCATTCAATTATTTTATAAGGCCTTTGAAATTGTGCCTTCTTGATAATATCTTATCTCAATCACATCCTTGAATTAGTGCTAATCCATCAAAAGTGGTTGGTCCTTTTCCAAAACACAATTCTCTCTCTCCTTTTTCTATAAATGCAAAATTTTAAGCCTTAAAATGGATCCATTTATCTCTATTTTTGGTATGATAAGACTCTACCAAAATTTGTACTGCAACACCTTTTGATGAAATAAATATTGAATTCCATCATTTTCTAAGCCAGATTGAAGTGTGTTCTATGAATTCATGTACTATTGTTAATTAAATATATGTTCCTCGCTTATGTCTAAGTTTTTCTCACTTTCAAGAAGGGATTAATAGTCTCATAGGTCATTATAAACATAATATATAGTTTATTGTCTAGTTTTAAAGTGGACATTTGCCCTCTCTTGCTAATTTGGTAACTGATTAATGCCTTGTTCTAAAATATTTATTTGAGATTGATGTTCTTTGGTTTAAAAAGTGTTTCATAGTGTGTTTTGTGTGAGTTGGAGTGATCAAATCATTGGTGTATCATCACTTTTTTACATGCTTTTATAAGTTTTATCAATTCTTTCTCCCTTTTCCAAGCGGGTGCTAGTTTAGGTTTACTATAGGTGATAGATCCATAAGGAATATAGCCTTCTCTAGAGGTCTGATCCACTTTTAGGATACTCATAACCTAGGATTAGTCCCATGTTGGATTATATTTGAGTAGGAAGATCTAAACAATCCCCTCTTTAGCTAGGGTATAAATCTAGAACCCCAACACCTATCTCTTGCCTTTGATTAGTGTTTAGTATGTTTGTACATGATGAATTCATGAAGGAGAATCCTCCTAATTCATTCTCCTTTTGCTTGCCTCTTTTAAGGTGTTTTCAATCTATTAAAGTTATATATTAGTGTTCTTTGTGCCATGGATGTAAGCTCTAAATTAGTCTTAGAACTCCTTTTTGTTAACATTCATTGCTTCTTGAACCTCTTCTATGAAATACTTATGTAAATAGTGAGACTATGAGTCTAATTGTCTTATGTTAATCTAGTGTGGGTTCAAGCCTATGTGAGTGTCCATTTTAGCTTTGGTTCATCACCTTGTTAGCTTTTAATGGAGAAATTTACCCCTTTTTAACCCTTTTACTTACAAAAACATTAGTTTAGGTGATCCATCAAGAGGAAGTCAGCCTTCTTCAAAGGTTTAGCCCCATCATAGGTTTCCCATGGCCCAGATTTATTCCCATATTATGACTAGGAGTGGGGAAGAACTCCACCATAAGGGTGAAATATCATACCACAATAGTTAGAAATATTTACCTTCGAATATGAACCCACCAAGCCTCATTCTCTCCCTTGGTCAAGGTGCTTCGTAAGAGGTTATTATGGTATGTAAGGATGACAAGGATAAATTAGCTCTAGGCTACACAACTTATCAATGAATCTAGAAAACTTACCAACAAGACAAACTCATACCTCTAAAGAAAGTATGAAACCCTAAGCTTGCTCCTCAATTAGAATGGTGGATAAGCAGATGTGAAATATATCTTACTTCATCTAAGAATGTGTAAATGGATGTGTTTATATTGGTGGATCTAAACCTAAACCCTTCCAAAAGTTTAGGCTAATAGATTTGACTTGGTCAACCTAGTATTGAAATTAATAAGAAACTAGATAATGAACTAAGTTTGTCATGGCTAACTTAGTTTTTAGTAATCTATTGTAAATAACAATATAGGGTCAACCTAGTTGACATAGTCATGTAAACTTCCAAAAGAGGTTTATGTTAGGGAAAGGGATAATGAAGGTGGTAAATGACTAGAGGAGGGTGAAAAGTAGGATAAAAAGCTTAGGGGAATGGTTTTTAGGATACAAGTGTGTAGATAACAAGTGGTAAAAGGGACAACAATCCTAAAAAGTACCAATGGTCTACCCACCCCTTTACTGGTGTACCCCTTAAGGTGTGCACTTAGAGAGATTGAGACTCAATAGGTTCTTGAAAGATAGAAAGCATCAATAACATATAAAATTTGAAAATAATATGTGTATAAATATGCCCCACTCAAGTATCATCATGTGTCATGTAGGTGCAATAGGGGATGGTGTTTTTGGAAAAGAACATAGTAACACACAACACCGAGGCTAAAAAAAGTTGTAGTATTTTAAATCATAAAATAATTGAAAGTAAATGGCTAAAAAGAAAACAACTAAAAAAATTAATGTAATGCATACCTTGACTTACCTTTATCATTGAATGGTTGCCTGTTGTGTTTTAAGTTCTAATTATGGAGGGCGTAGAGACTACTTTTCACAAAAGACACATCTAGAAATGTAGAGACATGGTGTAAAGAAAGTAATCCATAGTTGATCAAATATGTTTTTCTATTCTAAAGATAGATAAAATGAAAATAAAATAGTTTTAGCATGCTTTTAAGATGGGAATAAGAAGGAAATATAGAATAAGGGAAAACAAATGTATAATCATATTTGCCTATCAAGGGGGGAAATGAAATGGGTGGAGGGGAGAATGAAGTAAAAACCAAGGTAGAGGAACTCTTTTATCAAAGTCAAGACACTCAAATTAGGTTTGTCAAAACAAGAAGACTTTTAACCTTAAGGAATCTAAAGAACTTCTCCTAGTCACACAAGTCTTAGATAAAAAAATGAGGTATGTAGACCATCCCATGAAGGCTATATGAATGAAAATTAAAATGGGCCTACCTTCCCATAATGTGCTCCCCATTCTTTAGGATCACTTATAGAGCCATTGATCTATTATGAAGATTGGGTAATTGCATAAGAAAGTAGGTAACACCATAGAGTTTGTTGAATTCTCCTAATAAAATCTATTGGCCTACCATAACCCAATGGACCTTAGCTCTAGTATGAGGCCAAATATGGAGTTTGAAATTTTATTGGAGATAGGAGATGTGCTTGTAATCATGTGTTTTAGTGTGATTTTGAACTTTGAGATTTATGTGTTTCCTATTATTTATTATTTCTTTTTATTTCAAATGATTTAGATTTTAAATTTCTTGATGGATTTTTCTATTCCTCCTCCATACAAATTTAGAAAACCAAACATGGATGCTAAAGATGACTTTCATTTAAATACTTGGGACTTAATTTCTAAGAGAGATAACTCAGAGAGCATGGTGTCTACGAGTCTTGTAAATTCAGGTGAAATAAAAGTGTTGTGGAATTGACAATGGCATCTATTGAAGGTAAAGAGAAATTATCTTTGGGAAAAATAAGATTAAGATTGTAAAAATCAATGCAGATGTGAATGACCATGGTGATGTTTTTTTGAATAGGGACTATGTTAGAAACCCATTCAGAATAGTCCACTTGTTTGATAAAATTAGCATCAAAATTTTTGATAATTTATTTATGACATAAGGTGGAAAACTTAGGTGGAATTTTTTTTAACTTTTGGCACACAAGTTTGGCATTAGGATAAGTAATGATTTTATGCACCATAATGCTAGGGTTAATACCAGACTTGTCTTTGTAGGACCAAGAACATACCTTACAATATTTATCAAAAAATAAGATAAAGTTATCATGTTTAGCAGGTGTGAATTTATAAAAATCTATAATAGGTCGAGGGCATGATGGAGTACCATATTGAATGTGAGTAGTTTCTTTGATAAGCATAGCATCGTCATCTTAGAAGTGGTATGGTGCATTTGGTAAAGAAGAAACTGGACTAGTTTTAGGTTTGATGCTAGCGATGAAATTATTGAATCAAGGGGATTTATTTTTGAAGTTCCTAAGTTTATGATGTTATTGAAGAAGTTGAGGTTATTGGGCATGGAGTAATTCAAGAATAACTTCATATCTAGGTAAAGTGGGAAGAGGGCCATAGTACTCAACATCTACTTTGAGATCAATAATTTGATTACCTTGTTTATCATATTCAAAATGTATTTGATGGAAATTTGTCACCTTTTCATCTAATGTAATCTTGAGAGTCAAAGGAGCAAATTGATTGGATGAGATTGGTGTGTCATTAGTTTCTTTGACATGTAAGTAATTATATATAGTGATGGGATCTATAGGTGGTATAGAAGATGCAAGAATTTTTGGAGGTTTGGAAGGTAGGATTTGTTTAACCACCTAATGAGTATCAAGAAGTGGAATATGGTTGGAGGTATATGACATTCAGGAGTTAATTTAAAATCTATGTAAATGGTGTGAACATCCCTATTGAAATCATGTAATTGAGCTAAAGTTTTTAAATAATGTTGTACATCTAATTCTCAAGATTGAGCTTGGGCCATGATGTAGTTATCATTATAGGTTAGAGAGATAGTACATGCTTGAGATTCAAGGGGAGATTTAAAAGGTGAAATTATCAGGTTACTAAATTTTTGTGGAGACATGATTAGAGGATCTTGGAATAAATTTTCCACTCCATAGTCATTGCATGTGAAGGCATCTTCTGGGTCAAAAGGTTCTTAAGAGTTGCATGGAGGGGGCAAATCAGTGATCTCATCAATGAGAGGGATAGTGTGATTATAAGTTAATAAAAAATGAGGAAGCCACTCTGAGATATAAGAAGGTATATTACTAGTGTTACAAGTATGTTGAAATTCATTAGGTTCATCATCATCTAAAACACTAAGAGTGATCTATAAGTCAAGATTGATGTTGATGAATTTAGGCAAGGGAACATTATTGATGGTAGGAATGGTAGGAATATGATATTGAGATTTTGAATTATGAAGTTGAATACTCCAAGGATTAGGATCTACTTCATGATTATACCATTTTCTGCTATGTAAGAATTTGATGCCTTGGTTACCAAAAGAAGTAATGGGCATAATTTTATGAGTCCAAGGGAAAACGAGAAGTATGTTATAAGATAAGGGCACATTAAGGACCATAAATTTAGTTCAAATGGCCTTGGGTCTGATTTCTAGAGGAATACAAATGAAACCAAGTGTATTTTGATTATTTTTATCAAATCCATGATAGGTGAGGTAGGTTTGCGTGAGGTTATATTTATTATAACCAAGTTGTTGGATGAGCCACAAAGATGTGACATTAATTCCAGAGCCTTCATCAACTAAAAATTTATGAGTAAGGGTAGTATTAATCGACATTATAATGAATAATGGTGCATCATTAACATGGAAAAGGATTTCATCATTAATCATGTCCTCTTTAATAAATTCAATAGAAGGCTTGGAAGGATAGATGGATTCAATGATATGTACGTTGGTAGGCTGAGGTTCAATAGAGGGTGGTTCTTCATCTATTGAAAATGGTTCTTCAATTTATTATAATTGTTATATGAGGAATTGATGATGATAGGGGGAAATATGAACTAACTCCATAAGTGAAATCTTTCAAGGCATGGAGTTAAGTTCTTTGATAAAGTTCCAATGTGATTTAGAAGAAGAACTAGTTTGAATTGTAGAAGGTATGGTAGATTTGGAAGGAATGGAAGTTATAGGTGGTTCAGAAGAAGGAGGTGGTTCCTCATGGGCTTGCAAAGATAAATTAGTGGTTAAAGTATCTTTGATAATTTATTCTTCCAAAGATGGTTTTTTAGGTTTTGTGATAGGATCTTTGTTAGTTGATTTGTGATGATAGTTGACCTTAGCTGCATTAACATCTTGAGAATTTTTGTAATATTGGTCATAGTCAAAATCAATGGTAAAAACATCCTTGGTATTTGGTTGATTAGTAGATGTGGGAAATTTTTTTAGGTTATTAAAATAAGGAGCTTTAATAGCTTGTAATTTTTGAGAAGCAGTGTTGTACTCTTGACGATAGAGTTGGATCATGGCTTCATGATTAAAGGAATCACCAAGCATATATGAGACAAAAAATTTAGTAAGCCCTCAACAAGTTTCATGAGAATTACCAATGTCGATGTGGAACCAAAAAAATTGATTAGGTTCATACCATTTAAGAGGATTATTAGGATAAAAAAGGGTCTAGAGGGTGGTAATACTTGTTCTATTTGTTGCATGGTTAATGGTATGTGATAAGATGGGAGATTTTTGGCTTTGGTAACTCCTAGTTTGGTTTGGAAAATATTTCTGGTGATGGTATTAGTAGAATTTTGAAAAGATACTTTAAGGAATTTGGTATTAGGTTCAAATTGCTTCATTAAGAAGTCTTGATGTTTAGCTTGGTCAAGAGCTTCATTAAGCATTTAAGGAGAAAAAATTTGAACCTTATATTGAAGTGAAGGAGTTAAAGAAGTTATAAAGAGTTTAAATAAGTTATCATCAGTCATGTTATGGTTGGCCTTATGGGCCAAAGATTTCCATCATTTTATAAAATCATGATCTGACTTGATGGGAGATTACTTAGCATTGATGAAATGGGTAAGGCAATTTTAAAGATCATTGTGTTGAAATTCCTTAACTAGAGGATTAACTGAATCATCAAGTTACCAAATGGAATGTTGGGGATGTTGGTTGAACAATTCTAATACATCACTAGTGAAAGTTTTAACTAAGCTTTTAGTTGTGGCAAAGTTATAAGTTTGGATCTTATAAAGATTACCAAACACTTTGAGAAAAGATGCAGGGTCTTTAGTCTCATCATACTTGATAGTTAGAGATATATTACCAATATAAATGGACACAATGAAGTGAGTCAAAGGATAATTTTGGAGCATTTTTTAATTCATGATAGGTTGAGGAATAACATTTCCTCGGGCATCTCTGAGAGGTGGAGGAATATGATATGGGTTAGCTTGAGGATTCAGAACCAGTGGTTGGTTATCCATATTGATAAAATGATGTTGTAATTGCATCATTTGAGAGGTGTTAAAAGTTTTCATTAAGTTCATTTATTGTATGACTTGTGTAAGAAGTTGAGTCATATTAATTTGAGGGTTGGATTTTGTAAGATAAATCCTAAAATTGGTGTTAGGGGGAGGGTTATTGGAATGTGGATTACCAGTGGGATTATTGGATAAATTTGTGTCAATTACTTCCACATTAAGTCAGAAATCTCAAAGATGAGAATTGTCTTGATAGGTACAAAAAATATCAAACCTACCTACTTCATCTTGAGGTGAGATTTGAACCATGTTACAAGCCATAGAAGGAGGGGAAGAGGTGCTCCAAAAATGAGGGTTCTCTTAGGAGGTAAAGAAAGGGAGAAAAGAATACCCCATATAGTGTCTAAATGGATTAAAGTTATACAAGAATATTTTGATAGAGTAATTCATGATGTATTTAGGAAATGAACATAATGTTGAGAAATAAAGAACTAAGTCATCCAGATAAGAGACTAGGGTTAACAATCAGATATAAGGTTGATTGGGTCAACTGTGTATGGCTAAAAAAGGTTTGAGAAAAGCATAGTCAATTGGGTCAACTTAGTATTACTGAACAGGGTATGAAACTTAGCCAAAAAATATACAAAGTTGACCAAGTTGACTTAGTACTATTGGATAGAAGGTAGAAGAGTACATAGTCAACCATGTTGACTTAGTATTACAAATAGAGAGATAAATAGTCTAATAAGAGTAAAAAGTTGACTAGGTCAACTTAGTAATGTAACATGATTGGTAGAAAGGAGTATTGGGTATACCAGGTTGACTTAGTACTATAGGTAGAAAAAAAAAATAGTTTATAGGAGACTGTGTCAAATAGAATGATAGTGTGCTAAAATATGAATTTTTTTGCAAATGTAATTTGAAGCAAAAAATGGAAATGAACACATAAACAATTGGATCAATGAGAATGATTTAATTAACACACAACACAAAATCTTGAACCAACATTAGCCAATGCAAGTTTTTACAATACAACATATAATGATCAGAGAGCAAGTAGTCAACTAAAAAGTAAATGCGAAGTGGTCATCATAAATATTGTTAGATTATTATAGAGTGTAATTTTAAATGTGATAGGGAAGTTGGTTGAAAGTAAGGAACTAAAAGGCAATCTCAAGATGGTTTTAGGACATTTAGGCTAAAATGGATATGTATTGGTAATGGTACTAGCTTGGTATTGGGGCATGCCTTCTCACTTCACAATCCCATAGTGATAAGGATATCAGGTCCTTTGACAATATATATAATTAGCCATGTGTTTATACTTGACTAGAAAACCAAGTTAACTTCTTCTTTGGTGATGAAATCCAAGTAGGTAGGCCTTGAGAAGGCAAATGTTGAATGCATTTTGAAATTTGAGTGATTTGGTAGTGTGTGCAAAAGGAGAAAAATAGTGAAACTAAATGATGTTTTTGAAAAACCACCTAATTAGACTATGCAAGTTATTCTAAACATGCAAATAACTAAAAATGAAAGTGTGAATTAATTACTAGAATATAATTGTTAATTCCCAAATTAATAATAGTAGAGAGTTAGTTTAGATGACATTATATTCAAACATTACATAACAAAATCTATGGGGTCACTACTGTATTGTATAAATAAGAGTCCTTAAGAGCTAAGTTGATTAGGTCGACCTAGTCTTTTAGATAAAAAAATAGACTATAGAACTAAGTCAACCATGCCGACTTAGTTTGATGTAGGGTTATAGTTTTGAAGACTACCAACTTGCACAAAAATAGAACTATAATGAAGTATTGAATTAAAAGAGAGAAAGAAAGGAACTTGGTGGGTTTGAAGATGTCGAGATTTGTAATTTTTTCTATTAAAGTGCTTTGAATGATTCTTGTAAGTTTTACCAATTAAGTCAACTAGGTTGACCTAGTTTTGTAAAATCCTATTTGTTAAAGCCTGTTAAGATGACTAAGTTGACTTGGTCAACTTAGTTTATTATTTGGATGCTGATTGTAGTATTAAGTCAACTTGCATGACTTAGTTTGTTGTTCTAAATGTTGTTTGGAATACTAAGTTAACCTATTCAACATAGTTTGTTATCTAGAACTAAATAAGAAAAATGTGTTGAATTATTTGATCTAGTAACCTATATATGATGAAGACCTACACATAAAGAATGAAGTTATTTTGATTCGATTATGTGTTAAAATTGTGCACAAAATTTAGAACTATATCATCCTAGTCAACCTAGTATCGTAAATAAATAAAATGATATAAATGAAAAATGTGAAAGAAAACTTGAAAGTTTTAAATTCATGTTGGGTTAACCATAATGTATGCAATGGAAAATGTAGCAAATCTACAAATCAATCCCATATTGGAGAAGATAGATCCTAGTTATACTTCTGATTGGGGATACATTAAATAATCAAGGTTATGACTAATATGGATCTATTAGACCTAGCCTAGGGATATCTTACCATAATAATATCTCTAGGGAGGGTTCTAAAGCCTCTAATCAAGTAAAAATATATAATAACCCTAACTAGGTCCTATGCTTTCATATTTACTATAATTTTAATAAGTAAATAAAAAATATAATCTAGTAGTCACCAATGCTTGTGACACAAAATGGTATTAGTAAACATAAAATTAAACATGCATAGAAGACATATACTTGTGTCAATATATACAGAATCCTAATGCATGGAAGAGAAATATGAATACATATCTATCTACTCTTACAAAGGAAGAACAAATTTAGGAATACTTACCTTTGAAGACAAACTCATTGAGTCTTAATCTCTCCCTTAGCCAAGGTGATTCATAAGAGTTTGTTGTGGTATGTAAGGATGACAAGGATAAATCATCTCTATGTTACATGACCTATCAATGCATCCAAAAGACTTCTCCACAAAACAAGATCCGTATCTCCAAAGAAAGTATGAAATGCTAAGACTGATCCTCAAGTAGAATGGTGGATAAGCAAATGAAAAATATATATTACTTCTTCTTCTAAGAATGGTTAAATGGTTGTGTTTATATAGGTGGATCTAAGCATAAAACCTTATAAAATTTTAGGCTGACAGAGTCGACCTGGTCGACCTAGTATTAAAATTGACATGAAACTTATTAGATGATGAACTAAATCAGCCATGGCTAGCTTAGTTCTTAGTAAGCTATTGTAAATAACAATATATGGTCAACTTAGCCAACATAGTCATGTAAACTACCAAAAAGGGGTTTATGTTAGGGAAAGAACTAGTGAAGGTGGTAAATGACTGGAGGAGGGTCAAAATCAGAGACGAAGCTTAGGGGAATGGTTCTTAGGAGACAAGTGTGTAGATATCAAGTGGTACAAGGGACAATAATTATATGAAGCACCAATGGTTTGCCCACCCCTTTCCTAGTTTACCCCTTAAGGCATTCATTCAAAGAGATTGAGACTTGACAAGTTCCTACAAGATAGAAAGCATCAATAATTGATAAAGGTTGAAAATGTTATATGTATACAAGTAGTTACTGGATGTTTTAGAGGATATTGATGGCATAATTTGAATAATGGACTAACCTTTACCAAGTTTTATCTATTGAAATAACAACTTTTGGAACAAATATAAGGCCCTTCAACTTGTTACAAAAAAGAGATAAAGCATGATTGTTAGAATGCTACCAGTTGTGTCAGAATCAACTTAGAAAAATAATTCCAGATCATTCATTTTGGCCAGAGAGTAAAGTATGATCAGATCACAGAATGCTAGATATCTTAAAGCCACCTTAATTCCATTGATTCTACTTATTGGTTTTTTATTTTTATTATCCTTAATGACTATATCCTTTGAAAGTATTTAATTACGGAAACCAATTATATCCCAAAACTTTCCATCATTATAAAATCCTTTTACCAAAGCATTGTGAGTATAATTATCTAGTTTATTACCTTTCTCATTCATTTCCTTGTTTAGCTTTTTAGCCTCCTATAAATTACCTCTATTACAATTTTCATTAATCAATGAAGTGTATGTGTATTTATTTGGAGTTATTCCCTTCTCCTACATCTCATTAAAAATACTATATTCCTATTTAATTTGTCCCTCTTTGTAGAGACCATATATTAAAGTATTATAAGTAACCACATTAGGTACCATGCCAAACTAGGCCATTACACTCCATCTCACTCAATAGAAAATACACCCCCTAAATATCCTCTATTTTTTAAAGACCATCAATTAAAGCATTGATAACTACACTCAGTCATAAAAAAATATTTAGATTTTATTTGTGCCATGAATAAAATGAAATAGTATAAAACCTAACCGTAAAAAGTAAAATAAATACCTATCAATCATAATAATTGTTCACAGGGTGCAGTGGGGAAAGAAGTGTAGGAAATTCTAAATTTCTAATTTTTTTTGAATAAAACAAATTATAATGATACCTAGATGTGAAACATCAGTTACTAGCTAATGAAGTAGGTGGTGTGTTAGTAGTAATAATTTGTAGCTAATGCATGGGTTCCTTATTTAGTGCTTCAGAAGCTGTAGGTGGCCATGATAACATGCTACAAATTGTATACCTATCATAATAGTTGTCCATCCTAGTACCTTCTACATGCAAACTACAATGGTAAAGTTATGGAGACTACCATAAATAACCACCTCATATTGCTTAAATTTTGTTTCCTGCATATAGATTTACAAAAATCTCATTGGGTACAATCCACTAAATTTAATAACTATTTATCCTTAATAGAGGAAATCATAAAATACTCATTCACTTTGAAAAATTAAAAAAGATGTATTTAATAGTTCATTGTCATTGAGTGGTATAGTTCATTGACAAAATTAAAAGGTTGGGATGAAAATACTAATAATTAAAATATGGGTTTACATCTTTAATTTTCACGTTTTTATTTATTTAAAAAAGTTAAACACCTAAAGACATATTGTATCCATGTTTTTTTAAAGATTTTAAAAAATAAATCTATGCTTTCAATTAAAAATAAAAAATAAAAATTGATTGCTACAACTTCTTAATAATAAAAAAAATTGTCAAGGAGATGACTTAAAAATATAATTAAAAACTCATGAAAATTAACAATATAATAAGTGCAATGATAAAATAGTTGAGCTGGGGGCTCGCGTCTATGCGGCCCCCTCAAACCCTTCTTTGTGTATGGATGCGCGGCACTGTAGAGCTTAATTTATTATTGCACAGAACTATATTTTTACCTCAGATTTCCATTTTGTGGCCATCGTGCTGACCAATACCCTGTTCTAAGTAGATCAGTGATTTCTTTGGTGATATTTTGAATGCCATGACAGTGATTCCTCTGAGCAGAGGGGGTGATCTCGTAGACATTTGGGTGGATGGAAAAGATGGTGGCGGTGATAGATCTGGGGGTTTTGTTGGTGGTGCTATCAGTTATGGGTAGTGCATTTTTTGGGATCCATGGTGTAGGTGCACAGTGTAGAAATGCTGAGATCTTTATTTGCGTGATATTTTATTTTTCTTTAGTTTTCCATATTGCGGATGGAACTTGGGTTGGATCTCTAGCCCGAGTTAGACTACCATCCTAATTTGGTTAGCGAAGAAAATAGTGAACGAATGGGGGAAAATTAGTTTCCTCTATGGGTATGGTGGATCTGCCTACGCTATGGTGGTGCTTTGGGAGGAAGGCATGCAATGCAAAGAAAAATATCGATGGCTGCCATTTGTGAGCAATTCCTTTGACTTTGTGTTCTTGGGGTTGCTGGTTTGAACTTGGGAGCCCACTCTGTTCTTTTTGGAGTTGGGCATTGGTGTCTCTATTTATGAGGTTTTAGGTCCTTGTAAAACTTGGTTTTCAAGCTATTTTGCCTGGTTTTATTTAGGTTTTAGGTCCTTGTAAAACTTGGGGTGCTTTTAATGGTTTATATTTTTGGTTTTAGGTCCCTATAAAACTTGGTTTAGTTACTATTTTTTAGTGGGTTTGCCTTTCTTGGTGGTTTATAATGTTTTATCTTTCTTGATCCGTTAAAGGGTTTTGGGGCCCCTTCAAAACCTGCTTTTACCTTAATCTAAAAAAGTGCATAACATGTGAAGAAAAGGTGGATATTATTTTATAAGAGTTAGAAAAATCATAAAAGTTAGTAAGGTGTAGGAATAACCTACATAGGGACATGGGTGTATAAGATAAAACCTAGATAGTATACATGTGTTCTTATGTGTAAGGATACATAGGAGGAGAAGGAAAGGATGGGGACCTTGGATTCCCATGAAATAAAGAATTATTGTGAAAAAACAAAAATCAAGATAGACATTGGACAAAATGTTCATATGCAGGGGTGTATAATGGACAAAAAGATAGAATTATAAATATTTTACATGAAGGTAAATAAGGAGGATGAAAATGTGGATGAAACCCCACATAAATCATTTGAGGATGTGTTAAGAACAAAGATAAGTCATCCTATAACTGACACAGACATAACATTGATTAAAAATAACACAAGGGATTTTCCAAGATGAATAAGTCAAGATCAACCTGAAGCTATTGAGGTAGGTGCAATTCTAATCACACACATCAAAGGAAATACACTATCAAAACGTAGAAAGGTGAAGGAAGATGAACATATTGAAATCAACATAAAATTAACAAAGACAGAGATGAAAAAATGGATGAAAAGTTATTAATGTTGATATTAGTACACATGCACAAATTAATATGAACATCAAATTAAAATAGAGGATTTAGTGGGAGTACCACGTAGACATGCCTCATGAGAAACATAGTGAAGAATAAAGTGCATGTATGCCTATTTTCAAAAACCAACAGGAGAAGAAATAAGTGTGTGAAACAAATGATAAGCTATAGGTGCACAAGTGGAAGAAAATAAAAGGTACAAATACATTTTACTATAAGTGGATGGACAAAGGTGGGCACAAACCCATAAGGATAGATAAAGGTGGATGTAAATCCATAAGAATAGACAAAGGTGGGGTCATATCCACAATATAGATTAAGGTGGGTGTAGACCTAGAATGGGGGAGTGAAAAAGAGAAGTGTGTGTAAGGGGAGAGTTGTGTGATACACAATTTATGAAAATAAGTGTTGAAAACACTTGGAGGAGTTAGATGGTCAGAGTTGCACACAAACCCATAAGAGGAAGGAGGAGAATGAAGTGGAAGAGTGAATGTGTTGGAGCTAAGTGAAGGAGGAAATTTATGGCCCAAAGAGGGTATAAAAGATAAATAATCACATATGAAGCCTACTTATAAAACACCTTAGGTGGAAAGGAACACAGTGGTCTTGAAAGCTAGCTAAAAGAGTTGTTTTATCACTCACCCTACTTATGATCAGAATATCACATTTTAATTACCTAAATAGTTTGATGCAAAAAAATCTATGGAAAATTTTAAATCTTGCATCACCTAAAAAAGAGATTCATTTAGTAAATAAATAATTCAACTTTGGTAGTGCATGGTCACACAACATATAAATTCATAAGGCTTTTTGGGACTACACAAATCCACTTGCATGGAAGGATGAACATCTTGGAGTTGTATATAATTTTTGGAATAAGTGTTAAAAAGTTTTGGATAAATCATAGAGTGCACAAATAAATAAGGGAGGTGAAAATTTTCACAAACAAAGAGGAGATTGACTACAGATCACTAAGCTTGTAACAAAGGCTTAGGTGCATATTCACAAGGATTGGACTAGCACCAAATTGATGGTTGCTAAAGTTAAGACCGAGTTAAATTATAATTGTGAAAATTAGTTGAAACTCAAAGGAGTGTGTGGTTAGAGTCTCAACATGTTTTTGCTGAAGTTTTGATTAATATATGATTGTGTAAGGTGAATTAGGCACAATTGTGAAAAGTGTTAGGGCAAGAGTATATCAAGGTATAAAATTTAACTTTAAATAATTTACATGTATTATGCATGTAGAGGATAGTGCAAATGCATGGAAGTGTTAAAATAAATATTAACATGTAAGTCTCTTTATCACACGAGCATTGAATTAAAGTCATGAAAAAAATCAACAAAAAATATGGATGGCACAATGTAGGGAAAGCATCATAATATGCCAAAAAAATTATGGATCAACCACATAGATATACAAAATTATCATAAAAAGAATTTATGGTAGACAAAAAATATAATGAATTAAAATATACATATCTATTCTGACAAATTTACATGACAAAGTTAGAATTGAGTAGCTTGAGATTCCTAAAAAGTATGCTACCCTAAGGTAGGCCTACATATTTTCATTGATGTTGTAGATTTGTATAGGGTCACATTTATTAGATAACATCCTATGTATTAAATACACAATAATGACCTTTGTCTTGAATCCTATAAAATAATTGCTTGACCCAACATTCAAAAAATGGTTCACCTCACTTAGAGAAAAATATTGCAATAATGCAGATAAAATAGAGCCCAAAAAGTAGAAGACCTATAGCCTTGAGAGCATGGAGATTTGAGAGACTCCTTTACCATAGAGATAGATCTAGGTCTAAGGATTAAACTATGTATAGATAAGAGATCCATTGTAACACTTAAAAGTTATAAATATCTTTTAAATCCTATCTAAATGAATGATAATCAAACATTTGTTTAAATTTTGTGTGTGTATGATTGAGTGAGAGTATCACTTAGTTGTGTGGTGTAAGACATACCTTCAATGAGAACTTTAACAATGACTTTATTACTAAATTAGATATTTATATTGTGTACAAACCATGAATATTATATTTATCAAAAATAAATTATTACATAAAAACACCTATAAATTTGTCTAGTAAAAATTTATATCCTTTTAATAATCAATGCTCAAACTGCATCATTGCACTTATTTTAGATTAAGGTAAAAGCAAGTTTTGAAGGGGCCCTAAAACCCTTTAATAGATCAAGAAAGATAAAACATTACAAACCACCAGGAAAGGCAAACCCACTAAAAAATAGTAAATAAACCAGGTTTTACAAGGACCTGAAACCAATAATATAAACCATTAAAAGCACCCCAGGTTTTACAAGGACCTAAAACCTAAATAAAACTAGGCAAAATAGCCTAAAAACTAGGTTTTACAAGGACCTAAAACCTCATAAATGGAGACACCAATGCCCAACTCCAAAAAGAACAGAGCAGGCTCCCAAGTTCAAACCAGCAACCCCAAGAACACAAAGTCAAAGGAATTGCTCACAAACGGTAGCCGTCGATATGTTCCTTTATATGGCACACCTTCCTCCCAAAGTGCCACCACAGCATAGGCAGATCCACCATACCCACAGAGGAAACTAAGTTTCTCCCATTCATTCACTATTTTCTTTGCTAACCAAATCAGGATGGCAGTCTAACTCGGGCTAGAGATCCAACCCAGGTTCCATCCACAATATGGCAAACTGAAGTAAAATAAAATATCACACAAATAAAGATCTTAGCATTTTTGTGCTATGCACCTACACCATGGATCCCAAAAAATTCACTGCCCATAACTGACAGCACCACCAACAAAACCCCAGATCCGTCACCACCACCATCCTTTCCATCCACCCAAATGTTTGTGAGATCACCCCCTCTGCTCAGAGGAATTGCTACCATGGCATTCAAAATATCATCAAAGAAATCACCAATCTACTCATAATAGGGTATGGGTTATCACGGCAGCCACAAAATGGAAATTTGAGGTAAAAATATAGTTTTGTGTAATAATAAATTAAGCTCTACAGTGCCGTACATCCATACACAAAGAAGGGTTTGAGGGGGCTGCACAGACACGAGCCCCTAGCTCAACTATTTCTCATTGTTTGTATACATAAAAAGAGGAGCTGGGGGCTTGTTTCTGCATGACCCCCTCAAACCCTTTTTTGTGTATGGATGTGTGACACTGTAGAGCTTAATTTATTATTGCACGAAACTATATTTTTACCTTAGATTTCCATTTTGTGGATATCATGCTGACCAATACCCTATTCTGAGTGGATCGGTGATTTCTTTGGTGATATTTTGAATGCCATGGCAGTGATTCCTCTGAACAAAGGGGGTGATCTCATAGACATTTGGGTGGATGGAAAGGATGGTGGTGGCGATAGATCTAGGGGTTTTATTGGTGGTGCTGTCAGTTATGGGCAGTGCATTTCTTGGGATCCATGGTGCAGGTGCACAACATAAAAATGCTGAGATCTTTATTTGCATGATATTTTATTTTGCTTCAATTTGCCATATTACAGATGGAACCTGGGTTGGATCTCTAGCTCGAGTTGGACTGCCATCTTGATTTGGTTAGCGAAGAAAATAGTGAACGAATGGGGTAAACTTAGTTTCCTCTATGGGTATGGCAGATCTACCTATGCCGTGGTGATGCTTTGGGAGGAAGGTGTGCCATGCAAAGGAAAATATCGATGGCTACTGTTTGTGAGCAATTCCTTTGACTTTGTGTTCTTGGGGTTGCTGGTTTGAACTTGGGAGCCCACTCTGTTCTTTTTGGAGTTGGGCATTGGTGTCTCTGTTTATGAGGTTTCAAGTCCTTGTAAAACCTAGTTTTTAGGCTATTTTGCTTGGTTTTATTTAGGTTTTAGGTCCTTTTAAAACTTGGGGTGCTTTTAATGGTTTATATTGTTGGTTTTAGGTCCCTGTAAAACCTAGTTTAGTTACTATTTTTTAGTGGGTTTGCCTTTCCTGGTAGTTTGTAATGTTTTATCTTTCTTGATCTATTAAAGGGTTTTGAGGCCCCTTCAAAACCTACTTTTACCTTAATCTAAAACAAGGGAATACATTTATGGATAACTTATTTTAATTAATTTATTAAAGTGAAAAAATTTAAAATAAAAATAAATATTAAAAATGTCACTTTATTATTAAGCTTAATGAAATATTAAAAGGTAGGAATTTGAAAAGTCATTCGAGAAACGTCCTTGGGTTTTTCCAAAATAATGTTTTGGAGTTCAATTCTTCATGCTTGGTTATTTTCTCATTTCCCAAGATTTGAAGAGATTATTTTGGAGAAAAAACCCTAGGATGGAACCCTATGGGCAATTAATTTTGGTAGTGAAACCATATACCCTAGATGGTTAATGGTAGAGCCACTCAAGTTTCACATTTAGATTTAATGATTGAATAAATTATGAAGTCTTGTAGCAAATCATATGATTTGGAAAAGGTATCATACTAATCCAAAGGATATCATACCATTACCTAAGAATCTATTTTCCCTTGTAAATGGATTCTCAACATTTAATAAGATAACATGTATGTTTTCAAGTCATCCATTGAATAAAATTATTATTTTTATCTATTGTTTATTAATTTTTGATTATCAACACTTTGTACCATCATTTGAGAAAGAGTTTAATTTTTTTTATTATTCATATTATTTAAATTTTTGAATAAAAATGAATTGATATATGTTATAAATTATGAAAAAATAATGATATGTCATATATTCACAAAATATACCCAAAAAACAAGTGTAAACTCACTCAAACTAGTATGAAAGCAAATTGTTTAACAAAAAGCCGGTAAACATGAAGTGATAAAATTGAAAAAAAATTGTCAAGGATTTTATCTAGGGATATTTCAGTGGTATTAGAGTAAGATATATTTCCAACTAGTGGGTTTGAAACCAATATTTATTTATCAAAAAAATATTTTTAGTTTGTAGTTGTGATAGATTTGTTGTATGAAAATTTTTAATGAATCCAGAAGATAGGGATTACATTACTTATAGGAGTAGAAGGAGACAAAGAGGTGTCTTAAGTTTAGACTCAAAAGGAGAAGGAAACATGGGGGATAGGCAAAATCAATAGGACCCTAGTATCTTGGACACATTAAATGATTTAGTTAGGGGAAACAATAGTTGGTTCAAACCATAACATGGATGACGGATACCATGAACACAAATAATAAAAATAATCAAGGTGGTCATGAGAATAATGGAAAAAATAATGAGTATAATGGTACACAGGGAGAAGGTAGCCACACTAATGTTCCTGTAAACAATTCCAAAATAATGAGTAGAACCACTCTTAGGCCTTTAATTCTTGAATTTTTGGAGGCACCACTAAGAGAACAAGTAGGATAGGTGATTTTTTTTGGTTAGGTAGATTACTTAAGGGAATATCAATCTTTGGGAGATGAGTTTTATGCATCTATGACTTTGAAATTTTTTTATAATATAAAATACAAAAACTAACCTAGAGGGGAAAGATGTCAAGGGCATAATAATTATTTATAGTGTAAGGTGGGTAATCTTGCCATTCCTAGCTATGATGGCTTAAGTAAGTGTACTGCTCATGCATGGGTGAATAAATTAGACACGTATTTCTAGATTGATCCTATGATAGACATAGAAGTAATTAAGTATGTCACCCTTTATTTAGATGGAGAAGCACATGAGTGGTGGTACCACATTCTAGTGACATTAGGATATGATAACATTACTTCTTATGCATAATTTAATTAGATATTGATAGATAGATTTGGGAGGAAAGATCTAGAGCTCCACCTTAGAGAGTTGACATAGTCGAATTAGTTTGGTTTAGTTGATTCTTATATATTAGAGTTCTAGAGGCTATCATTCATGGTCTTAGATGTGTCAAATCATAGATTAATTATTATGTTCATAGAAGGATTGTCGGATCCACTTCGTGTTTAGATCAAATTATTTGATTCTAACACCCTATAGGATTCCATTAAGAGGGATAGAAACATGGAAATGTTAGCCCATAAAAATAGGGTTTAGAATAAACCCTTTTAGTATAAAAAAGATAAGAAACTATTCTAAAAGGATTGGGCCAAAAAAATAGTATGGACAATGAGGTTTGGAATGAGTTACACAAAAAAAAGTTATGTTTTAGTTGTAAAGAGCCATGGGAACTAGGCCATAGGTGTTTGGTAAAGGGTAAGGTGCATTACATTGAGGTAATTTTAGATGGAGAGGAGGAAGATAAGGTAGAAGGAGCTCAGGGAGGTAAACATAGTGATAAGAGGATGATCATGTGGAGAAGGATGCACATTCACCCAAGGAGGTAAAACATGGGACTATAAATATACTATCAAGCACTCCTAGATATAAATCTTTTTTAATTCATGGTATTCTTAAAGGGTAATGAGTTATAGTCTTGATTTATAGTGGGGATACTCATAACTTCATTGATTTAGTAGTGGTAGCTAATAGAGGTATATCGATAGAGGAGTTTGATGGTTTCAATATTGTAGTAGTAGATGGTTTCAACATGTCTTGTACCCAATGGGTCCCATAGCTGAATATTGATTTAGGAAATTATATTTTCACTAATGATTTCTATGTTTTTGACTTGGGGGATACTAATTCCATTTTTAACATTCATTGGCTTAACTCATTGGGGAAATATTCATAGAATTTATAGACCATGGAGTTGAAGTTTAGAGCAAATGGTAAGAAGGTAGTTCTAAAGGGCATGTCTAATGGTGTTCCTAGGATCATTTAAATGAAGAGGATGAAGAGCATATTTAGACATGGGGATGTTACATGGGCATCTCAGTGTATGATTTCATCTAAGGCCCACACTTATAGTAGTGATCAACATCATGTGGATATATAGTCGAGTTGGATAAGAATAATTTGGTCTTCAATGAGATTCATCTAGGGAGACCTCTGAATAGATGTTTCAAGAATGTTATTGAGATAGAAAAAACCATTAAGGAGTTATTGGACATGGGTCATATACGACCTAACTTGAATCCTTTTTCTTTTTTAGTTGTTTTACTAAAGAAGGATGGGACAAAGTGAATGTGTATTAAATACCATGCACTAAATAAAAATATAATTAAAAAAAAGTATCCTATCCCTAGGATCAATGAATTATTAGATGAGTTACATGGAGTAGTGTATTTCTCAAAGATTACTCTTTGATCTGGATACTATCAGATTAGAGTGAGGGAGCAAGATATATAAAAATGGCATTCAGGTGTCATTATGGGCACAAAAAGTTTTTATTCATGCCATTTGGTTTAACTGATGCTCTCACCACCTTCCAATCCTACATGAATCATATTTTCAATAAAAATTTTCAAAATTTTCTTCTAGTGTTTTTTGATAACATTTTCATATACAACTAGACTTTAGAGGAATAATTGAGGCTTTTTTATGAGATTTTGGGCATCATGGGGGCACAATAATTTTATGCTAAGGCTTACAAGTGTGATTTTAGGATGACAAATATTCTTTAATTAGGTCATGTGATTAGTGCAAATGATGTTAAAATTCATCAAGAAAAAATACAAGCTATTATAGATTGGCCACCACCAAAGACTAACAAAATTGAGAGGATTCTTTAGGTTGTGTAGTTAATATAGAAGGTTCATTAATGAGTGTTTTAGATTCATTTACCTCTTAAAAATCTTACCAATAAGGGATCTTTCATATGGATAGACGAGGCTCAACACACATTTGACAGACTCAAGGAGGTAATGAGTACTTATCCCATATTGGTTTTACCTTACTTTTCTTAGCCTTTTATGTTGGAGTGTGATGCTTTAGGTAAGGGAATTAGAACAACATTGATGAAAAACAAACATCCTATTGAATATGATATCTAGAAGCATTGAGATGAAAATATACTCTATTCCATATATGATAAGGAGATGATTTCCATCATGCATGCATTGGCAAAGTTTAAATAGTATTTGATAGGTGGAAAATTTGTTGTTAGAACAAATCATAACATCTTGAAATATTTCTTAGAGAAAAAAGATTTGAATGAAAGACAACATAAGTGGGTTATTAAATTATAGGAATATGACTTCAACATAGAGTACGCAAAAGGGAAGAAAAATATTCTTCTTGATTCTCTTTCTAGGAAGCCAACTATTTGTTCTCTAGCAAAAATGTTATCTGATTGGAAGGCTTATCTCTTAGTTGAGTATTCCAAGAATACATTTACATGTGAGTTAATGGATAGTAAGGTTTAGGATTATAGGTATAGGGTGGTGGATAACATCATGTACTACAAATACATGATTTACTTGGTTCCTAAATTGAATCGAAAGAAGACCTTGAGAGCCATTCATGATACACCACTAGTAAGACATACACGATATTTTAAAACTTATAGACAAGCTAGAGAAATATTTTATTGAAAGGCTCTCAAGTATTATGTCTTGTGACATGTTCATGAGTGTTTGTCTTGTTAGTAGAATAAGTCAAGACACACTTTTCCCACTGGATTGTTACAATTATTTCCTATTCTATAAAAAAAGTGGGAAATTATATCTATGGATTTCATTATAGGTCTACCAAAGGTGCAGAGAAGAGATTTCATATTTGTGGTAGTTGATCAGTTGACCAAGTTTGCACATTTATCTTCAATTCCATTAGAGTATAAGGCACTATAGGTTAAAAATTTATTCTTCAAAGATGTGTTCAGACTCCATGGATTATCAAAGAGCATCATTAATGATTAGGATAACAAGTTTCTTAGTGATTTTTGGTAGGATCTATTCAATTTGGCTAACACATATTTGACCTTGAGCACCAGTTACCACCCTCATACTGATGGTCAGAAAATGTTTTTAAATAAGTGGGTGGAAGGATATATGCATAAATATGTTGTAGGGAAGCATAAGTCTTGGATTAGGTGGTTACATTTAGTTGATCATTGTTACAACACCACCTATCACACATCGATTAGGATGTCTCATTTAAGATTATTATATGGATATCATGCTCCTTCATTTCTAGACTTAACTTTCGGTGATAACATAGCTCCGAATACTAAGGATTGGATACAAAAGATACAGGTGTAGAATAAGATTAAAGAAGAGGTTAGATCATGTGCTCATAAAAAAATATCCAAAATAAGCATAAAAAATTAACCTATCAATCCTACTCCCTCAAGGGGTAGTGCTAAAGAATTAAAAATATCTAATTATGAAATCAAGATGATGTTATACCTTCCAAATAGCTACTCTCCCTCAAAAGCAATTAATAAGCATGTTTTTTTCCTATATTTGGTGCTCTAAGTATTTGTCAATGAGGTGTAGAATGAGCCCCCGTCATCTCCTAGTTCACCAATGGCTTAGGTTCTTTAATTTGGGATAATTATATAAATCAATGAATCTTTTATATAGCAATTTATGCATAATAAGTTTGCACAACTGAAGTTTAAAAATGATGGTATTGGCTCTCTTATTTATATCTTTTCAATATTGTCTAGGATCAACCATAACCATCCATCTTGAGATCAAGATGTGTGGCCATGGATTGATTCAATTTTTGAGGGACAAACCATAAATATGCTCATTTATATTTGGAAGAATGGGGCACTGATGAGGTAGTGGAGAGATTAATTATAATATTTATCCCATTAATGGCCTATGGATGCCACCCCATTAATGATCTCATAGGATGATGTATAATTGACTATTAAATTTTCAATAATTAGATATTCAACAACTTTCATGGAATTTTTACTCAAGATCTTGATTTGATTTAATTTTATTAAGTGACTTTTCTTACTTTTCTATAATTCTTTGGAAATCTATTATACGTTTAATCAACCTGGTCAAAAATGTCACTTTACTGAGTTATAATTTGACTGGAGTATAATAAGAAGAATGTGTCAATTGTGTATGGGATAATACCCTAATTAAGGTATTATGGACATGAAATAACACATGCACATGATGTGTGCTATCGAATTAGAAGATTTTAGTGATTCAAGATGTCATTTTATGTGGTCACAATTTAACTCAAAATGATTTTAAAAAAAAAATAATAATCACATAAAATGAATTGCCCCATTCAGGGATACATTAGCATAAATAGACGCTTGTACTTGAAAAGTTTGATTGATTTAGAGTGTTTTAGTGATTTTGGTCCAGATGTGCATTGTCACATAATATCATTTAGATTGAAAATTTTAGCACAATAGTGATAAGAATTAGATGTCTAAATTTTGCCCTTGTTTGATAAGGCATGGCAAGACATTAGATGAACCAATGAATTTTCAAAGAGTGAAAATTTTGTTAAGAAGAAGTTGGAAGGTAATGATTGAATAAGTAATTAGTGACTCATGATTTTTTCCCTTATTTTAGAAGGCATGATGAGACATTAAATGAAATAATGAATTTTAAAATAATGAAAAAGTCATTAAGAAGAAGTTGGAAAGTAATGATTGAATAAATAATTAGTGACACATGATGCCCCCTCAAGAGGGCATGCAAGGATGAAATAGAGGGATGGAATCTTGAAAACGAGAGAAAGAGTGAAATTAACCCATGTATGAGATGAAATCCATATGAGCTAATTCTTGTAGATGTTGATTCCCAATGATCACAATATAATAGAATATAATGGGCCCTAAGGTAGGGTGAAGTGGTAATAATGCATCTCAACATAGAAGCATCACACTTTAACATACCCAAAAGAGGGTGAAAGTTATGGGCTTAGGGAATGATCAATCCTGAAACAAGTTACATACTTTGAATTACCAAAACAAGGGAAAAATCAACAAAGATTATAATTGTAAGAAAACAATGAGAGAATTGCTCTAGAGAAATGAGGGTAATGAATTAATAATGTTACCCAATAGAGTGGATTTGATAGGTTGATAAATTGATTTTACCCTAGGAGGGATTATTTGACCACTAATAATTGATCTAAATATTGTGCTTCATTAGGGAAAATTGGCAAGCATAGCTCAAAGATATAACCTATTACATATATTAAAGATGAGTGGGCATAAACATAGATGCAAGGGTCTAATGACTGAAGAAGCCATAAAAATGTAGGAATATGAGGATGCATAAAGTGATGAAATAGATTATTGGAAGAATAATGGTGGCCGAGCTAACTAGACATATGACATGTATCCAAGCATTGCCTACATAGTCTAGATAGACCTCATGACAATGTAGTTCTCCAAAACATAGAAGAAAATGGAATGAGGAATGAAAAAAAAGAAAGATGGACCAATGTTAAATTGTGTGTATGATATCCTATTTAATTAGTGGATACGTAGGATAGTGTGCTCAAAGATGGTTTTTAGTGCTACATTGATTGTTGGACTTTGGAAAACTTAGTGTTTACTTTAACAAGTTGAAATTATGCATCATAAGTATGAATAACTTATAACAACATTATATTTTTTTCTAATTGGCTGGTTTAAATGTGAATATTTATAACTAAGGACAATGATAAGATTTACCAAAAATAGAGTTAAAACTATTTATATTTAAACAAAAAACAAAAATAAACAAAGAAAATAAGGATAAAAAGAAAATAAAATACAAAAATGTAACCTAACTTAACATCAAGATATGAATGATCAAGAGGTAAATAGGAACAAGAATGTATTTAAAACACAAACTAACAATGATAAAATAAGAAAAAAATGTTAAACAACCTAGAATCAAGATAAAAATAATCACGATCCATGTATTAACAATATGTACATAAAAAACTAACAAATAATAAAATAATTTAAATAAAAATGTAAACAAATCAAGCCCAAGTTAAGGCCAGACTCAAAATGTTTATGAAATGTATTCAAATATAATAATAAAAAGATAAATGACATAATAAAAAATACAAAATAGTAAAATAAAGGATAAAAAGAAAGGCACAACAAAACACCAAGAAAATAAATAAAGACAACAAAATAGCAATAAAAATAAATGAAAGCAAAACAAAACACCAAGAAACAAATAATAAAACACCAATAAAAATGAAGGAATAACAAAACAACAATAAATAAAATAATGACAATAAAAAACCATAAAAACACAATGAAACATAAATAAAAAATTAAGGACTCAACAACATACAAATATAAACAAAAGGACAATGAAACACCAACAAAAATAAATTGAGAGAGAACAAAGAACAATAAAGCAAGAATACAAATATTTATAGATCAATAAAACCACAAGAAAAATAAGTGAAATCATGAAAAAAGAATAAGAAAAATCAAATAAACACACACAAATAATGGTTAATCATAATGTTAGTGTAGATATCAAATAAATTATTTGTACATGTATAATAGAGGTGCTATGTTATATGATACGGTCCCCTAAGATAATTGACAATGACACTAGTACAACAAATCAAGAACAATGGACACAAAGTTACCCCCAGATAATAAGGAAACAATGACATAAAACAAACAAAAATTGCCCTGAGCCTATAGGAGGAAATAGAAAAAAATAAACAAAATGGGAAGAAGAGAAGAAAAGGAAGGGATAGCTGAGCTAACTCTAGATGCACAAGGAAAGTGGATACTACCTACATAGTTCCATGGACATGAGATCCAATATGAACTTTAGGGAAAATATAGTTCTCCCAAGATATAGGATAGAAGAAAATAAATGAAAAGTAAACATGATTAACTTGTAAAGGAATATGAGAATGGTCTCACGAGATGGTGAATGCGTGAAAAAGATAGTATGGTTAAGTTAAAACCACACTAAAATATAAGAGATGAGTAAGAACAAAAGAACTAATTTGGGAATTCAGAGTATCTACTACATCTAAGGTTGAGAAAGAGAAAAAAATTTCAAGATGATGAGAGCATAAGAAAATCCAAGAAAGCAAGAATGGATCTTGTTCAAATCAACAATGCACACAAAGCTCTCACAAAACATTGAGAGCATGACTTGGGTTAATCAAAAAATGATGAGAGCAATCAAGATCAAAATAAATAAAGGTACAATGCAATATTTTTGGTCCTTTATCTTATCATATTCTAATGTTTTTGTGTTTTTGGGATAAGCAACATAAACATAATATTAAAAAAGGGTACAGGGAACTACCTAGTTGAAGAGATGCACTTCCATGGGTAAGAGTTTAAACAACAACTAAACTGATTACAATGGGGATTATAAATATAAATAATGGTATATGGGACCAATTAGCCAAGGAGATGCTCATACAAGGGTAATATTTCTAATAACAGCTAAAATTGGCTGTAATAACCCATGTGATCTTGTCAAGGCAATAATGACTACCAAACATTAACAAAAATAAAATAGTACACAGTAGCAAAGAAATCCCAAGGAACCATCCAATAGGCAAAAACCATGTGTTGATATATCCTTGTAAACTTGTCTATAAAAGAGGCTATAAATATTGATCCAGCTAAACATGTTTGTAAAATGAGCACTAAATGTGTCTAGAATGCTTGTGAATCATAATTAGGATCATAATTGGTTATTGGGTACAACAGTCTATGCTTACAATAGTATAAAATGAAATGAAATTGTTTTAATGGAATATAAATGATCCAAGTGACAATAGTCTAGGGGTACAATGGTCTTGAATAAAATGGTACAGGGTAGTGTAGTTACAATGGTCTAGAGTGGAATAAAATAAAGTACAATGGTCTAGGGTTACAATGGTCTAGAGTTACAATGGTCTAAGATAGAATGGTCCAAAATAAAATGGTATAGAATTAAATTATGATGGTGGAAGAAATGACTTCGATATAAGTTACCCCCAAGTAAGGGATATGTTAAACAATGGTTAAAAAAGGTTTTCAAGCATAGAATCTCTTGAAGTGTAAAATACTCATAGGTTCTATGAGCTCTTCACCATTTAGAGTAACCAATATGTATGCCCTCAATCCATAGTTTACTATAACCATGTATGGGCCCATCTAATTAGGTTAAAACTTACCCTTTTTATTACACTCAACATTAGTGTTATTTTTGTTCTCTTTCAAGACCAAGTCACCAACTTCAAACTGCTAAGGGAAAATACACTTGTTATAGTTGTGACACAATATATTATGATATGCTCTCAAGTTGTCTAGGGAAACCAAATGCTTTCCATCAAGGAGTTCTAGCTATTTTAACTTGAAAACTCTATAATTTTCATCATCCAAAATATTCTCCAAAGAAACTCACAATGAAGGTAGGTTGACCTTGATCAAGATAATATCCTTTATGCCATAAACCAAGGAATATAGAGTGGCTCCTATGGGGGTTGATGACTAGTATGATAATCTCAAAGGGCAGGAAAAAATTATAAGTGCTAATTACAACCAACGTAATTGACAACCTTCTTTAGGATTGTAACAATGGTTTTATTAGATGCCTCGGCTTGACCGTTACCTTGTAGATTATATGGTGTAGACTTATTATGTTTGATTTTGAACATGGTACAAAGAGATTTAACATCTCTATTTACAAATGATCCACTATTGTTGGATATAATACGGGCTAGGATACCATATTGACAAATGATATGGTAATGGATAAATTTGTCAATCTACCTCTCCATGACATAAATGAGAGGGATGGCCTCAATACACTTATTAGAATAATTGATAGTAGTGAGAATGTGTTTATGTACATAAAAAAAGGTTGGGTTTATTTTTCTAATGAGATTGAGACCCCATGTAGAGAATGGCCATGGTGTAGTGATTGGATGTAGTGGTAAGGAAGGATGCATATCAAATTACCATGTTGTTGGAAAGAAACACACTTCTTAACATAATTATAAGCATTTATTTACATCTTTGGCCAATTGTAACTTGTTCTAAGGAGCTTATTGGTTAAGAATACATTGTTGGTGTGGGCCCCACACATTCTTTCATGGACCTCCTTAAGTGATAACATTGATTCTACCAAAGGTAAAAAATGAAGAATCATTTCATCATATCTATTAAAATAAAACATGTTCCCAAGGAGGGTATAACGGGTTAGGCGATGGAGGAAGAGTTTTCATTGATTGTGTGAAAGGTTTAGGGGAAAGACTTAGTCATGGAAAAAGTTATAAATGTCCTGGAACTAAGGGATTTTAAGTGGCGGATTGGGACCAATAATTGTACCAACCCTCTCTAAATATTTCAATAGATAAGTAGGTTGTATAAGATTCTTTATGAGAAATTGATACTCTTTAACATTTTCAAAAATTTATACCATAGACCCAATTTTTTCCATTGCATCGATTGATCTATTATTGGCCCATAGCACTTGTTCAAACTAGAGGAACTTGAAGTAGGACTTGAGATTATCCACAATGTGATTGTAAGGTATAAGATTTTCATCTCAAGTCTAATATTGGTATGTGGTCTGATTAATGATCAATTAAGAATCCCTATAGACCACTAACTATTATATATCCCATTGTATTAAAAGATAATGTCTTATAATAAGAGCTTCATACTTAGCCATATTGTTGGTGTAATTAAAGTTGATATGAAAGGCCTTGGGAATGAGGTCCCCTTGTGGTGTGACCAAAAAAATAATGGCCCCATATCTATGGGATGTAAAGGAACCATCCAAGTATAAATTCCACTATTTAGGTTCATAAGCCATTTCTTCTATTATCATGATAAAATCATTTGCGAAATCAAACATGAGTGGTTGAGTATCTACAATAACAGCTTTTGAAAGTAATCTGTAATGACTTACCCCTTAATAGATTTTTGTTTTTGGTACTCAACATCAAATTCACTTAAGGATATGACCCATATATCCATGTGGATTATAATATTTTCCTTGGATAATAAATATTTTAGAGGGTATACTTTATCAATAACAATAGTTTTATTATTCAACATATAATGTTACAACTTTTTGGAATTGAAAACTATTTATAAACAAGCCTTCTTAATAGGCATATAATTATGTGGTGTATGCTACAACTATTTATCTAAAATAATAGATTTCATTCTCTTTTCCTTGTTCATCATGATGGACCAAGAGTGCCCCCAGTGCATGTTCTATGGTTGAAATATAAAGGAGTAATGGCTATGTAAGTGTTGGTAGTCTCAAAGTTAGTGGGTTGGCCAAGTATGCTTTGAGTTTTACAATACCATTGAAAAAAAACCCCCTTCTTCAAGAGGTGCATGAAAATATGAAATCTATCTACTAGTTGTAAAATAAACCTAAAAATAGATTAAATCTTTCCTTGTAGGCTGTAGAGCTATTTTAAATTGGAAGGTAGAGGCATTTCCATGATAGCCTTGACCTTAATAGGATCCACTTCAATCCCTCTTTGTGATACAATTAATTCCAAATGTTTTACTAAAGTGATGCTAAAGACACACTTCTTAGGATTTAAACAAACCTTATATTCAAGATATATGGCATGTGTTCTTTATTTTGCTAAAATATCATCAATGTAGTCCTCAATAATATCATGCATCATGTAATGTAAAATGATAGTCATAGCATGTTGATAGGTAGAACCAATGTTCTTCAAGCCAAAAGGCATGACTTGGTAATATAATGTTCCTCATAGTGTGGTGAATGTGGTCTTGTGTTGGTCTTATCTAGATCTATCTTGATCTGATTATATCTAGAGAATCCATCCATAAGGGACAACATTGCGTACCCAACAGTAAAATCAAAAATCATGTAGATGTTAGGTAAATGGAAATCATCTTTAAGACACACTTTGTTGATATCTTGAAAATTAGTACAAATGTGTAGGACCTATGGTTTTTTATTACTGGGACTACATTTTATATCCATTCAAAATAGTCTAGTGGTCTGATGAATCCAATTACCAATAGTTTTTATAACTCTTTCTTGACTAAAATAACAATGCATGGATGCATTTTTCTCAATTTTTGCTTGACTTGTTTATCATCTATATGTACGACAAGGTGATACATAGCCAAATCAAGGTTTAGATCTGATATGTCTGAATAAGCCCATGCCAAGATATCAATAAAAGCCCTTAGAATGGTGACAATGTAGTCACACTTTTCATCAATAAGGGGTGCTCTTAGATTAAGAATTTTTGGATCACCATAGGTTCCCAAGTTTATTTTAGTGGTGTTTTATATAAAGAGTGTAGAACCATACTCTATAAGAGTGGTCAATGTTTGATCATGGTCCTCTTCTTCTACTTTAACTTTGGGTTGTGAGTCTGAAAGCTCAGGATAGTGAGATGAATTTGAATCTACTAGTTCAAGTACTAGCTAATTTGAAAATATATCTTTAAAGTCTAGAACAAGATGATTAAAGACTTTATCCTACTCAGTAGTGATACTGGCACTAACTATAGAGCTAGGACTTGGTGGACCCTATGTTTCCTTTGGAGATGAACAAACTTCCCCATCCAAGAGTGCCTGAAACAAGTTTTCACTTAAGGGATCATCTTTTTATTTTCTTTTTCCCTAATCAATGAGTGATTCAAATAGGTTTTCACTTGAATATATCAATTTTTTATCTTTTATATGACCAAGAAAGTTTTCATGCTCTCCAAAGTAGGCAACAAAATCTAAGGAGAAGTTAAAGCCTTGCTTGTGATCACCAATTAGAAATCCATCTATAAGGCCCATGTACTTGGTAATAGACTCTTCATTGTAAAACTCATCCAAGGGTATGACTAAATTTGGTTGGTCCTAATCTATAAGTTTAAGATGATAAAGCTTAAGTGGATGATAGGCTTTAATATTCATAATAGAATTAGAGTCAAATAGGTCAGTGTCATCGAGTTCATCAAAAGTGATATAATGGGATGTTGCATCACTACTAGGAGTCTTGTCATCAATCAATTCAGAGGTATCACTATCAAAATACATGAGGTCACCCCCAGGTAGTCTAAATATGAGACCTTGACTCATTGTAGGTTTACCAACTGATAATGGTTCCAAGATACCTTTTTCTCATGATCTTAGGCCTTTAACTATATAATCCAAGTTATACATAATCTATTTAGGGATAGATTACTTGGGATTTTTAGAGTAATTAGAAAGGTTGTTAGAGTATAGTCAATATCCTTTATTAAAGGCTTCATTATCTTGAGTTGGTGAAGTTATTGGTACAAATACCACTGGGATGTTTTCCTTCTTTTACCAAATCATGTTGGGCCTGCAAGGGGATTTAGAAGGTTTAGGTTTGCTATAAGACTTAGGAGACTTGGGTAATTTTTTTAATATGGAAGGTATATTTGAGATGGTACATGAAAATGCTCCCATCCTCAATAGTGAGTTGGTTTTCAAATGCTATGAGAAATAGATCAGCCAAAGTGCAAGAAAGATCACGTAGGTCGATATAATTAGACTTGGGTGGTTATGAAACTTTTTCTTTGTTCTTCTTTGCTATGAATTTAGAACCAAGGCAATGGTAATAATTGCAAAATTTATCCTCTAGGTGTTTCCAATATTGGTAGGGTTGTAAATCAACATAAATGGTTACCTCAATTCCAACATAGGGTAACTTGAGGCATCGATGCAAGGTAGATGAGATAGCCCATAATTAATGGATCCAAGGATGACCAAGAAGTATATTATATGGTAATTCAATGTCCATGACATGGCACAAAGTATCATGAGATACAAAACCAACAATGATTCAAAAACAAATAGTCTTAGAATACTTTCTTTCAATGTTTTCATATTCCTTCATTGTGATTATCTCAAGTTGGATGTCCTTGGAAATATAACCCAATCATTGTATCAAATTGAGAAACATTGTATTCATCCCTAAACCATTATTAATAAGAACCTAATTGATCTTATGATTTTATATAACAACCTCAATGTACAAGGGGTTATTATGGCTTAGACCAAGGGAAGACATATCTATCTGATCAAATGTAATTTTTTGGCTCAGAGATAAATGTTCTACAAGTGTATGGAATTAGTTAGGGTTAGTTCTATTACACCTTGATTTATGCAAGTTACTATCTCTAGACCTCCACCCACTTCCTTTAATTATAATGAATCCTTGTTGACTTCAATTCTTAGGTCAAATGGATATGGACATATCTCATCAAACTTATACTTCTTAATTTGGTTTCCTGTCTCAAGCCTTGAGAGTATTTCCTTCATCAAATTCTACTCCTACATGTGTGGTGCATTTATTGGTGGAATATAATTTTTTTGGGGTGGAATGTACCCATGCATGGTCCTATTATGGATATTAACCCTATGTCAATAATTTTGGTTTAAGTTTAATCTTTTATTTGAGTAGGTTTGTCATTCATTCCTAGGTGGTTGATATAAAGTCCAAAGAATATATTATTGTGCGCTATATGATTACTACAAGTTTTAAGGTGTCATTTGTTGTTTCACCAAAGTACATATTAGTTGAGATGAAATCACTAAAGTGTTTTTCACAATACCCAAGTATTAAATGAGTATTTTTTTTATTTATAGTTTTGAAGGGGAAAGAGTATCTTGATGGTTGAAAAAGGTATGCTTTGTATTAGGTGAAAAGTGTTACGAAGCATATATAGTTTTTTTCTATTTAGGAAAACTCCAAGATCTATCATAGATGTCAGATCAACTCGGGTATGTTATGTTTGGTATATCATATGTTCTTTCTCTTTAGAAATGGTATTATATATCAAAGTTGTAACTAAATAAGATGTTAGGTCTGAGACAAGATGATCTGTGTACCATTGACTAATTTTTTAAATCTTGGTAGCAAGATATTGATTATTTGGAGTAGACTCTACAAGTTGTTACTTTCCCTTACTAGAAGAAGCAATGTTGGTTTTAACATGAGTGAGAGGTTTCTCTAGTTTTTACTCCTCTAATTAGACAAATGTGTGAAATTACTCCATTGGAAAGTATGGTGGAAATATTACACTTGATTTTACTAACCTTAAAAGGGATTCATCTTTGTCTTCTAAAGGTTGGTTTTCATAATAACCTTGTTCATATCCTAATTTTTTTAGGATATTGTCAAACAAAATGGAGTGTTATTTTCCATCATAAAAATGCTCCTCCTCATAACTAGGGCCATAAGAGATCGCACTATGAGTATATCATTATGTCATATTTGAAGATGGTTTTTTATATGTTTAATAAGATGTGGAATGTGGTTCACAAATGTTTAAAAGGTATTTTAGACTATTCAATAAAATAATCATAAAGTAACATGAGACTAATAAAAATGAAATGGCATGATGCCACACAATTATAAGAAAGAGATTACAGAATTACTCAACCTTGGTTGGTTGAAATCATCATATTAGAAAAGGGTAAAAGAATCTTAGAACTTAGGGTGAAAGTTTAACACCCAAAAATATAAGTTGAAAGTATGTTAATATCGTAAAATATAAGCACAAATGTGGTGCGTCATGGCTAGAGAATTTAGAAGAAGACTAAGAATAAAATATGAACTAAGAAGCTCAAGATGTGAATTAACATAATAACTACTAAGCATAAAGCCAAAACTAAATGGGTAGCACAATGATGCCATATGGTAAAGAAGTTAGAATAGTATAGGAACTTAGAGCATGAGTGAACACAAGATAACTAAGTCCAAAATAAAAATAGAATGGGAAAGATTCCAGGTAATGACCTTCAATCAAAATGGAAAACCTTACCCAAGTTACTCAAACCAAGTACAAAAGGTAAATCAATAAAATTTTGGATTAGAAATTAGAAATACAAGATTTCAAATTTAGATAAAAAAGGACTTTAGATTTACAATGTGATGAATAGTTCTAGACTCAAACAAATAGCATAGCAATGTTGTTTTATAAATACAAACATAATGATTTGATTAAATTTTGAACAAGGCAAAAGGTGACTTAGATTTAACCAGTGTAACACCTCTTTATTCAAAAGAAATTATGCATAACAAGTGTTTGGTTTTTGACAAGTTTTGGTTTTAAAAAAATAGTTTTTAGAATCAAAATACCATGTAAAAAAATAATAAAAGGGAAAACACTAGAGTGTATGCCCTCTCCTAGCAAACTGACAAGGTGGCTTTTTACTTTTGGATTCTATCTATATACTCCTTGAGAGGAAATAAGTTGTAAATATAATAAAATTAGATGCACATGAAAATTAGGGTTTTTAGGCCCCCTCTTTTCTCAAGAGATCATATGGTGACCTAGAACTTTAGGCTACTCATGTTACACCAATAGTACTCTGTGGTAAGTGACATTTTTTCTAAAAACTATCAAGTCTTCTACATTCTAAATGGTCCCATATGTGTGATTAAAACTAGGGTGAAACACATCATTTGGATACATGTTAATTGGTTTTTTGGGAAAAGTTCTTGGCCTTTTCAAAAACATTACATCCATAAATTGATTAGTGTAGTGAGATGTCTGAGTTAAACCTACATTTTGAGGTAGTCTCTTACTAACAAATCTTGTTTAACTACTCAAACAAGCATCCCAATAAGCTAACCTCAATTTATATACCCTTATCATGAAGTGGGGTTAAAATGATGCTAAGAGATGAATTATTGGGTCAATGTTTCCATAGATAACTCATGAGGAGGATATGAACTCCCACCCACAATCAAAGATACAAGAAATAAAAAAATGTAGAAGGAATTTAGGGTTATTTTGGGATCACTTAAATCAATCAAATTTTAGGGAGTGCCTTAGCAACTTTCCTTCCATGCTTGGATAAAGTAATAAAAGTAATAATTAAATAGCTTTTAGATCACCCAATTTCCCTAAATGGGATGGGGGAGAGCATACATGCTACACTTGGCTTGTGAAACAAACATGCAATAAATGACAATAAAAAATTAAAAGCTCTTAAGAGCACTTAACTAAAGTTTGAGTTTGTTTTAGAACACCAAATGAGATATGAAGTGAAGTTTACCTTTTGTGCTTGTAAAATAGATACTAAGTGTCTTTAAAACCTAAATAATATATTATTATAAGTCAAAATAAGGTTGTAGGATATTCAAATAGACTTGCAACTTGATGTTTTAGCTCTCTATATTTTGACATAGGTAAATCTTTCTACTATAGAGAGCATTTTTATCATTTAACACAGTGATTATGTTGTTCCTCAAGATGATTCCACTAATGCACAAAGATATAAAAGACACTATTTTTATGATCCCATTAATTATAAGATGATACCACTAATTAATAGGGTGATTCCATTGATACATAAGGCAAACTCACTAAAATGATAAAAATGATAGAAATGAAAACCACTACAATTACCTACAGGTTTTAGTCTAGGATCATCTCACTAATATGGTGGTTGTAGACATTAAAAATCCACACATGATGGTTTAGAATGTCATAATTCTTGTAGACCACCTCAGGACCCCCTCACGCCTAGCCTAGACCATTTGACCAACAAACCTACCTAAAACTAGTCATTTTGACCTAATGACTTAACCCATCCTTTCAACCCAACATCACCTTGACCCTCGACCACCGATGGCCACCTTAACCATTGATAGTCACCCTGACCATCGATGGTCAAATTCTACCATCTAAACTAACTTAATTGTCCCTTCACTCTGCCTTATTTTTTTATAATTATCTTTTCTAATTCATGTGTGATCTATTGCATGTGTGAGTTAAATTTAAAGATTTAGTCTAACCCTTGTTTGAAACTACACTTCCACCTCTTCTTTTTGACTATAAAAAGAGAGGAGTAGGAGGTGAGATTGCAACCACAACTTTAAGAGCTTTTTCATCCAAAGTTTCTTTGTAGGTCACTTCTTTAAGAAATCCAATGATCCAGCCATCACGTCAAAAATACAACTTAGTGCCACCCCTTAGTTGATAACCAAGTAATATTACTCTACTCAAATCATTCCAGACTCCATCAATGAGCCAACCACCTCAACCATTCATTCGACCAACCTCTAACAAGCTAAGTATTTATTTTCAATTTGTCAATTACTTTATTTCCATTTCATAATCAACATAGCATAAACCAATCTCCTAGAATCACCTTATGTGATCCTATTAATCTAAACCTTTCATCACCCAAACCTAATACAGATTAATCATTTATGATCATCCTAACCATTGATGATCTATCTATCCATCAATAGTCATTTTAACCACCAACAATCACCTTAACCATTGATGGTCATACCAAACTACCAACTATCACTATGGTAGAAAATAATAACAAGTTATTTTTACCCACTTACCCTCAACCAAATCCAACTTTATTTTTGGTTGCCTATTCATAGACCCCCAACCTATTTTCTGAAGCACACCTAACTTATTTAACATTAGTATCGACCCACTTATTATTATATTAGTTATTTTATTTATCAAGCATTCCTTGTATTGAATTTCAATAGATTTTGATCATTGATGCAAGCACTTTATCTCTTATTTTCTAAACATAATTGTTTAAAACAGGTGGATTGATATCCCCCAAGGAAGCTCTCACTTTTGGGATCTAGCTAGCACTAGACAATCCACCCAACTATCTATCTAACCAACCATTTGCTTTAGTGTTATCTTATTTATAGGTCATCCTCTCAAGCCAAAGAGGAGCTCTCTAAAATCAATTGATTTAATGCATGCATAACTAATTAGGTTTTTATACCATATTCATATCTAGTTTCATCTTCTTCTTTTCTTAAAATATAAGCTGAAATTCTTTGAAACAATTTGGCATGCCCAATGGGACCATTGAGTCTTTACTTGGGTTTCATTTGTTTGAATCTATATGATCTTCTCTCTATTATGTGCTCATAAACAAAATTAAAATTTATTTTGGGTTTAAAATCAATTAAATTCATTACTTTTTTGCAATTTTATCTCACCTATTTAAATTAAAGCAATGTAATTCTATCGTATCATAACTCTTGTTACACACACTACACCAAATCACCTTCATCAATCAAATATCTAAACAACTTGACATAAGGCCTAACTGGGATTTCATCACCTAGTAAATCACCTTAACCTTTCCTAGCAATCTTACTTGGAGGTCATTAGCAAGGGGAGAAACAACTTAGCTCTTTAGTTGAGTATAAACTCTAGAAATCGATATATGTTGGTTAAGCACCTGACACCCTTATCACTACAATGTGTAAAATGAGGGGATAGGCCCCAATACCAAGCCACATATTGATTTATAATATAGATCCTTTTGAGAGCCTAAACACAACCTAAAACCAACCATAGACTTCTTTTTTAGTACCTTCTCTACAATCCAAATTTAGTCACACAATTTTTTTACAAAGCTTAAGGCATAAGCCAACAGAGAGACTAAAAGGAACTTTAGTACTTAACATACTTTTTATTGTGTGTTTGATTTCCTTACTCATTTCTTATCTTCTCTCTATTTTAGTGGTGATATATATTTTTTATTCTCTCTTCCTTATCTTGTATGGTTCTAACTCACCAGCAATGAAAGAACCTAGTAAAACATAACTCATCACTAAGCCAATCAACCTCTTCCACCTCCTCATCTGTATAGTACATCTTTGAGCTAGAATACTGTTCTCATCATTTGGGAAGGCCTTATCCTTAGGTAGTTCCCCAAGGAGATACAAATTTTACCACTTTCTTAGATAATAATCCTATAGCCCTTCAACATTATCTTAGTACCATGCCTCACCATACCCCTACTTTAGTTCCACCTATGGACCCACCTTATGGCATGCCTTCCCACCTTAGAGGTAATAATTTTATTTCCATAGTCACAACCCAACCATTGACTACCCAAGAATCTTCATCTACTAATAATTCATTTGATACCACTATTGAAAACTAATACACTCAACCTATTAATACCCTTACACCTTTTACCCCCACCAATAAATCCTCTACCCTAGTAAAAATCCAACCATTAACCACCTATACTCCCCTCACCATGGGAGCCACACTACTAGCATTACCAACGTTCCTTCAACTACCCCTAATCCATTAGTCACTACTCCACTTCAAAATATTATGGTGTTTATACCTTCTACCTTACCACTAATCAATACAAAGGTCACCACCTTTCCTTTGGTTACAAACCCAACCATGGATCCTACCTAATCCACATTGATCCCTCAATAGGTGTCCATTTCACCAACCCGAGGCCACATCCCTAACCCACAAGGGAATGTATCTCTACCTATTACCCAACCACCTACATACACCTACCCCTATATGGTATCCACCTAACCACTTGTGTCCACATATCAATATGTGACAGCTCTTTAACCTCCTATCAGATATCAATATGTCAATCAACTATAACAATAATATGCACCTTACAACCTTTTAGGTGCATAACCCCAAATATATTTAATGAAAATACTCATAGATAAAATGACTACTGTAGAGTCATCCATATCTAGTGCTCACAACATTTTATCATATGACTAGATCTGTAATGAACCCATTCACCCATTTGTCCCTATCAAACCATATCCTCCTCAATGGGAGAATTCAAAGTTTTCTAAATTTTAGAGAAAGGAAGATCCCCAACATCACCTTAGGGATTTAGGAATGCATGTTATTTGATTGCTTATGATTATTCCTTGCTTCTTCATACCTTCCCTATGTCCCTATCTAGTCTAACATTAGATTGGTATAGTTCCATAACCAAATACTCTCTCTTCTCCTTCACCTAGCTAGACCAAACTTTATTAGATCACTTTTCAATAAAAATATCCAAGAAAGTTTCCATCACTGACCTTTACTCTATTTGTCAATTTTATGATGAATCTATTTTCAATTTTGTAACCCATTGAAGAAGCCTAATCAATCAAATTTACTTATCTTTAACTCAACCTAAACTAATAGAACTTTTTGCTCAGGCATGTGCCAAGAACATCTCTTCTACGTTACATGTCCAGATCTTTAGAACCTTTGACAAATATTTTACCATGGTATGTAATCTATAAAATAGAGACATTGATGAAGTAAAACTAAAGTTGAAAAACAAAATCTCTACCTACAAAAATAATGGGGCATCTCCCTCTAAACCAAGTAACCAACCCAATACTAATGCCAAAAATAAAGGAACCATGAATGTGATTATCCTTAAGACCACTCTTCCACCATATTTAAATCAACAAAACTCCTCTAACTACTCAAAATAAAACATGAGAAACCAAAACCAAAATAACCAAAAATAATTTACTCTACTTGGGGAGTCTTATGCTTTAGTCCTGGAGAAGTTGATAAAATCCAACATCACACAGCTTCCTCCTCTCAAAACTCCCCAACAATTTTATTCTTCTCATCCTAAACCTAGCTGGTATAATATGAATGACCTATGTGCTTTCCATCAAGTGGTGGTGTATAATGTTAGTAGGTGTGTACCTTCAGAATCATTATTCAAACCCTCAATGATAAGGGAGAGCTTATGTTGGAAAACCCCAATGCACCTCCAAACCAAGCCCTTGACATTTTTAGGCAACCTTTCCCTAATCATGTACCTAATAATAATAATAACAAATTTGAGTGTTCTCATAATAACCATAACATCAATATGTTTCTTGACACACTCATTGCTGAAGAACCTACCACCCAATCCACTTGTTATTTATCCTCTCCACTTATTGAGGTAGTGGAGTTACCTTCTCTTCCTTTAGAGACCCAAACCAAGGAAGTAACCTTTTCCTCTCCTCCACTTCTTGAGGTATTTGAGTCATCAACACCTCCTTCAAATAACATACCAGAACAAATAACCATCACCAGTTTACCTTCTTTGACTACCAAACAAGCCTCTTCCCATTTGGAGATCATTCCCAAGGAAGAAATAATTGCACCTTCACCTCCCATAGAGGAGGCACCTATTCAAACCTTTCATCCTTTGATTAAGTAAAAGGATGAGGTCACCACTCCCCTTTCTTTACCTATAGGTTTATCTTTCAAATCCACTACCCAAGGAACAAGACCAATCTATAAACCATTCTCTAGATTAGTTCAGAGGCTAGAATTTGTCTCCAAACTTGACATCCATCAAGCCATCTTTTGGAATTGATTGGGGCTCCCTTACATCACCAAACATGAACTTCTAACCACCTATTTGTTAGGTTATGGAGCTAAAAGCTTCAACCTTTACAAACTGAGGAACAGATGGTTGTTGAGTTCTACAGGAACCGGCGTCGGTAGCAGGACCGACGTCAGCAGAGACCAGTGCAGAAGGCCACCGGCGACGGCAGGAAGTCGGCCGACGTCGGCAGAACCAAACTAGCAGGGACCAGCGTCGGTCGCCTGTGTGTTCCCGAAGTGTTCGTTTCACAGACAGTTAGTTAAGTGAACGATGAGTTTACATGTTAAGACCAGCCAGAGTCTTGGGCTACAAGGATAATTGTCTAAATTAAGAGTCTAAGTTATTGTTTGAGTTAGGGATCTATTTATAGACCCATTGGCATGTATTGTTTAAGGCATGAGATAGAAAGGAAGAGTTCCTTCTAGTTGTAAGATCTATGAGTTGTAGGTTGTTGCAAGCTCATTGGGGATCTACATGTAAGTTTGGTCTTTGAATTGCAGGTTGCAGGTTCATGAGAGATCAGCTTGAAGTGCTATAGAGTGCTTGGTGTACCGGCAGGGTTATTACTGACTGGTTGGTGAGGTGAACACCAATTCTGTGTGTGAGTTAGTTGTTGGGACCCTTTTTTTGTGTAGGAGAGTGTGTGTGAGAAGAATTACTGTACACTTGAGGTGTGGCAAATCTCTGTAAGGTGAAAGAGTGTGGCGGCTCTTTGATGTATTCTTTTCTGTATAGTGTTAATACAAGATAGTGTATTGTCTCTCATATTCTGTGCTATTAGTGAATTCTAGTTACTTGTGTTTCTGGTTATTTCCGCATATTCAATTGCTTATATTTGGTAATCATACTGTGCTCTTTCTGAGGAGCAAGATCCTAACGGGTGGAATTAGAATAGGTGTGTTTGTTCTTGGATTTATCCTCCACCCCCTTTGCCCAACAAGTGGTATCAGAGCATGTTTGTTGTTCTAGATTCCTGACAAGTGGTATCAGAGCTTTTGGTTGGGATACTAACAGATTGGTGTAGATCTGGGTAGTGTGTTTTGATTACAGGTTACTCACAGGGTTTCTATTTGAGTGGGAGTTGAGCAATGGCAGAAAACAGTCAACTACGAATGGAAAAGTTTAATGGCAAGAACTACCAATTATGGAGGATGCAGATTGAGGACTATCTATATCAGAAAGATTTGTACTTACCGTTGGGTGGGGTTGCTAGCAAACCCTTGGATATGAAAGATGAAGAATGGGAGGTTCTTGATCGGAAGGCTCTGGGATCTGTTAGATTGAGTCTTGATTCATCTATGATTTCCAGCTTATCACAGTGTAAGACAACGGTGGAGTTGATGAAATCTTTGGCAAATTTGTATGAAAAACCCTCGGCTTCAAATAAGGTATTTCTTATGAAGCATTTATTTAATTTGCAAATGTTGGAAGGTGGATCTGTTCATAGCCATCTTAGTGATTTCCATGGTTTGGTAAACCAGTTAAGTTCAGTGAATATTGTATTTGATGATGAACTTAGAGCTCTCTTAATCTTGTGTTCATTGCCTAAAAGTTGGGAAGGTTTGGTAATGGCAGTTTCTAATACTGTGTCTCCCTCAAAAGTCTTAAAAGTGGATGATGTTGTGAGTGTGATCTTGAATGAAGAGATACACAGGAAAAGCATAGGTGAATCATTTGGAGATGCTTTGAGTGTTGAAGGAAGAGGAAGGCCAAGAGAAAAGACAGAGCGTGGGAGATCAAGGTCGAAGATAGGCAAAAGATCTAAGTCCAGGTATGGCAGAATAACCTGCTGGAAATGTGGAAAGCAAGGGCACTTAAAGAGAGATTACAGATCGGGTGAAGATCAGCATGAAGGACATGGAGAAGAAGCAGATGTTGTGGGTTACATTGCACAGGATGCTCTGGTATGTTCTTTGGATAAAGTAGAATCTTGGGTATTAGATTTTGGTGCCTCTTTTCATGCATCCCCATATAGGGAATTTTTTCATGAGTATGTCAAGGGAGACTTTGGAGAAATTTGTGTAGGGGATGGTAAGTCTTGTCAGATTGTTGGCAAAGGCAAAGTGAAGCTGAAATTGCAGACAGGTGACACATGGGTGTTAAAGGAGGTCATGCATGTCCCAGTTCTGAAGCGGAATCTGATTTCTGTTAGAAGTTTGGGTGAAGAGGGTTGCACAGTAACTCTCACAACGGACTCTTGGAAGGTTACCAAGGGGACACTTGTTGTAGCTAGAGGTAAGAAAGTAGGTACGCTTTATCTATCTACTTGTTTTACTGATTCTCTTTCTGGGTTATCTACTTCAGCTGTAGATTCAGAGATGTGGCTTAATAGGCTTGGTCACATAGATAAGAAGGAGATGCTGGTTCTTGAGTCTAAGAGTATGCTTTCAGATTTGGAAGGCATGGATCGTGGTTTCTATATGCAGAAGAAGAAGGTAAGGTTTCTTGAGGAATCCGATGTTAGTGACAAGAACGGGAAAGCCTTGGTTTTCAAGGAGAAAGTGACGGACAGAGTTCAGCACAAGGTGCAGAGGAATTCTGAGCAGAGCAAGGGTGATTTGGACAAGGGTTTGATCCAAAAAGAGCTCGCGAGAAAAAGTCAGGTCTCACAAGAAAAACACAGAGACTGACGTCGGCAGGAAAACTGGCATCGGTGTCCAGACAGGGACCGACGTCGGCTATGTGCAGCCCGACGTCGGTGACTCGGGGCAGACAGAGACCGACGTCGGCCAGAAGAAACTGACATCGGCAGGGAGGCAGTCACAGGGAACTGACATCGGTCGGCTGTAGACTGAGATGTGACCGGCATCGGTTACTGAGACGAATTTTGGGTGGACAGCGAGTTGTCATGGAGTCTCAAGCGCCCATATGGAGGACTGAAGGTGTAAGTAAGTTCTTAAATTCATCATTTCCCTTCTTTACACTACTTGTTGCTCACTTATGGCATAGGACCAAGAAGTTATTAAAGAAGCAGAACAGGTAGATCCAGGAAACAGTGGGAGCTTGGCATGGATGAGGATGTGATTCCTTGGAGGAGAACCAAACAGGTGTTTTGGGTAGTGTTACCAGCTAGAAGTAAGCACTGAGAGACGAATGGATGTTGAGGATGAAGAAGAGCAGAAATGGATACATGAGATGGAAGATCAGGGTATATGATCTTGTATTAGCTGCAGGGCAATGGAGGTTTGATCATTGTGTTTCTCTTTACCAGGTTGGATAATATTAGCTACATTATCCTATTTTCTGTATGATGTGCTTGTTGCAAGGTTACATATACAGGTATTGCTGAACTAAAGGTAAAGCTAGTTCAGGGGTTTGTCATAGAGAATCTGGGAGCAGCAAGATTCTTTGGCATGAGTGTGATCTAGAGACATGGAGGTCTTGTTGACTTTGTTTCAGGATGATTGTGTGAAGCCGGTTAGCACACCGATGGTTAGACAGTTCATAGAACAGGGGTCTTGATTCACATAATGAGGTTGAGTGCATGGTATGTACTAAACCTGAGTTTTCCCAAGCAGTGGGAGTTGTCACAAGTTTGGAGTCAATCCGGGGGAGTAATACTGAAGGGCAGTTCAATGGGACCAGCAACAGGTGCACATGCTATGCAGGGTCAAGTTCTTTATCTACATGGTTGTAGATGCGGATGTGGCAGGTAATTTGGATGACAGATTTTGCATCACAGATTTTGTGGTGGTTGGTCTTCAAGAGTGATCTTGAGGAGGGATACAAAGCCAAGGGAACAAACTAGACGGTGTACAGGTACAGGTACAGGTTGCAGCTGTTTATCTCCAAGTGGGAGATTGTTAGGTTGTGGAGCTAAAAGCTTCAACCTTTGCAAACTAAGGAACAGATGGTTGCTGAGTTTTACAGGAACTGGCATCGATAGCAGGACCGACGTCGGCAGAGACCAGTGCAGAAGGCCACCGGCGACGGCAGGAAGTCGGCCGACGTCGGCAGAACCAGACTAGCAGGGACCGACGTCGGTCGCCTATGTGTTCCCGAAGTGTTCGTTTCACGGACAGTTAGTTAAGTGAACGATGAGTTTGCATGTTAAGACCAGCCAGAGTCTTGGGCTGCGAGGATAATTATCTAAATTAATAGTCTAAGTTATTGTTTGAGTTAGGGATCTATTTATAGACCCATTGGCATGTATTGTTTAAGGCATGAGATAGAAAGGAAGAGTTCCTTCTAGTTGTAAGATCTGTGAGTTACAGGTTATTGCAAGCTCATTGGGGATCTACATGTAAGTTTGGTCTTTGAATTGCAGGTTGCAGGTTCATGAGAGATCAGCTTGAAGTGCTATAGAGTGCTTGGTGTACCGGCAGGGTTATTACTGACTGGTTGGTGAGGTGAACACCAATTCTGTGTGTGAGTTGGTTGTTGGGACCATTTTTTTGTGTAGGAGAGTGTGTGTGAGAAGAATTACTATACACTTGAGGTGTGGTGAATCTCTGTAAGGTGAAAGAGTGTGGCGGCTCTTTGATGTATTCTTTTCTGTATAGTGTTAATACAAGATAGTGTATTGTCTCTCATATTCTGTGCTATTGGTGAATTCTAGTTACTTGTGTTTCTGGTTATTTCCACATATTCAATTGCTTATATTTGGTAATCATACTGTGCTCTTTCTGAGGAGCAAGATCCTAATGGGTGGAATTAGAACAGGTGTGTTTGTTCTTGGATTTATCCTCCACCCCCTTTGCCTAACAAGTGGTATCAGAGCATGTTTGTTGTTCTAGATTCCTGACACTATTTGATAGACCAAACCATCACTTATATTATCCAAACCACTATCATATCAACCCAACTAGTCAAAAACCCTAATAACCTAACCATTTCTCAACCATTCAAAACAATCAAGTCCCAAATAACTAAATCATCCTCTATCACTTCAACCAAACCAGCTAAAAGCCTTGGCATCTTCCCTACACAGAGCCTTAATCACCCATCCTTGAAACTAGATCTCACATCACCAGACCCACCAATCAAGCACCAAACTAAGTCAACCAAAGAGGTAAATCCACTAAAAGGCCATAAGGCAAACTTATACCTTCTTAACCTTTCCCTCTATTTTGGGGCCTCATCCCTCTACTTTGAGAAAGAATCCAATTATCTTAACCAAAACCCAACCACCACTTTTGGTTACCCCATCACTTTTGATTTTTTACATGCCCATATTTCTCAAGCCATCAATAACCAACCTAGCTTCCTTGACATCTCCTACCCCCAACTTATCAACCTTCTTACCTAAACTGAAATCATCAATTAAGAACATCACCTTACCCAAACCTTATGTCACCAAGCCTATTTATAAAGTTACTTCCAACCTAACTATTTTCACTTGGATTTTCACCCTTTGAGGAGATGTATTATCTCTCCTCATCCAAGAGGCATAATGGAAACATCTCATAAGTGTTGGGTAATCAATAAGTGAGATGGATCTCTAGAAGGGCTAGTTCCCTTGATACACTATTTGAAACACTTTCTTACTTATCAAATTTACATGAAAAGGGTTAAGAAGACAAACTAAAAAAGATAAAAGGTGATGCACCAATAATGAGCTTCCTCATATTGACTGAACTTATATTACTAGAGAAAATCAAATCTTCTTTCACACATAACTCACAACTTAAGATAGATTGTTACATCAATGTTTCATACGCTAGGTTCAAGAGGTATATTGATGTTTAGGAGGGATAGTGAATGATCCTTTGAATAATATAGTCATGAAATACTTCTAAAACTCTCATATACTAAGAAGGAACACTAATAAATACATGTAACAATTACTCTTCTACATACTTGGTGGACAATCAAAGATAACATACTAGAAAAGGCTGTCTTTTACTAGAAAAGAACAACAATATTTGTAACCAAACTAAATTATGCAACATGTAAGTATGAAAATTCACTTTTTTATTGATTCAAGACAAATTAAAGTACAAAAATGTCCAAGGTTTCACCATAAAAAATGGAGGCTACCTAAAAGATCCTAAAAAGTCACTACTTCTAGCATTTGTGAGAGGAGTGAGAAAAGGGAAGTCCAAAGGTCACTTGGATACTTGTCATGTTGAGAGAATGGGTTACATGTGCATGAGAAGAGAATGTGAAATAGATCATGAAAATTTATAAAGTAAAAGTGTCAATCCAAGGTATGAAACTCTTGGAATGTGGCATGAAATTCTTTATGTTGGCTCAAAAAATTGTCTTCATCAATCACCCCTTTTACAACGTCCCAAAACTGACTAGGGATAGGTCTAATGATTGAACTAAGAGGGAAGGGTTATATAAGATTTTATCCATGCATTGGTTTCATTCATAATCATTTGGATTCTATTATGACTATTTTCTACACCCCTCTTAATTGGTTTTTCAAATATTTACTTACTGCCATAGTGATGACTCTGTTATAAAGCCTAAAATTGTGTCGAGGACCCTATTGATTGATGATATTATAGGTGCATATTTGATTATGAAATTGTAATGATTATTTGATTATTTTATTTATGTTTCAATGGTTTTGAAAATCATGGTGAATAAAGGAATAAAATATGCATATATGACTCAGACTATTTGACAGTTGTAGTAGACATACTTTTCTAAGTTCTTTATTATTATGATGACACATTTGAAGTGGTATTACAATTCATTTATAAGATGGATATTTTAGTTATAATTTTATGGTTTGGTGGTGCTTATTTGATTGATTCATTTTTTATCATTTATTCATGAAGTTTAATTGGTATTCGATGTTCATTTTGATCAGTTTAGTTGGTTTATAATGTTGCTTTCAGTTGATATGATTCTTGAAATAGAATAGATAATGGTGTTTTGGTTGAGATATTTTAAATATGATGTATTCCTATAGATTAGATGGTTATATCATACTACTTCATCAGCTTACAAGTTATTTTTATTACTTGATTGCCTAAATGTATATGTATTTCATTGGCATTCTAAGTAAATTGTTTAGGGTTCAAAGAATATTCAAATTGATGACATTATTATCAAAAAAAATATTTGGTTGGTGAAAAGTCTTTTAGAAAACATGATTATCATTGTCAAGATAATTTTATTACCTTAATTTGATTAAGGTGTCTTGAAGTATGCTAAGGATATTTTTGCTAACTACATTCCTTATTTCTTAAGGTCATGATAACTAAGAACATAGTATTAAGAATTTAATTGGTTTTGACATGACTTTTGATAGATATTAAAGACCTTATATAGAATTGAAGGGATTTTTTAAGGACTTAGGTTAATTCATGATTTTGGTAATGAATAAATCCTAATGATTATCATAGCACAGAGGGTAGATGAGTTGGCACCTAATGGGCTTGCACCCATTGAAGCATTGGTCGAGTTGGCATTAGAATTAAATATTTGTGTGTCTCCATGTTTTAGGATTATGGTGTGGATTTGGTGGAATATTTGGCATTGATTATCAATTGACCACCTTGAATCATGGTATTTGGCAAAGGTTTTGGCAAGAAGGTTGCAATGTTACTAAGTTTGGTAGGCCATCAAAATGTTTGGAGGAATATCTAAGTATGTGATTGGTAAATGTGAACCAATAGGAAAAGAACACATAACTCAAGCAATTATGGCTTGAAGGGTGGAAAATATAAAACTAGTTTTATTCATTCATTATTTCATTTTCAAGATCCAAGTAGAAGCAAAGTTTTGGAGTGATGCCATTTGAGTTGTAGGAAGAAGCCAATGCAAATTGCAAAGAGTTTTGGATTCAAGATCAAGTATGCATGTTTAATTTTCCAATGGAAGTATGGTTTTCATGAAAGTAAAGGAAAGTCTTTATTCAACTTAGAATCTATATCTCTAGTTAGTTTTAAAATTTTAAAGGAATTAGAAAATGTTCTACCATGTGAATATGGAGTTAAATTTTGTTTGTAAGGTGTCAAGTTTAAATGAATAAATGATCTTTGGTAGTCTAAAACTTTGCATGGAATAGTTATCTACTGGTATGAATAAATTTATTATTGAAGTGTTTCACTTTTGGGTCTTAGGGTTTTTGTTATGGGTATTCTACTTAAATTTTTAGGGAGATGATTATATTTTAGTTTAATGCTTTTGTAGATGGGATAATCCCTGCATGTGCATAAATATACAAATTTTTATATGCATTCATTTTTAGTTACAGTCTTCAGGGAAATTTCATCCATGTTTCATAGCTTTATGTTTTTTTGTACCTAACTTGTTTTTATCAAGATTAGAATTTGGATTTGTTTCATATCAAGATGTTTATGAAAATCCTTCTCAGTTTGTAGCCATTCTTGATCTAGGTATTGAGTAGAATGGAAGTTTGTGTTTTTATTATGGATACAGTTGTAATAGTTTAAAATGGATTATTGTTTTGATAATTTTTTTCATATTCAAAGATTTTATTTCTTAGTCTAGATAAAATGATTGAGTTATAAGGGTTTGTTATAAGAGGTTGTGAATTCAGTTTTGAGATTCTATATTAGGCTATGATTATATAATGATATAGTTATTTTCAATTATATATGTTTAGTTTTGATCAACTACATGAATTTATTATGGAAAATTTGGTCATATAGATGACTATCATGAAAATGATTTTTTGTGAGTTTGTAGTACTTTGAGATTCAAGATGTTTTAGTGTGAGCATTTTTTGAATGTTTTTAAATTGTAATATTTTGAATGAGCTGTGAAAGGATAGGAATGACAAAATATAGTTTTTTGTGTTTATTATACAAATATGTTTTATGAATTGATTTAAGTTTCAAAAGTTTTTAGTTAAGGTATAGAACATATTTTTTCCATAAGCTGGGTAGTTTGAATTAGTGTATATTATGATCAATCTATGAGTTTCATAGCAGTTGATTATGGATAATATGCATAGGTACTCAAATAGTTTAATTTTTTGAAATTGGAATCAGACTTTCATATGTTTGAATCATGAAATTTTATATTGTTATGACTCAAATACAATGAATGCATTATATTTTTAGATTTATGTTGTAAATTCAATCATGGTCTCAGGGTTTTAAAATTTAGCATTTCTTTCATTTTTTTATCTCAATATGTTTGGATGGGAATAACCAACTGAAAATAGTAATGATGGAGGATTGGGATAAATGTCAAATAAAGGTGGTCAGCCAAGTCATAGTAGAACTTCTAATAGGGTTGGTTTTCATGCTAGACATTTTGGGCCTAGATTTCCTAGGGGCACTAGGATGTCTATTCACTTTGGCACATCTAACCCTAATTTTTGGACTTTTCTAGAAACTTTACCTATCTAAAGAGGCTATGGTGGTTATAGAGGTCATAGGGGTTTTTGGTGTCAAATATTTGGAGCCCATTCTCAATCCCAAGGCAGTTCTTCTCATTTCCTTAAGCATCATCTTGAGCATGATCCTTATTTACAATTGCAGGACCCTATTTTTAGAGGTTAACCAGTTGATCAACTAATTCCATCCAATCAACTTTCCAATAATCAACCTAAAAACCATCTTGAAAAAGAGACAACTTATGTCAAGGACCTTAGAAAAATGGCCACTCTTTCAAACAAACCTACCCCATCTAATACAAATCTTAGTGGAAAATGTAGAAAGTTAAGTCTATTAGGAGCACATAGTGAGCCTATTTTTAGGCCTGAGAGGTTGAATTTGGGATGCCAAGGATATTTTAACAGAAGGAAGACCATAGATGTTCTGGATCCATTTGTTAAAAAGAATTCTACCATGAAAATATCTAAACCTGAAGCATCTAGTGAACTCAAAAGGATTAAGAGGCTTAAGCTAGAGGTTAATGATGACACATCAGATACATGGACTAGATTATTGCATTTCCATACTTCAAAAATGGAATATAATTTTTGTCTTAATCTTCAAGACAAATTAGTAATTTAAGTTTTATCTGACTCAGATGATTACTAGTCATCCAAAGGATAATTTCTGTTTAAGTTTTAAACTTTTCATATAATTTGATATTTCACTATGATACTTCCATTTTCATAATTTTGAGAAGTTTGATCTAATCAAAAAATTTGGAGTTTGATATGGTTATATATGACTAATTTTAATTTAAATTCCTTATGGTTTAAACATAAGTAGGATTTATCAATGTTTGATTTATTATTTTATGATTATTATGTATCCTACTATATTGTTAATTAATTTGGGTCCCCACCTATTAAGATTAGTGCCTAGTCTATTTTATTAAATATCTTGATCAAATTAAGACCTTAGAGTCTTAACTAATCTATTCTCAAACTATTTAGTTAATTAATTGACTCTGTTAAAAGTCAATTAGTTAACATTAACTTATAACTAACTAAAGTCAGTTATAACTTATTTCATAACTGATGTTGAGGATATTAAAGGAGATCAAGCATTCATTTGAAGATAGAAGCTCAACAAGTATTGAAGACTGAAGTATTTTCTAAATTTAATCATTTATCTCTTCTTTCTATGAATTTTTTTTGAGATAGTACAACTTTTGTAGATAGACCTAATGGTACTTTATTTTACGGTTGAGTAATCACTTATGCAACATAGGTATATCTAGATATATTTATCATCCATTACTGATTATTTGAATTTTGCTAAGTGTAATATCTTTTGATGACTATTACTTACAATCCTATGTGTAAAAACCAAGTATTCAAAATGAAAATGATGATCATTTCACCTTTCCATGACACTTCATTGATCTATTCAATTGATGAGCTGTCTTTTCAAGTTTTGTAACAAAGTATTATTGGATTTCTCATTATAAATTTGTCCTTTACGCTAAAAAGATGACTCTCATTTTGAGACTCACAAATATTTTTTAAACAATTAACTCTATATCTAATAATAGGTTTTCAATTTATTTCTAGATCTTTTGTCTTTTTAGATATGTTTTAATTTTATTATCTTGTTTTTAATTAATTTAAGTAGTTTTCTTAATAACATTTGTTACTTTATAGACTAGTAGTTGTTGTTTAGTTTAGTTTAGTTTAGTTTAGAGTAGTTCTGATTTTAAATCTATTTTAATTTTACTTTGTTATAGTTTTACACCTATCTTTTCCTTTGTCATGTTTTTAGTTTACTTTTCCTTTTAGTTAGATTAGTTTTAATTGTCTTTAGTTTGTTTAACTTTTAGTATTCTAGTAGGTTGTTCTACTTTCTATTTTATCTTGTTTTTAGATCTATCCTTTAGTTTACTATTTTATTTTTACGTAAGTTTAGAGTTGTTTGCCATTAGAATAGTTTAGATCTTAAAGTTTTTGTCTTAGTTTTTATTTCATTTTAGTTTCTTTCTATTGTTGTTCATTTTCCTTTTTCTTTGATTTTCTTAGTTTAGTTTCTTTTCATAGTTTAGTTTCTTTTCTATTCTCTTATTTTATTTTTGTTGTTTATTTGTTTGTTGTTCTTACATTTAAATATTTCTCACTTTTGAATTAATTTATAAAACATTACAAAATAATGAAGTTCATTTGAATACATATATACATTTAGAACTAGATTTTTATTCTTCAAGAGATTGTCTAATTAATAGGTTTTCTATGTCAAATAGAATAGATTGCAGATTTATTTTTTTTAAACTGAGTCTTATTTATATAATAGATTTTTGATTGTGATAATGGAATAAGTTAAATAACTTATTGATTATTTCCCCAAAATTTATAATAAAAACTCCTCATGTATTTAGGATCTTAAATGACCTTTTATAACCCCTACGATTAGACTGGTATGATTCCAACTTAACCTTTGCAATAGGCAAAAGGGTTGATTCATTGATGGAATAATTTCCATCATCAATAGATTCTTTTGAAAATGAGCCATCACTACCTACATTCAAATAAATTCCTAATTCCACACACCTTGCATACTTAGATTCCAAAATGGCCTTAGTTTCTCATGAAAATTTGTACAAAGGGGTGAATGACATGTGTCAATGCCATCCATGGACTTAGAGGCATTAATCACACCATAAAATCAGCTCAATTGAAGTTTTCCACTCTTCTCACTATCATGTTCACTATGCCAGTTTGACTGGCTGAGAGGGAGCTATAGGTAGGAACACTTAGATATTTTATATATTATTAAATAGTCATAGTGAATTATAATAAGTCCTCATCTCACTCCTAAATTTTATTCCTCCTCTTGAAAGTCCCAAAAACCTACATAATGCATAAAGTAATCAAAGAAATCCATTTTATACCATGTCTATATAGGTAGGGTACAACTTAGATGGATGGGAATGGTTTTTGAAGAGTCCCT